>JBAIAA010000040.1:0-600000 GCA_037893245.1 Crossaster papposus | reverse complement strand
ATCATTAAAAAAAACCAGGTTTGTCGATGTACAATCTCCATTATGCATCTACGTGAAGCCTCAACACGAACTCATTAAACAGCACTTCAAAGATTCTAAATCAACTAAGATAATAATGTCTGTAAAGGCTTAAGTGCTGCATTCAGTGACGAATATCAATACAGGCTGGACGACAGTTTAAATAGAAAGGCATCTCATTACTAATGCGATCTGATGGGTAAATGTATAGTCATCATTTATCGTTAATGTTCATTTTCTATAATAAAAGAAACAAAAGCATTAAATTGTCAGTTTCTAATTAATTTTGTGAGCGCACATGGCATATAGTTATACACATTTAAAGGATACCTTTCGCAATAATAAAGTCCTAACATGAAAATTAAACTAATGGGTCTTTAAATAATAGGCTTCCTTTTTCGTATATAGCCTACTTTTCTTTCCGTTTTCATGAATTATTTCTCTGTCTAACTGCTTGTTTTTGTAACGATCCAACAAAAACGCGTCCGATGGTCTGTATTACTATACCTACGCTAATGCGTCATGCATACACTGCAGTGCACTATGGCACGCTGATATTGTATCATACGCGATACGGCATGTTCGCCGAATTCTTTCACAATGGATAATAGACATGAATGAAGTAAAATATATATTTCCCTTCCGACTGATATCATTCTGAGTGATGACAACCTAAATATCGATGTTAACTGACCTTAATTCATCTGACGATAGGAGGTATGGTTTAAAATGTTCATTTTGAATACATAGTTTCCACATCTTTCTTACACATGACGTCTTTTAGCTAGTATTATATAGTAAATTTAGTTCTTGTTTTTCTTAACCAAACTCAATAATATTTTCCTCTATAGTTTGACACCCAGTAACGATCACCATGTGTCAAGAATTCCCTGGTTCCCCACCCGCTATCATCAACAAAGACACAGACAGCACTGGTGACCTGCAGTCTTTATCACCCGAGACAAGTCTAGCATACCGTCGTCGAGTACTGCTATTGGGTGGTTCAGGCTGCGGTAAGACTAGCCTGGCTAAATCGTTAGTCAGCGGAAACTCGCAAACCTCGGATGGGACTACGGAGTCCTTAGATGTCCATGTATGGTGTCCATTTCACAACACTACCTACGGTTAGTTTTATTATGGAGGCCGAGGACGAAACGTAACCATCTGCTTTTCTGCTGTCAGACAAGCAGAAAAGCAGATTAAACGTTCTCAAATGTTACATTTTTATTTCTGCATAATTTTCCAGGTTTTAAAACACTTACATCACAAATTCCTTTCACGATTTTTAGGACGAATCGAAATGCTATACTCATGGGCGTGAATCCGGGGAGCGCACGCGGGTATCACCCCCGCCTTTTTACCGGGGGATGAGCCATTGTTATTTGTCTCTGATTTTGACAGCGATGATCATGTTTCAGATTTGTCATCGGAAATGAATAAAACACCAATTCCGTCTAATAAACTAATCAAATATTATCGCAGCTCAGCATTACGATCCCAGGGGCTAATGGTAGAAGTGTCCGTGAATATCACGCGACCACGACTTACAAACGATTTAATAAAATTGTAAACTAATTAACCTGTCATTCGCCCACAGAGAACTTAGTTAAACATGAGCTGACGGAGCATGAGCGGTCGTTGGTGCTGGATGTATGGGATCTGGCTGGTCCAAAGGTGAGGGTATACTTTAATATACTCCAAATTGGGCCTAAACACAGCATATCGTGTCATATGCCAAAAATGATAGCATTAATCTTGTGGCCTTCGGTTAATTATTTGTTATTTTAATGATAATGATTTTCCTCCAATCATTATATGAAATTTCTGAGAGTAAAAATAATGCGATAAATCTGGTTGAAAAAAAAGAAACGAATTATCTTATCTACCATGAACATAAACATGTATATAACATTATTCAAATAAATCCAAAGAAAACAAATTTTCCCTTCACAAAATGTAAATAAGAGATCAGATACTAACGCTAAAACACAAATATATATATAAGCACTATTAAATCGTTAGTTTACTGTTTATAATCAGGATATAATTCCACTTAGTGGTTCAGTTATTTATAATTCTTTTCTTTCTTTCTTTACCTTAGGTTTGGCAAAAATTTCATCACCTATTCCTGACACCAGCTACACTTCCGGTCGTGGTGTTCAACTTAGCGGACCAAGAAAGTTGTGACGAAGTGTCTAAGATAGTTGAGCTAATCTGGGCAAAGGTATGAATACAAGAAAAAGTGTCACCTTGATAAAATAGTTGTCAAAGAGCTGGACCTCTGAAAAAAAATGTCACAGTCAAAGGAAATATATGAAATCGAGAAAAAAATTGCGAAAATCAGCTTCTTCGAAAGCAATTTCAATTTCCAACTTATGCCATACACTGGAGCCAGATCGAGCTTCATAATTATCGCAATCTATCCATTTACTGTCTAGAAGTTAAAGTCATTTTTGGTTCTTTGATTGCAGGTTCCTGGGAGTAAGTTTGTCGTTGTTGGGACGCATGTCGACAAACTCAGCCAGGAAGAAAGAAATGCGGATAGGTGTCAGGATATTCTGTGTGTTTTGAGGAACAGACATGCGCACTGCATACAGAAAGTCCAACAAGAAATGTACAACCTAAGGTACGTGTAGCCTACTGTAGTTAATTTGACCATAACAATATCGGTCAAGACTCTTGAAAATGATATACGGTATATGTATTGGTTAAAACCCGTAACATATAGTCAGTGTTAGAAACCCAAAACTTTGACAGTCTAAAATGAATTACTCATGGAATTATTACAGTTTCTCTCCACCTAGGAGTTTGAATGGGTGTACCTGAGTAGGTTGAGGCCGATTGAGTGCGGATATTAATATGAAGCAAGATATGGGACGAAGAGAACCCCCCCCCCCCCCCCTTTCTTTGTGGTGATCATTGCGCTTGCGGAATTTTGTGGTTTCTCAGGAATTCCTTTTTTTAAATTTTTTAGGGGGAGGGGTGCGTTATGCTAGGAGTCCACTGGGCCAGGGGGAGTTGGTGCCAGTTCGCGCCAAAGATTATGTGATTGGCGCGTAGTGGCTCGCTGTGGCGCCGAATTAATGTCCGCTCGGCATGTGTCGCCAAGTGGAATAAACTGGGTGCCATATGGCGTGCGCCAAATGCCACCCGGCTTGCTCCAAAATGTTGCGCCAGTTTGCGCCAGTTCGCGCCATTACACGGCCATTTGATTCCAAAATTCACCCTGTTGGCGCCATTCGCGCCAATAGACTGCTACTTTGCGCCACTTGGTGATTAGTTTGTGCCAAAGGTCGCCAAATTGGTTTGAACTTGCCGCCGCTTGGCGCTACTTGCCGACTATATAAATACTATATAAAAGTTCTGCGATGCCGCCCTGCTTTTATAGGCGGCAAGTGGCGCCGAATGGCGGGCAACCAGGTGGCATTTGGCGCGAAGTAGTCACCAATCGGGTGCCGTTTGGCTCGCGCCACTGCACATTTGGCGCGCTTTGGCGGGCTATCCGCCTCTGTTGGAATTATTTGGCGCGTATAGTGGCGCAAACAAGGTGCCACTTGGCGCCAAGTGGCGCCATGTGGCGCGAAATCTCATTGGCGCAACTTGGCGCGCGCCATTACATTCCAGTGGATTCCAATAGGCGAATTGTTTGCGCCAAAGGGCGATATGTTCGCGCCATTTGGTGCCACTTGGCGGACACTTGGCGCTGATTGCTCGATGCAAGTGGCGCGACGAAAATTTCAAACATTTTGAAATTGTCTTGCCGCCACATTCAAATTTGGTGCCGTTACGGGCCACCACGAGCCAGTTGGAAGGCAGTTTGAGCCACTACACGCCACTAGGCACCTTATTGGCGACACTAGGCGCCACAGCAAATTGCATTGGCGCAAACTGGCACCAACTGGCGCTGGCCCAGTGGACTCCTAGCATTAGGTAACAAAAGTCTAGAGAGTGTATAGGTATGGGGGGACTAAGGGGGGATTCCCTCGGTCCCATATGTTGCTAGGTATACTGCTATCGGCAGCCGCATGGTTCAGGACCTGATGAACAGGGTGATCACTGTAAAGCGCTTTGAGATCGTTGATAAGATGACAAGCGCTATACAAACACAACAATTATTAATTATTATGCGCAAGATTGATATAAATAGCCTTCATTTGTTTTTCAGGAATCTTTCGGAGACAACCAGGACGCCTAAATGCAACCAAACGATACAACGTCTGCAGGAATTACTAGACAGATTTTCCAGTCCACCAACGTCGATAGTAAGATGCAGTAGCAAAACTGCTAAGGTATAGTATACATCAAGGTATCCCATACAAATAACCCGGACAAGGGACAAGTATTTCTCACTACTTTCTAGAAATAAACCATGCTGTATTTGTTTTACTACACCTCATAAATATTCACTGCTTTGTCGATAACGGCCTTCCTAGAGTTTGCAACAGTATTCAGCACAATATTTTCAAGTTCTTCGTCAGTCTAGTCATGACGAAAATCTAGTAACTTAACTGAGACTGGTTCCGTAAAGATTACATGCTACAGACTACATGTCTACGAGGCGAGATCCAGAGGGAATTTTTGGTGCTACCAGAAAAGAATACCGCACGGCCCGGCAGCGAGCTGGGTACTCAACGGGATGACATCAAGTGGCAGCGTATCATTTTAACTTCCCAGGTCATGCGGCGAAATCGGCCAATGACGCGCTCCAATTTGCTCATGAATATTTACGAGGTGTATTCAATACGCCTATCGTCATTACGTGTCTGATACACGTAGCCTTTTCATAATTCAAATGTGCCCGTAACGTACTATGTAAGTGTTTATATTAATTAAACAGGCTAAACATTATATTGTACACGTAAAGGCCGGTTCGTACTTCATGCGAAAGCGAATGCGATCATAATTGGACGTCACAAACAAGCATTCGCTGCGAAAAATCGCCGGAGGGGAAATGTATTCAACTTCCATTTGCGAATTCGCAGCGCGAAAAATTGCCCCGACGTCACAAATTCGTATTCGCGTTTGCGCCGAGTATAAACTTGTATATTTGCAGTGGATTATTATCCAAAATGCTGCTAATATCTGCCGCGTGTTACTGTATGCATACGTTTGGTCTTACTGGGGAAGTCTTTTAAACAAAATCTTCTCTATTTTGCGATTTTCTAATTCAGGGTCTTGATGACGTGAGACGAGACATTCTTCAAACTATCTTAGACACCAATCGGCAGTGGTCAGTTGAACACAGTCTGCCTGTACAACCTGTTACTGTAGATGTGTATGATGACGTCATTCATATGACGAAAGATGCACATGTTGTTGTATCTCAGCATGAGATACATGAACTATTTATCAAACACGAAGTTGGACTCACTAGAGAAGTGCAGGCGAATGAAGTGGCATTTTTAGAAACTGCGGTAAGCTAAAAACGCTCGATCTTTAGCCATCAAAACCGTTTAACTCTCATGAATCTATATCGGGAAGCTCAATTTAGTTTATTTGCACTACATCGTTTTTGTTTAGCACCGTGTTCATAAGTCAACGATTTTACGATAGACGATTAACGTCGACCCAAAGTGGTATTGTCGCACAAACCGTTGTCAAAACAGATCAGTAGTTTATTCAAATTCTGGGTGCTTTACGTATCTTGAGTGAGAGGGAAAACTGATCTTATAATCAATATCACAGCATCTTGTCTTGTCTGATACTGCACAAATCACCGTCAAGTGGATATCAGCATACAGTCCAAAATACATCAGTACCTTAAGTAAAGACATAACCACTCAATTTGTTCTAATTCCAGGGCGTCATTCAATGTATCAACGACTTCATCAGTGACAATGACGATAACCTGATATGTATCAACCCACCAATCTTAGCTAAAGCCTTATGTGAAATCCACATGAGCGATACCAAGAAAGCCTTTCGATTCGAAGCCAAGCGGTTCTGGCCCAAGTCAGACAGTGGGCACAATAGAAAACCTAACCCAGCGGTACTCGTCCAAGCTCTTGAAGAAGTAGCAACCGAAGGACTGGTGAGGGAGTCTATGTTCCCATTGCTTTGGCAGGTAATATATTCATACACCTTTAATTGTACCTGTATTTTCGTCATCCCGATTGGCACATTCCAGTTTAAAAACTTTTAATTTGTTTTGTACTGTAGTCAGTAGTCTTTGCGAACAACGCGTATACAGTAAGATGTTTGCGATTGCACCATGACTTTTATTAGTTATGTGCATGGTTCTAGAAAGGAACCAGAAGGAACTCAACGTTTCAGACAGTATGCTCTGCCCGTCGTCAAAAGACCTTTTGTCAGGAGTTTCCTCCGGTTCTTTTCAGAACCACACAACTCACTAAAGAGAATTACCACATGATGCTGACGCAAACAACTTATCTTATTGCCTTTTCATCATGCAAACCTTTAAATCAAAACGCTTATACGATTCGAATCGAATCGGGTATTTGAACAAAGAAGTGTGCATAGCTATAAATTTAAAACCGAACACACATGTATTAATTGTTGATAGGATCTTAACATGAATGAGAAGCAGACACGTCTAATCATTGACCTACTGGCCAGGCTAGGTCTACTCAATCGAGCAGCTGATGCTCATGGAGATGCAGAGAAGAAATCTCTGGAGTTACCCAACTATCCCGGCCTACCTGCTAAAGTACAACACCGACTACCATTGCTGGGTCTTACACCAGATACGGGCCCCGTAAGTTATCACTAATCAGGAAACCATAATAGCCAATGCGTTCAAATAATATCTTAAGCTCTTTGATCAAGTCATACATCTATGGTAATAACAAAAACCTGATCAGTAAATGTCTTTAATACATGCTTCTTAAATGTCGTATGTCATTTAACCACGATTACAATTGACTTAATTGTCGACTACAATTGGCACTTCAGCGTTACTGTGACGTCATCAGAACCTCTGTACTCCTAACTAGCTGGGCCATATTTGCTTAGCATAAAAAGTCTTGTTTAATAGAAACAGGTTTTAGCAGCAAAAAAGACATGTGCTTTTTTATGCTAAGCCCAAACCAGGTGATTGCAGTCAAATATAATAAAAAATCACCTGCAAATTTTGTTTGAAACCTGTTTTTCCCAAGGAAGATTTGTGTATATGCGAAGCAAATTTGTGTGCTTACACGTGTTATACAATTGGCCCATGGTGGCAAGCTCACATCCAACCCAAGCCTGTGATTTCTGAACTAGACAGACGCTCAACGCGACGCACATGACGATTGGTAAAAAAAAATCGTTGACATTTTAGGTAATGTTTCATAAACATTTCTATTTATATTCATCTTGGTTACATTTGTACATCTGTCTACAGACATTAAACTGGACCTCGAAACCCTTCAAGGGAGATGCACAGATTAGATGGAGATATACTTTCCCTCTCGGTACGCCCCCTGGACTAGTACCCAGACTTCTCGTCATGTGCCGTACTAATACTCCAGGTGCAATATACAGCCACCATTGGAAGAACGGGGTGCTGCTTAAAATGGGCCAGGTAGGCTGAGACCGTGGCCGAATTAATGTGTGGATGCGGCTTTAATACGCACGTGTCTATGAGAAGTAGCTACAGCTGTACCCAAGGTTTTTGAACATGGTCTTGTACGAATTTAATGTAATCCGTCAAACCGGAAGTCTGGTGTTATAGAAAATATTATGGACTCCTATGAAATCTTGGTTCTTTTACCTTTTGTCGCTTTTACCTTATTATAGAGACCGGATTTCTCACTGCACCAGGTAAAATCTGACCCGCGACATACCATTTCGCTAACCGGTTTCCTGCTATAAAACTGAGACTGACATTGTTATCTCCCAGGTATCGGTGAACATCAAACAGCCTGAAGAAAGTCAACCGGAGAAGATAGATCTGTCTGTCCGTGTCACTGTCGATGAAGAAGGAGAGAAGAAAGCTACTGAGGTTTTATGGGTAGTCTTGGCTAGGTTTCTTGTAGTAGCTGAGAGATTCTTAGCATCATGGCCTGGTGTTTATTATCAGGTGAGTTGAAAGTTGTCACAACTATCGGCCGATAGTAGCAGTGAGGTTATAGTTTTACCAGCAACTGCACATGCGAACAAACACAAATGTATTGATTTTAAAGCGTTGAATCTGTTACGAAGAATTAGTTGAATATTGCTTGTTATATTTTATCACAATATATATTTTATGAGTCAGGTCGATGTAGTGGTTACTTTCCTCGCCTTCTACCGCTGTGGTCTGGGTTTGATTTCCAGCCTGGTCCACATATAGATTGGGTTTTTAGTTCCTGCCTGATTTCGTGGGTTTTCCCCAGAATGTTCTTCTGGGGTTTTCCTCCAACCTCTAAAAGTTGTAATTTCTTCTCATTGTCTTCTCTCTACGGGTTTCTTCAGGCTTGCGAGCTACAGTGCCTCCAGGGCGCTCTTGAGGATTCTTTGGTTTCAGCACTAGAAATAAAATAATAACAACAATGATAATTTGGATTTTAATTCTCGTACTTCGAATTTAATATGTGACGTTGAAGTGCACAATCATAAAGTGAAACACAGGAAGACAAGAAAAGTTTAGCATGAATGGTTGAAACCTTTAGTTGACGATGTGATGATGATCGTGTGTCTTTGTTATGCCTTTTAGGTATCAATCCTACCTAGTTCGATGTATTACAAGAGTTGGTCGGTGGTGGAAGAACTGGAAATCAATCTTTTAGACGTCATGAGAGAAGTTTCTATGGAAAAGAAAACAATGCAAGTCGATGTCAAAAACCAAAGCTGCGAAGTAAACGTAGATTGTCTCTTCCCATTACCGGGTAGGTTGGTACATCTGGACCGAAATTTGAGTTTGATTAACGTTGATTGCACTCATGACTCATGATTCTAAGCCTTAGTGTAGAAAACAAACTCGACTTTTTGTTTTATATATAATTCCGTATTATGGAACAATTGTTTTGGAGGCAGAAATTGAAAATAAGGATCGATAAAATTAAAGGATATCTATGATTTATCGTACATTTCATATTGTTTCATATTGGTTGATATCTTTATTCCGAAATATAAGCACGAGTTTAAAAGGATCGTACACGTTTGGTAATTGGATTTAAATTGTTGGGGATACAAAGTGATATCTTTTTCCATAACCGCAGTACTTCGAAGTGAAAAGCTACTAAAAATGCATTATACTATCCAAAGCTGCTGTACTTCTTACCAAGTAAGTTTTTATTGCCATACATTTTTTGGTAATTACCAAACGTATACGATCCCTTTAAAGTACGCGAGTTCACAAATATAGACAAAAGTGCTTAGTCTATTTTAATTTGAATTCTTTAATCTCAGGTGAATCTGATCTGTCTATTTCACATTGGCTTCAATGGGTTGCTAATCTTGACATCCAACTCAGCGAATCAACACCCAACATCAGTGAAACAGATAGTCTAACATCAGATAATGATTCACAAAGCGATCTGCGACCTACTCCTTCCCCACCCAGGGGAAATAGCCCCAGGGTTCTGAAATTCCCACCCAGGGGAGATAGCCCCAGGGTTCTGACATCCCCACCAGTCAAGACAAACAAGAAGGCAGAGATTAAATGGAAGTTGGATAATGGCTGGAGGAGGGTCTCGGTGGAAGATGAACTCAAAGAGGTCAAGAAGGTATACGAATTAAAGTTGGGTTGTTTTTAAATATTTCGATTTACCTTTCCGAACGAATTTTGAAAGAAGGTTATGTACTGTATATGAATACATTTGATTTTTTGCATTCGCAGGCTTTTACACATTGTTAAAAAGTGGTTTTTATCAATGCGCCAATTGCGCTTCAGTTTAGTTGTGCAAATTTCTTTACAAATTCCTGTACCTTTAGGTCTCATGCAATGCAAATTGCTTAGGAGTGGTTTTCAGTTACTTTTCCTTCTAAATAAGACCCTCCATCCCGGATTATATATTAATATTGTTAACTGTGATCCACGTTGCAGGTTGCCGCATCTTTCGTAGCTGCAGTCCTAGCCGGTGCCGTAGCCCAACTGATTACAGAGCAATCCAGAGTCGGAGACCACGGTCACACATTGATGGAAAAAGAAGCTAAACACGCAGCTGCATTTGCATCAGCACGTGCGGCAAAAGCCGCACAGAGTGGTAACCCAGAGGCTGCGGCTATGGCTGTAGTAGCAGCAGCACAGGCTATGGACAATGCCGTGCTACTCAGAAAGAACGCAAACAAAGGAACGACTGTGATCAAAAGTAGAATGTGTACCATCATGTAATGAAGGGTGCATAAATAAACAAGAAATCTGAGACTTAGAACATTCTGATCGCAAACCAATCATCATTTAAAGGCCCAGTCACACCGGGCTTGCGACCAGGTTACGACCTAGTTGCGACCGAAATATTTTGCAATCCTGGGCAAATCGTACAAAGAGCGTGCGACTGGTCGCAGAGGTCGTGGGTCATCGCCACAGCAAAATCAGTCGCAGAAAGGTCGATGGTCATGTTCAAAACTTCTGTCCTGCGATTCCAAATCGTAAGAGGTTGCAGGCAGGTCTTACATGGTCGTACCACCAGTCGTGCATGCTCGCACCACCAGTCGTGGATGGTCGCGGGTCCCACAGTCGCACGATTAGTCGTGCAACTGTTTGTAGGTATACACGACTGATCGTGCGAGTGGTCGCAGGTATACACGATTGCTCGTACGATCAATCGTGGGACTAGTCGCACGTTTACCTACGACTGATTTTGCGACCAATCTTCTCCAATTGCTTGTGATCGCAAGCGTGCCACCAATCGTACGTACCAGTCCTATGAGCAAATACAGCATACGACCGCTATGCGGAGATCGTCGCAAACATTGGCGATTGGTCGTATCTCTGCCAAATCGCACCAATCGCACGATCCAGAAATCGTACGATCCGGTGTGACTGGGCCTTTAGGCCTACCAACTTAGGCTTGTGTCATAGCTGCATGGATCACGTGCACATGACAGTTACAAATATTATGACCGCGTTTAAATGACTTGGCTATATACGGCAGTTGTCGCGTGAAACACTAAAAGCCCTAAACAATCCAAGTGGTGAAAATGTGCATAATTTGCATGAATCGTTAATTCCTGCCTTGTAATATATTTTATTCCCATATTTGGGTTTATTTAAAAAAGATAAACCCTGTCATAAAGTGTGGGTTCTTATTATTCTTATTATTCTTATTCTTTATTCGGCCAATAGAACAAGCAAACAATACATAGGGAACAGTATACCTTTATGGTTAAGACTAAGAGGGAGTGGGATAGAGGATGAAGACAAACAAAACATATAAACCAATCTGTGATGGCCAGGATCAACAAAAGTGTACTCAAACACTGTAGCCCGAAAGCTTGTTGGTCCAGTCACAGAGAGGAATCATACAATAAATAAATATATCTATATGTGTATATACAATAATATAAAAGTAAAAAAATGAATTTCAATAAAAAATAGAAATGCAATAAATAAATACAAAAAAACCAAAAACTAAAAGAACATAAACAAGAATAACCCTAATTAAGTGTACATGTTATCAGTCAACACAAACAGACAGCAGTACTACCAAGGTTAAGTTCGCACAAGGAACACCCATCAATTGGTCGACATTGCCCGGCACCCCACTCACACGTTTTGAGCACGAGTACCAGGCAACAGCGACCAACCGTTGACAAATGTTCCTCGTCAGAATCCGCAATTGCAGAGTATACAAATACCAAATCAAACAAGACCCAACCAGATAAATACCCCCAAATAGCAAACAACACCCAACCAACATTTCACAAACAAGCAGACAACAAGCAGTTTGATGAACAAGTAAGACAAAGTACATGTACGAACAAATAATAAAAAATAAAAAATAAAAATGTTAAATTAAAGCTTTAGTTTTGGCATGTAAACAGCAGATGGATGTGGAATTATCATTATCAATTTTCCAGTGGGAGTATAATTATAAGCAGGTTGAGAATACAAATCGAGCTATTAATTAATCATGGAAATGGGATAACAGATTTCTACAAAAACACTGAAGGCTGTCTAAAACAACAGAGTCTTTGATGTGAGTGGGCAAGCTGGACCAAATACGAGGAAATAAATAAATGTATTGGGGAGTTCTTGAGGGCTAGAGTTCTCGCATAGTGATAGTTACATCTTACCGCCAGGATAATCTCAAACGAGTCTGTTATTTACTGACCTGAGATGATATCTGGGGCCTGTTTCACTAAACAGTACTTAGTGGAACGGATTCTTTCTTAACGGTAACAAGATCCTGTAAGTATCTTGGAAAAAATGTGTGAATGGCTTTGAATTTTAAAAAAATAATTATAAAATTAGTCATGTATAAAACAGGTAACCAGTGCAGTTTATATATTGGTGTTATGTGTTCAAACCTATTGTGTTGGTAATGAATAGGTCTAGCTGCAGCATTATGGACGCTATGTATTTTTGTTATCTGTGTCATGGGCAGAGCGTACAATAGACTATTATAATAATCCAGACAGATGGATATAAGTGACTGAATAATTATGAGAACATATTCAAATAACTACTATTATACCCTATTATTTCGCGCGCATTTATCAAGTGTCTCCAGATTATCATCAAGTAGTCAGTATTGATGAGCTTCAAATTCACCAAGTTGCTTACTGGCACAGTTACTCTATTAAAACGGTACGGAATATTATGTTAAAAATGATAACATTGTGATATTATAACCTCGAAACAAAAGAGAAAAAAGAGGAAAATGAGGTGTCTGTAAATTGGACTAAAAAGTAGGGAATGAGTTGCCTAGCGTGGGAGACTTGAACAATTTCAAGGCAATCCCCAAAATACAAGAATGATTGCTGCTGTCAATATTATGCCAACGTAAACTTGTTTTATTACCGATGCCGATACGTTAAAGGAAACTCTTCACCTACCTTTTAACCGAATTTACGGACACCCTTTTCCCCCAGTTTAGTTTGCTGGGCTAAATATCATAATGTTATATTTGTTCACAATCATAATGTAACAAACGTAACTGTGCCAGTAAGCAATTTTGTTAATTTGAAGCTTATCAATACTGTCTACTTGGGACATATGCGCAAATTATAGGTTACAATCGTAGTCATTTTTTATCATTACTATAATGTTCTCATAATTATTCAGTCCCTTTAGAAAGTGTTTTAATTGTGCAAATAGAATCACCAAAATTAAATTTTTAAATATAAATATATTACACGGCAGATATTAACGATTTATAAAAATTAGGCATATTTCCACCACTTGGATTTCTTAAGACATTTAGTATTTCATTCTAGAGACCTTATGGAAATGCATTGTGGTTGAACAAATTATGTTGCATTTTGTGTGGTCAAACCCTATAATTTGCCTGTACTAAATGTCATCGCAATGTATAACTTCACAAGTATTATTCATAATGCAAATTTATTGCTTGGATCAAAACGTAGATTTCATGGATATCGACACAAAAAACCCGGTAACAGTTTAAATAAAAGCTTAAATTTTAAGGGCTACAGTACAGTGGTTTAATATAATATTATGTCGGTGTAAATCAGAAACGGTCATTGTATATAAGTGTACATAAATATTTATCAAATATTGTTTATAATAACTATTAATTTAAAATATTCAGAAGATCACGAAACAATTTCAAAACAATTGGAGACAACTGCATTTAATTCCGCGTTTGTGATCACCATTAATGTGACACCAGCAGTAGCAGAATAAGCAAGTACCCTAAAGCTCAGGAGCCAATTCCATAAAAGCATTCTAAGCCTATAGTTGGTTGCCAACTTCCTCTTAGGCTTCTTTCCATTTTTTTGAGTTGAAACACCCTCTGAATTCGCCATTTCTGAAACATGTGCAGGCCGATACAAATATACACACCCTAAATAGCGTACAGAGGAATGCATTGACAATACAACCCACAGCATGACCTGATTTAAACTCTTTCCCTATTGTTAACTCAAACTGATGTACTTATGCAAACCCCACACCATTCTAGCAAGCTGCAAACAAGCAACTAGTAAGAATGTTTTATAAAATGTTGTTATGGAATGCGATTTAGTTGATTGCTAGCAAGCAACCAACTAGGCATTGGGAATCTTGCTAAAACCTATAGTAATATGTTGTTGTTGTTGTTGTTATTTGGATGGCACCTTTGGCATTTGTTGTGCCCTTTGTGCCAGGTCTACATAAAAAACTTCACTAGGCGTTGATCATGTGCGTTAATCTTCTACACTCCGGCTCGTCTACACTCCGGCTCGTCTACACTCCGGCTCGTCTACACTCCGGCTCGTCTACACTCCGGCTCGTCTACACTCCGGCTCGTCTACACTCCGGCTCGTCTACACTCCGGCTCGTCTACACTCCGGCTCGTCTACACTCCGGCTCGTCTACACTCCGGCTCGTCTACACTCCGGCTCGTCTACACTCCGGCTCGTCTACACTCCGGCTCGTCTACACTCCGGCTCGTCTACACTCCGGCTCGTCTACACTCCGGCTCGTCTACACTCCGGCTCGTCTACACTCCGGCTCGTCTACACTCCGGCTCGTCTACACTCCGGCTCGTCTACACTCCGGCTCGTCTACACTCCGGCTCGTCTACACTCCGGCTCGTCTACACTCCGGCTCGTCTACACTCCGGCTCGTCTACACTCCGGCTCGTCTACACTCCGGCTCGTCTACACTCCGGCTCGTCTACACTCCGGCTCGTCTACACTCCGGCTCGTCTACACTCCGGCTCGTCTACACTCCGGCTCGTCTACACTCCGGCTCGTCTACACTCCGGCTCGTCTACACTCCGGCTCGTCTACACTCCGGCTCGTCTACACTCCGGCTCGTCTACACTCCGGCTCGTCTACACTCCGGCTCGTCTACACTCCGGCTCGTCTACACTCCGGCTCGTCTACACTCCGGCTCGTCTACACTCCGGCTCGTCTACACTCCGGCTCGTCTACACTCCGGCTCGTCTACACTCCGGCTCGTCTACACTCCGGCTCGTCTACACTCCGGCTCGTCTACACTCCGGCTCGTCTACACTCCGGCTCGTCTACACTCCGGCTCGTCTACACTCCGGCTCGTCTACACTCCGGCTCGTCTACACTCCGGCTCGTCTACACTCCGGCTCGTCTACACTCCGGCTCGTCTACACTCCGGCTCGTCTACACTCCGGAAGCTTGTGCAAATAAAAGCCCTCCATTTGCGGTATTAGAGTCGACCCATTTGTTGCAAAATAACCTCTCGTATGGATCACTGCACTGTCTGTAATAATATTCCTGATATAGTCCGGTCAATTTTGTTTGGCCTATGACTATGTTGTGTTGCATGCTGCCCCTATTCTCCTCCTCGAAGAGTAGTTCCCAAACAGGATTTGTCTCATTGGTTCGAATCTCGATTAAAAGTAAAGTTCAGCGTTAACTGTACACTGTACGTAGGCGTTATCTGGAAGGACCCTGATGAAATCGTGAAACATCTGCCTGCTTATGTTGATCAACAAATCCTATAGTAATATACTAAGTTAGAATGCTTTTATGGAATTGGCTCCAGAATCCTAATAGTTACAAGGTGTATACGCCATAAGATAACAATCATCGACAACCCGTGAAATACGTTTATCGTAAGTACATAATTTTCTGCTAACGGTAAGCAGGGTTTTGTAATTATGAGAAAGTTAAAGCAAATTGATCAAAGTCTATACCCTGGTAAAATGAATCCCAAACTAGCACATCCAAGTTATTGTTTTTAATAAAATGTCAATGCGGATTTGTTCTTAAAGATAACATTCCAACCAACCGTCACTGTCGATGGTCGTATCTATCTTGGTGTGTACCAGATGGGGCAAACATAATTAATATTGTTGGATTTAGTTGTTTGCGCCTATTCCTCCAGGTGGCAAGTTCCCCCGGCTATAGATACGTCTGCACTCACTGTACACATGATCAGTGATAGCAGAATCAAACTACTCCATAACGCAAACTATTTATTGAAGCAATTAAGTTGGTCTTTATTATCATCTACATATTTTATCGGTTGTCTCGATTAATTGTAATCATGTTATTTCGAATGATGTTGCAGTAATCATAATGATGATTATTAATAATACAAAAATCTTCAATAGCCAACATTTTACATTGTACAGTGAAACGCTGCTATACCAAACCACGCAATACCGAACGTTCGGCTATACCGAACACGGTCCTTGGCTCCCGATTTTTGTAAACAAAAATACCGAACATTGTTGTTGAAAACAGTTCTTTGCTCCATTGCTCCCATGTTTTGTGTCCAAATATACCAAGCATTGTTAAATTTAGCAACGTATTTTTTTAGAAATCCACTGGGTATATCGAACGCTTTTTAGGCCGTTTTTGATTCCCGAACGTCAAACTACTGGGCCGATATTCATAAAAGCCTGCTAAGCCTAGTTGGCTGCTAAAATGGCCCCCTAGTTGACAGCTAAGCCTAGTTAGAAGCTAAGTGAAATTCATAAAACTTTGCTAAGCTTAGTTGGTTGCTAAGTTGGCTGCTAACTTTAGAGTTGATCCTGGGGTGTCTCAAGTCACTACCAAATCTTTTGTTACAGAATATGTTACATTGGATAATAAATTATTGGATTTCAGATTTGTGTTTTGAGAGCCAATTTTGTAGGTCTCCCAATGTTCTATTGGTTGTGGGGAATCTAGCCCTATGTTGGGTGAGGATACCTTCCTAAGCATCTTTCTTTTTGTGATTGATGTTGTGAAATACGTTTTTTTCATCACTAAAATTGGTTTTTACGTTTCTTTTTTTACCATGTTTACCTTCCACATCGCAACGTGTAGATTTCAATGCACACATTATACCACCTGTACCACCGGTACCCATCTTTCTTAGTCAGATTTGCTTTGGAACAATTTCAAATAATTGAACGGGAAAAGACACGGAGAACATTAAGTACTGCAATTAAAAACTTCGTAGTCTGATTTCAATAGCGGAAAATGGCACTACATAGGCCTATAACAAATAGAGCCTACAGCATCATGATTTATTTCTGAAAAATAGTAGGAGTTACAGGTCCTTCGGTCAGCTCGACTACCTCTCTGCTTCGCGTCGGGAGGCAGTCAAGCTGACCTACACCTCTCACTACTTCCCCTCAAACTATTTTGTATGTGTATACGTGACTATCCGACTCGCTCTTGACGGAACAAGGACGGAGTCGACTCGCACGCCGGGCCAAACCCCCTTAGCCTAAAAATAAGGCTATAAAGGGTCTGCAAATTCTTCTTTTGCTTTCACCTGCAGGAGCGACCAATGTCAACGCTGTCATTCTTAGGTGGCTTGAAACAGTCGCCGGGTTAATTAATACGCCTGCCACATCCCACAAAGGGCGCCCTCTGTTGTGCAGCTGTACCGGGGATCGACCAGAAGGACGTCGATGCTCCACCCCCTTTTCGACTTTCATTGTTGTAGGAGTAGGACAGTAGGAGGAGTTTTCGGAAATCTTGAACTGTGTGACTGACATCATTGATGCCATTTATTTAGCAGCAGCTGTAAGCATTCACAATGGAAGCCTTAAAGAGGTTCAAGAAAAAGACGAAAGAGGCAGTTGAGGTTAGTAGTTTTTAGTACTCTTGTTAGATTTATCGTTATCGTTAACGCTAACGTTAGGTGGTGTCAGTCGTTTATTTTCGACACTTGGGTCTGCTCTAGTCTTATTCCTCCATGGTCACAGCATGGAGGTAGGATCAAACGTTTAGGCAGTGGTACCGCGGTCGTTAAACAACAATGGACAATTGACTGTAAACACCCCGCGGGCAATCTCGCGACCGCAGCCACCCGAATTCATATGAAGCGCGATATGTGGCAGAGAAACCCCCCCCCCCCCCCTCTTTTGTGTTGATCATTGTTGTGTTCCCGGAATCTCAGGAATTCCTTTTAGGTTTCAAGGGGGGTGGGTTAGGTTACAATAGTGTTGAGTGCGTATAAAGTATAGGGATAAGAGGGGGGTACCCCTCTGCCACATATCGTGCTGGGTATACACGAATTCGGGAAGATGTGCGCCTGGGCACTAGCAGGCACTCACGCTAGTGCGCAGGCGCATATCGAAATAGTACGTAAGTTTAAAAAAAAAGTTTTTCTTATGCAAAAAAAATAAACGCAACACGCCGCACACCGTTGAGTGATACACGAATGGGCAGACAAAAGCCTCAACGAGCAAACCCTTCCATTTCTGGCCGGCCAAACTCGGCCTTAAGTCGTCAAAATCATAAAAATATGCTACCATTATTTCCATGATTGTACCGTTCATATTTTAAAAGGATAACAAACGTAACTTGCCATCAGAATGTCGGATTTCGACAACAAAAATATCGGCAGATTCAGTTTTTCAAGGCGCATTGATTTTCCACAATGGCTCACGTGTTTCGACGACAGAGAGCTACTGCGCATTCAAAAACTGGTTTGTTTGCTTGATAGTGAACTATTAACTATTGACCGCACGAGCAATTCGTTTCTCCAGTAAGTGGTGGCGAGCAGTACCAAACCCTGAGATGTGAGAGATCTTATCGCAATCGTAAATCGGGAGGCCTCCATGCCTTTACCACTAGTCAGCCAGGGTCGCTAATTGGTCAGTGAATACCCTGTGGGGGATTAGCGGGCCGTTCAAACTCCCTGTGACTTATTTCTCCATGGGTCTACTGAAAAAACCACCTGAAGTGGCTATCGTTATTAAGACGCAGGCTCGTCAATGAGCGACGGACACATTCGTGCCACGAAAAGTCATCTTTGCCCTAGTACAAGTGCGTAAGGCATAAGCTTATTATTTATGCAGGGTTAGTCTAAATAGACCCCCAGTACTGCAGTAGAACTATTTTTTCGAATTTTGGATTTAGCTTGTTGTACGTGCTAGGGCCCTATGCCAAACAATAAACAATTTGCAAAGTCTATTACAAGGCTATAAAAAGGAAGATGGTCGAACAATCCGAAGTTCAAACAAACTAAGTCTCACACCGCGCTCGTTAAACTCCGAGCTGCTGTGAATAGGATTAACCACAAACTAGCCATTACGCGCACTACCCATAAAACTATGGTGCATGGTTTCTATTGTTTAACGGCGGTTAACCTGAAACCCCCTCTATCTAAGGGGCGCCGCCCTGCGACTGCAAAGCATTATGAGATGTGTAGAGCTGATCTGCACGTGCGCATAGTTGGCAAAAAGCGAGCTGCGTACGCAAAGCAAGAGTACTACACCGAGTCGGATTTGAACAAAAATGAACGATGTTTTTTGCAATGTACAAATTACGTACACCATCGTACAGTAAAGCCCCATACACAAACGGACAGAGAAAATCATCAACAACACCCTGTAAGAGTTCGAACTTTAGGAAGTTTTCTCATTCTTTAATATTAATAAAAATATCATATCATAAATTCCCAGTTTTCTCTGAATGATTTGATATATAACTTAACGTAACTTGGCATCGGATGGTCTAATTTTGAAACAGAAAGTCTGGCAAAATCTGTTGTTTTTGTACAGATTGGTCTCCTGTTAAATTCCAGTGTGTTATCACACCCATTGTTGCATGCTGTATAGCACAGTAGAATAAATGTATTAACAAACGGTATATTGCTTTGAAAATGCTCTAAATTGTCAGTTGTTTATACCTTATTATTTTGTGTTAATAGGGCAACAAAGGACAACCCCTAAAGGACTCTCAAGCTGCAAGCGAACAAGAGGTACAAACAGTGCATTACAAGCCTTTCACCAGCCTTTCACCAGCCTATCACAAGCCTTTCACCAGCCTATCACAAACCTATCACAAACCTATCACAAACCTATCACAAACCTATCACAAACCTATCACAAGCCCATCACAAGCCTAATAGTAGTGTATCACAGGCCTAACAGTAGTGCATTACAAGCCCACCACAAGCCTGGCACTAGTGCATCACAAGCTTATCATAAGCCAATCACAAGCCTGTCATAAGCCAAATACAAGCTTATCACAAGCCTATCACAAGTGCATCACTAGCCTGTCACATGCCATTCATTAACATTACATTATGATAATAAAAATGAAAATTGCTAAGTGAATTTTTTGCTTTGTATTGATTGTAGGGTTTCATATGCCCGGTGTGTATGGTGACACTTGCTTCTCCAGAGCAGCTTCAAGTTCACTGGGATACAGTCCACAATGCACCTGCCACATCGTCAACACCTGCCCCTCCTAGCCCATCCCCTAAAGCCACCCCTGCTTATGGAATGGTATCATCCCAACAGCATTCTTCAGTGGTTAGTGATGCTGTGTCTGATTTACTTGACTTACAGATTAGGGATCAGATATTTATTCAACCGGCTGCGGGTAACTGGCAGGTAACCGCGGGTTCATTCCCCTGATATAAAATGAGCTCATTATCTATGGGTCACTGCACACGTCAGCTGTGCACACGTCGCCCGCCGGTCGCCCGCCGGTCGCCTGCCGGTCGCCCGCCGGTCGCCCGCCGGTCGCCCGCCGGTCGCCCGCCGGTCGCCCGCCGGTCGCCCGCTGGTTGCCTGCCGGTCGCCCGCTGGTCGCCCGCTGGTCACCCACCGGTCGTTCGCGATAAACTGCCAGAAATAGACAGATAGTTCAGAGGTGTCTTTTTCTGCCTTTTCAGCCTTTTCTGCTCATAAGATGGAATTTGTGAGATCAGAGATTGTGCACATTTTTCAAAAGCAGAAAGGAAATTTCTTTCAGTAAAATCTCTAAATGACATTCAGGTAACTCTTTGTGAAAAACCATGGGGAAACTGACGATGATTTTATGATTATCATCGCAAGAGGCCAAGTTGCTGAACCATAGAACCTCGACACGTGACGTTGGAGCATTGCAGCCACATTAAACCTTGGTTCTTAAGCTCATCTGCGCATATTGTTTACAAATATGATTTAAACAAAATCCGACTTTTGGAGTTTTAGAATACAGTTTGTGATTCCAAAGGTTGGCAGGTCTGTAAGAAATCCCCAAGAGTGCCCTAGGCACTGTAAGGTCGAAAGCCTGAAGAAACCTGTAGAAGTCTGTGAAACATTGTGATGTGTTACAAGAGAAATGAGCCTCACATGACCACATTCAAAATGACAGACTTTGACAAGCCTCTGCTTTAACTGGTTGTGGTTTTATTAATTGGTTAGTGGCTTAGACATGTTTCTAAAATATGATCATGAAATCACTCATAAGTAAGACATTATCACCTCATTGTTTGTTTTCTTTTTGTTTATGTTACAACTGGACATCAACCATCCACATTTCCATTGAAGAACAGGTAAGCATAATTTACGCTGCAGTTTCGGAAAGGATGTTGCAATCTGACCCCATTTTGTTTCCATACATATCATCTTAACCAGTTCGCACCGGGATTATTTTAACATCACCGAGCCGACGCGCGCAATTATTTTTAACGAAACTTGATCCGAGGCGGGTTTTGGCCGATAGTCCCGGAAAGCACACTCACAAATTCCGGCCTTGCTCGCTGCTGACAGACATTTCTGGCCTTGCTCGTGGCGTGTTTATGCGTAATCCATTTTGATTCTGGGGGGAAATATATACGTCATCCGACGTAAACTGGGTAATGAATGTCAATCAGTGCAAAAAAATTGAAAAGGCATGAATCTGGGACTTAGAAACATTTCCTTTTTTTTTAAGGAAATACATGTACTTAGAAAATGTCCCTTGTAAACAACCGCTGAAGTAGCGTCAGGATACTACATTCTATCCACGGGTTCATTTAGTTACAAAAACAAATGCTCATTTTAGTCATTTAACAAACAAATTGTGAGGGAGGTGTTTCAACTTATTGGTTAGACATAGCACGAAACTAGAAACGTACATATTTGTTGTTTACAGTATTTCAAAAAAAAATGAAATTGATGTTTTGTAATTTTTTTAAAATAATGTCTTATTCATCAGGGATGGAGATGTGTTGGCACTTAGGCAAGAACTGGAAGACTTACGAGTTTCATTGAAGGTAAGTGGATATATAATATATATGATATTTATTGAGATTAACCCAAACCCTCCAGGGTATTTTGGCTAGACACCCTGCCAGATGCAGCAATTTGCATTATTTGCATCCTCAATTAACAACCTTGCCCAGTGCAATGAGATCCATCAAGGTAAACATTTTCAAACTACATGTACTTCAGAGTCTGAGGTTACCCAAGGCAGCAGGATCCATCTCTGTCATTGTTCAATAGTGATTAGCTCTCACAGTCTTAGACTCTGGTTGTTTATGCACTGGTGTTGACAGTTGAATGCATCAAAGTGCAGCAGACGTTTTTACCTGATGCACTGCGCTGCATCTGGCAGGATAATGGGTTACCACGAATAAAGTAAAATTGCTGAAATTACATAGGAATATGAAATGGATTAATATATAAAAATGAGGAAATTCAAGATGATTCATATGTACATAGAAGCCACGAATAAATCATTGTTTCATTGTATGTTTTATTCATTTAACCTTTCATTTTGGTTGTATTTTTAGGAGGAAAAGTGGTTTTCTAATGAATTGAAAAAAGAAATGGACAAACTACAAGACCAAGTAAGTAGTTGTCCAAAAGAAAACCAGTCAGTAAGTTGTGTCTTGTAAGAAGTTATCCAAAAGAAAACCAGTCAGTAAGTTGTGTCTTGTAAGAAGTTATCAAAAGAAAACCAGTCGGTCAGTTGTGTATTGTAAGGAGTTATCCAAAAGAAAACCAAAGTAAGTCAGTTTTGTCTTGTAAGAAGTTATCAAAAGAAAACCAGTCAGTCAGTTTTGTCTTGTAAGGAGTTATCAAAAGGAAAACCAGTCAGTCAGTTTTGTCTTGTAAGAAGTTATCAAAAGGAAAACCAGTCAGTCAGTTTTGTCTTGTAAGAAGTTATCCAAAAGAAAACCAAAGTAAGTCAGTTTTGTCTTGTAAGAAGTTATCAAAAGAAAACCAGTCGGTCAGTTGTGTATTGTAAGGAGTTATCCTAAAGAAAAACAAAGTGTCAGTTTTGTCTTGTAAGAAGTTATCCAAAAGAAAACCAGTCAGTCAGTTTTGTCTTGTAAGGAGTTATCCTAAAGAAAAACAAAGTGTCAGTTTTGTCTTGTAAGAAGTTATCAAAAGAAAACCAGTCAGTCAGTTTTGTCTTGTAAGAAGTTATCCAAAAGAAAACCAAAGTAAGTCAGTTTTGTCTTGTAATAAGTTATCAAAAGAAAACCAGTCGGTCAGTTGTGTATTGTAAGGAGTTATCCTAAAGAAAAACAAAGTGTCAGTTTTGTCTTGTAAGAAGTTATCCAAAAGAAAACCAGTCAGTCAGTTTTGTCTTGTAAGGAGTTATCCTAAAGAAAACCAGTCAGTCAGTTTTGTCTTGTAAGAAGTTATCAAAAAAGAAAACCAGTCAGTCAGTTTTGTCTTGTAAGGAGTTATCAAAAGGAAAACCAGTCAGTCAGTTTTGTCTTGTAAGAAGTTATCAAAAAGAAAACAATCAGTCAGTTTTGTCTTGTAAGAAGTTATCAAACGGAAAACCAGTCAGTCAGTTTTGCCTTTTAGGAAGTATCTAAAAGAAAACCAAAGTCAGTCAGTTGTGTCTTGTTAGAGATATTGAATTGATCATTTATTTATTTATTTCAACATTCAACAGTGCTAGTACATGTATGTGTTGATGTTGTTGGTCACAAACATTGTTGTAACTCAAAATATAAATATTAGTTGATTTTATTTTAGTAGTTTTGTCAATTCTGTGAAAATAAATAAAACAAAATAAAAAACTTGATACTGTACATTGTCAGCAGTGTCCTTGTCTGTGTCTCTTCACATGTATCAAAGTCTTCTAAACAACAATTGTAATGACATTCTGTTTCTTTTTGACTAGTCAGTCGCTGGTGGAGGAGATGTCAACTCAGAGCAAGACAGGACAATGTGTAGGTATTATGGCAGTAGATTATGGATAGGAATGTTATAGGTATTATGGCAGTAGATTATGGAATGGAATGTGTAGGTATTATGGCAGTAGATTATGGACAGGAATGTTATAGGTATTATGGCAGTAGATTATGGAATGGATTGTTATAGGTATTATGGCAGTAGATTATGGAATGGAATGTGTAGGTATTATGGCAGTAGATTATGGACAGGAATGTTATAGGTATTATGGCAGTAGATTATGGAATGGATTGTTATAGGTATTATGGCAGTAGATTATGGACAGGACTATTATAGGTATTATGGCAGTAGATTATGGACAGGAATGTGTAGGTATTATGGCAGTAGATTATGGACATGAAAGTTATAGGTATTATGGCAGTAGATTATGGACAGGAATGTTATAGGTATTATGGCAGTAGATTATGGACAGGAATGTTATAGGTATTATGGCAGTAGATTATGGACAGGAATGTTATAGGTATTATGGCAGTAGATTATGGACAGGAATGTGTAGGTATTATGGCAGTAGATTATGGACAGGAATGTTATAGGTATTATGGCAGTAGATTATGGACATGAAAGTTATAGGTATTATGGCAGTAGATTATGGACAGGAATGTTATAGGTATTATGGCAGTAGATTATGGACAGGAATGTTATAGGTATTATGGCAGTAGATTATGGACAGGAATGTTATAGGTATTATGGCAGTAGATTATGGACAGGAATGTTATAGGTATTATGGCAGTAGATTATGGACAGGAATGTTATAGGTATTATGGCAGTAGATTATGGACATGAAAGTTATAGGTATTATGGCAGTAGATTATGGACAGGAATGTGTAGGTATTATGGAAGTAGATTATGGACAGGAATGTTATAGGTATTATGGAAGTAGATTATGGAATGGAATGTTATAGGTATTATGGCAGTAGATTATGGACAGGAATGTTATAGGTATTATGGCAGTAGATTATGGACAGGAATGTGTAGGTATTATGGAAGTAGATTATGGACAGGAAAGTTATAGGTATTATGGAAGTAGATTATGGACAGGAATGTGTAGGTATTATGGCAGTAGAGTATGGACAGGAATGAGTAGGTATTATGGCAGTAGATTATGGAATGGAATGTTATAGGTATTATGGCAGTAGATTATGGACAGGAATGTGTAGGTATTATGGCAGTAGATTATGGACAGGAATGTGTAGGTATTATGGCAGTAGATTATGGAATGGAATGTTATAGGTATTATGGCAGTAGATTATGGAATGGAATGTTATAGGTATTATGGAAGTAGATTATGGACAGGAATGTTATAGGTATTATGGCAGTAGATTATGGACAGGAATGTTATAGGTATTATGGCAGTAGATTATGGACAGGAATGTTATAGGTATTATGGCAGTAGATTATGGACAGGAATGTGTAGGTATTATGGAAGTAGATTATGGACAGGAATGTTATAGGTATTATGGAAGTAGATTATGGACAGGAATGTGTAGGTATTATGGCAGTAGATTATGGACAGGAATGTTATAGGTATTATGGCAGTAGATTATGGACAGGAATGTGTAGGTATTATGGAAGTAGATTATGGACAGGAATGTTATAGGTATTATGGCAGTAGATTATGGACAGGAATGTTATAGGTATTATGGCAGTAGATTATGGACAGGAATGTTATAGGTATTATGGCAGTAGATTATGGACAGGAATGTTATAGGTATTATGGCAGTAGATTATGGACAGGAATGTGTAGGTATTATGGCAGTAGATTATGGAATGGAATGTTATAGGTATTATGGAAGTAGATTATGGACAGGAATGTTATAGGTATTATGGCAGTAGATTATGGACAGGAATGTTATAGGTATTATGGCAGTAGATTATGGACAGGAATGTTATAGGTATTATGGCAGTAGATTATGGACAGGAATGTGTAGGTATTATGGAAGTAGATTATGGACAGGAATGTTATAGGTATTATGGAAGTAGATTATGGACAGGAATGTGTAGGTATTATGGCAGTAGATTATGGACAGGAATGTTATAGGTATTATGGCAGTAGATTATGGACAGGAATGTTATAGGTATTATGGCAGTAGATTATGGACAGGAATGTGTAGGTATTATGGCAGTAGATTATGGACAGGAATGTGTAGGTATTATGGCAGTAGATTATGGACAGGAATGTTATAGGTATTATGGCAGTAGATTATGGACAGGAATGTTATAGGTATTACCAAAACCTTTTGCGTGGCCAATAAATTAATTTATAACACCTCACCCACAGATTTTGTGTCTTGATTGGCCGAGAGCTAGTCACATGGCATTTTCTATTTTTACTATCTTTCTGTGCACAACCAAAAGTACTATACCATTAGCAACTAAAGTACTATAATCATAGTGCGGTATTTGTGTGCAAATGTATGCTAATGTGCTCGTTGAGCATTGCGTGTAGCGCGTATTACTTCAAAAAGCCAGTGCTACTAAGCTGGATTCAAACATTTTGTGAATTAGGGGTGTTTTAGAAAAAAAGCAACGGCTTTTTTACCAATTTTGTATTGAATCGAAGTTCATTTTAACCCTTTCAATACCGCATTGTTTTATGGGGTCACACTGCCCTGTACCGCATTCTTTCACACAACGCACTGTTTTATGCAACTTGCAGCGTTTACTATTTGTAAACCTCAATTTTCCATTTGAAGAAAATCATTGTGTATATTATTTGTAGGCAATGAAATGGTCTTTCATATCTGTTAGTTGTTATACAAATAGAACAAAATGTAGTTATATAAAAATACACCAGCGACACCAGCTACCCAAGGCCCGGCGCATTAAACAGCACCCCGTCCACCACCGGCACCCCGTCCACGGCGGGCCGTTGTAGTAGCACTATGACCAGGCATATCAAAGTCAAACGACGACGTAGACATGGAAGAAACTTCACTAGATTCATTGGAATCCTCACTAAGTTCCTCTTCAGAACTTTCCAAATCTATATCGGAGTCACTATCAGCAAATAACTATGCTAGTATTTCCGCGTTACGATCAGCCATAATGGTGATATTTTGTCCAACAAAAACAGAAGAAGATTTGTTGCGTGTTTTTTTCTCGGAAAATCGTAATGGAAACCCCACACGTGTTATACACCATTGTAAAGCTAGCTCAATTGACTTCCTGACTATATAAAATTCAACAACAGAGGGCAGCAAACGAAAATAATGCAGCTTCTCGAAAACAGAGGCACTCTGTTGTCAAGTAAACTCTACATTGGTACGGAAGCACACTGCGTTGCGCTGTCGAGTAAACTCGACATTGGTATTGATAGAGTTAACTGTATTTAGATTTAGATAATTAAAAAATATTAAAACCAAGCAGAATATGTGGGTGAGGCGTTATAAAACAAATATTGAATGCTTCATCTTGTGGTTTAGTAAAACTAGCCTCCCTCTGTAATCCATGGAGCATTCCATTTTCTCTTGGCTTAGCCTCGGGATAACTAAATGCTCCATGGATCATCTCGGGAGGCTAGTTTTACTACACCACTCAAGTCATTTAATGTTTGTATACCATGGACAGTGTATAGACCCTGTATTCACCTGCTATCTGTTAACCCTATTCGTACCATGTTTTTTAAAACACTGTGCTATGCTAAAATTGGTAGAGTAAACTCGACAGTGGAAGGATAGGGTTAATGTTTATGAGGTTTATTTACATTTTACTGTGGATAAAAGGACCTAAACCCTAACCCTGCCAGACGCAGCGCAGTGCTTCAGTTATCTGCTGCACTTTGATGCATTCAGCTGTCAACAACAGTGCATAAACAACCAGAGTCTAAGACTATGAGAGCTAATCCTCATTGAACAATGCCAGAGATGGATCCTGCTGCATTTGATGACTGCAGACTCTGAAGCAGTTTGACCTTGAGATTTCTGACCTGATGGATCTCACTGCACTGGGCAGGGTTGTGATGTTTAGCAGGGTGCTCACATAATATTCTTTGGGGGTTAGGGTTAAAGTTCATATAATGCTATTGCCAGTAACAATGTGTTTATGCCCTTGGGCAAGACACTTGATTACAATTGACTCTCTCCACCCAGGAGAATAAATAGGTACCTGTGATGGTTGAGTTCAAAATGAGCGCTGATCTCGGCTGCCATGTGGCCCAGGGCTTGATGAACAGGGTAATAATTGTATAGCATCTCGAGTGTCGTTATCGGCAGATATGTGCGCATTACAAAATAATGCACATTGTATAATTTCAACATTAGTTTGGCCTGTTAAGTTACCTTTTTACCTTACTAGTATAGTTTATTTTTTAGCTGTTGCATTTTTATGACAAAATGCTGATTCAAACCACTCCCCCCCCCCCCCTGGCCTGCAACAAAAAAAGATTGCAAATAACAAGTAACAATATCTTAGTATGAATCATTGAATGAGTTCATATTAATTATTCATCATTCTCTTTGTTCTGGTTTTGTCTTGATAGTGTCATCTGAAATAGTTTTACTTCGTCAGCAATTATCAGAATCGATGGAGAACGCCACGGCTTACAAGACGGTGAAAGATGCCATGGAGCAAAAAGCAGCCTCATTGGTATGAAGACACTGTAGCCAACTTGATGTCCATCTTAGGAAACATTAGAATTATGAAATGGGAAAGAGTGTAGTATCCTGGTGCTACTTCAGCCTCATTGGTATGAAGACACTGTAGCCAACTTGAAGTCCATCTTAGGAAACATTAGAATTGTGAAATGGGAAAGAGTGTAGTATCCTGGTGCTACTTCAGCCTCATTGGTATGAAGACACTGTAGCCAACTTGAAGTCCATCTTAGGAAACATTAGAATTGTGAAATGAGAAAGAGTGTAGTATCCTAGTGCTACTTCAGCGGTATTGGTATGAAGACACTGTAGCCAACTTGAAGTCCATCTTAGGAGACTTGGAATTGTGAAATGGGAAAGAGTGTAGTATCCTGGTGCTACTTCAGCCTCATTGGTATGAAGACACTGTAGCCAACTTGAAGTCCATCTTAGGAAACATTAGAATTGTGAAATGAGAAAGAGTGTAGTATCCTGGTGCTACTTCAGCGGTATTGGTATGAAGACACTGTAGCCAACTTGAAGTCCATCTTAGGAGACTTGGAATTGTAAAATGGGAAAGAGTGTAGTATCCTGGTGCTACTTCAGCGGTTGTGTATAAAGTCTATTGGAAATGTTTCTCAGTCTCAGATTCATGTCTTCTCAACATGTTTGCACTCACTGATTGACCTTCATTGAGATTGTATATGAAGACAAAACAGCATCCGGTTGCAACATTCTTTCCGATAAACGTTGAATGTCTGTTGTGAAATTAATGTTGCAAATATTTGTCAGGCAAATGTATCAACTCGGAATGATAGCTAGGCAATTCAGTAAATTCAGACGTACATGTCTGACGCTTTAATGAGCTGCTATTGGAAAAGTGAATGTGATGTCTAATGAATAGAAAACAACTGACCAAATTAAGGCACACTACCAACTTATGATCCTGTACATATACATCATGTTGTCGAACCTATTCACCTATAGAAATAGCCCTGTGGAGACATATTTCCCCTGTCTCCATTGTGTTCAAGTCTCCACAGGTTTGTATAATAACCACAAGCCCACAGTCCCCATAGATGTTTAACAATATTGCATTGTTTATGCTTCACAATAGGCAACTGAGATGGTGAATTTGAAATCTGGTCTGGATGAGGAGAAAGCTTTGCATAACAGCTTGAGGGAAGTCTTGCAACAAACACAGGTAATAATCACTGTATCTAGCACAGAGATAGGCTAAAGAGGATTCAGGACACTTGCATGAACTGAAACTTAGCTTTACCAGTTAGTGCTGGGGTTATTGTGGCATTCCCCAGGCGTGGAATTGTTTTTCACGAACCCCGATTCGAGACGGGTTCTGGTTGGCATCTGTGGGTAGCACACCCTAATATTTCCAGCCTCGCTCGCTTCGAGCCATTCGCTGAGAGATATTTCTAACCTTGCTCGTGACAAGTTTATCCATCATTTGTTTAAAATTCCAGAAAAACTTTTTCTGGAACCAAGTTGGTGGTCAATAGGACAGGCCTTTTCATTGCTGTTGCGCTCCTGTTGATCAACTGACCACTGACTATGTTCCAGAAAAAGGCCACTAGAATGAAACTACTGTACCGGTGATTTTGGAATCATTTTTCATCTGGAAAGATTCCCCTCGTCGTCCATCCAAACTAGCTTCCATTTTGTTTTAACCCAGTATAGGATATACCAGAACTTAGGAAAATGATGATTGAAATTGTGCTTTGTAAAGAAGAAAGGTAACCCTTATACTATCTAAACAGACAGTCAAAAAGCCAATTCTTTTCCCTGCCGTGCCATATAAACAAACTGCCAGTGGTCACATCGTATTTCTTGTAGGCACTATGGCTAGTCAAATTCCATCACTAATACTGATGCAGGTAATTGTTATACAGCTGGCTGTACAGGCAAATCATACATGTAGCCGTTTCAAGTTACGTCACTAGCCACAGCCAGTCAATCCTGCTGTATGTAGGCAGGAAGCATTGAACAGTCACTCAATTAATTTTGACTGCTCGGATGACTTGGTTGAATTGGCCAGCCAGAGAAAGAGGGTAATTAATTCCTGACCGTTTTGACGGAGTAACACATCCGTCTAAAATCCAGATGTTCTAATATTTCTAAGTTTTAGCTCTATTGTTATTCAGGACTTGCCGTTTAGAAGACTCTGATTAATTTTATTATGTTTTCTAAAAAGAAATGCAATCTTTTCAGTTTACTGCCTTTTCATCCTCACTGTGTAGGTAGTAGCAGAAGTAAGTACATGTAGTTTGTTCAAATCAACAATGCTAAATAGTTTTTGTTTGTCATGTTTTATAAAAGTACTGCATGTCGGTTAAACACTTTGGACATAGTGAGTGTTGTAATTTAATAATTTGTTTTGGTTTGGACAAAATTAGTTTTCGCTAGTAGCACATTGAACCCAATTAAAAATGTATGTTTTTGAAATTGTGATGACATTGTTATAACAGCACATGTAATGAATTTTGAGTTTATTTGCTGTTCTGTTTGCATAACTTTGAGTTTTAAAAGCTAAGTGTCAGTCTAGTTTGACCCCTGCCAAATAAACCAGTGATTCCAAAATTAAAAAGATGACCAAAAAAGGAATGTTTACTTTACATGCTAAGTCAATGTCCTTTCATTTTATTAACGGGTGTGTGTAAATGTAATTTAATTGTGGGACCTTTATTTCACTTGTAAATAGACGTATAATGTAAAATGTTTTGCTGAATACACATCAGGAATATTCTACTCAATAAGAACTGAATAAATTCAGATTCCCTGGTTTCATTTGATCGCTTAAAATAAAAAGGGCATATCCTCTTTGCTTTGGCATGTCCTCTTTGCTTTGGCATGTTTGCTATTTCCATCCATTCTGACTGACTAGGGCCTGTTTGCTATTTCCATTCTCTCGGAGTGACCCTGGCTTGTTTGCTATTTCCATCCATTCTGACTGACTGGGGCCTGTTTGCTATTTTCATTCTCTCGGAGTGACCCTGGCTTGTTTGCTCTTTCCATCCATTCTGACTGACTGTACTGGGGCTACAGCAAAGCATTGCTAATGATGGAAAGAATGTTGGAATGAATGCCACTTTTTTCTTCATTGTCATCTCAATGAAGGTCAACCAGTGCAAACAATTTGAAAAGACATGAATCTGGGACTAAGAAACCTTTTAAATGTTGTTAGAAAATGCTCTCGATATAATTTGTACACAACCGCTGAAGAAGCGTCAGGATACCACATTATTTTCTTATGTTTCCCACTGATGTTTTTGAGCGTGGTCTCTGGCTACATATAGGCTTATGGCTTCTGACTAGGGCCTCTTCAACATTAACAAAATGGGAATCGCAAACATACATGTAGGACTAGTGTAAACTCTATGATAATTCAGAGGTTCAAGGTTAAAGAAACATGCTCCAGGCAATTAACTTTAACGTCACCTAATTTTACAAAATACTACTTGTTGAATAAACGGTAGTATTGCAGTACTCTTACTATACTGGCCTGTATACATTGAGTAGTATTTTGTTGTACTGTTTATGTGTACTGTACCCCAACTGAATGCCTAGGATGTTGGGGTTAAAATTACTTTAAACAATCCTAAATGTATACTGACAGTGTAAAATTCCTTTAGTTTGGTACTAATTGCATGGGTGTGGTCATAAATACAAGTTTAAATATCAGACAGTATTTGAATTATGCATGTGCACAATGATTATGGATCACAGGTCATTCAAGATAATTCAACGCGTATAAACACGCAAGAAAACAGCCGCATGATGCTCGCCATTAATTACAGTCAGTATTGACATTCACGTAACATCATGTCGGCAATTTTATCCTGAATAACCTTTGACCTGGACTGCTTTATAAAGATACTACAAACTAGTGTGTTTTGAATTCAGTTTGTTCAGCAAGTTACATTACACTTAAAGGTAGGATACACCATTGGTAACTGTAATTATAAATTATCATGAATAAGTAGATTTGGGGGGTTGAATGTTATAGTAAATATCGTTAACTGACCTGTCCGAAGTTTTACAGTCATGGATGCCGAGAAAAGCACGAAAAACAGTATTTTTTCAACCCAGAATCAATATTTACTTTCAAATGAGTAAGATATTTTTTAATAATTCGGTAGTAAATATTTAAGATATCTGCAAATGGTGTATCCTACCTTTAACTGAAGGGATTCAGCAATAGTTGTTCACACTCAAAATCAAAACAAACAACCACTTCTTGTTGTTTTGTTGTTTGACAGATTGAGTTGCAGGACCGAGATTCCAGAATGAAGGCCGTCCAGTCTCAACTACTTCAAAGGTGCTCAAATTATTCCTTCAAGTCTTCTTATTATAAATGTTTTCAGGCTTTCAAGTATTCCTTCTTTTTCTTCCTTTTCCTATTTTTTTCACCTTGCTCTTACTTTTTTCTATTTTGTTTCTTGAAATTCCTACTACATTTTTATATTTGCTACCTTTTTGTCCCACAACTCCGAAAAATGAAATCTCATTCATTGTGGTGTTACACACTGTCATATATGTGATGACCTGCTCCCAAGTGAGATATTGTTATTTCTATTTAGTAAACATCTTTAGCTTTCATTTGGTACAAAACCACCTTTATATCATACATACTTACAATTTTATGAGGATTTTATTTCAATGTATTTGGGAGATAAATTACCACTTTTAGAACACAGTTTGCCTCAATAAATGCATGATTTTTGTACTTTCTCATCAATAATTTTGTTTAACCTAACTGAGGGTTAAAGTATACATATTAAAGAATAAAACAAAAACGAAAAAAAAAAAAAATAAGTCCGCCAGATTTATCACCCTATTTCAACTTTGACAATCTGTATCTCAAAATATCCTGTGTGACTTATGTCAGGTTTCATAGGAGCGGGTCACATATAAAAATCACACAGTGAAGGGCGTGGGTGCAGGAGTACTGCAACTGTACTTCCAAGAGCTTAGTTGAGGATGGAGCACCAGTGTTACAAGTACAGAACATGCCAAACGAGTCTTATGATGCTGTGGAACTGAATGAGTTTCAATGACAACTACTCCTAAAAGCCTGCAAAAGTCCCAGTTTGTTCTCCAAAGTCCTAAAAACATTTTGGTCCTCAATTTCGTGTACGTTGGTGAACATTTTGATTCTACTTTTCAACAATTTTTGCACCTTGGCCTACTAAACCTGGTATTTCTTCAACTTTCAGGACAAGAGTTGAAGTAGAGGGATATCATATTGAAGGCTGTGTTATTTCATACAGAACTTTAAAATAAAATCTTAAGACTTTTTGTCTTTTTCAACGCATGCATTAAAGATAGGGTACACAATTTGCAGATATTAATTTTGTTACTACCAAATCAATAAGAAATATCTCACTTATTTAAAAGTAAATAATGATTCTAGGCATCCAGCAAAATGATTGCGCTAGATATCCTGTAATTGTAATTTGTAGTCTCTGTTCAGATGCTAATGAATGAGTTATCACAATCTTGATGATATTCCACCTGTTTATTTATTTCCAGGCCAGGTGCTGATGATGTCATGGTTCTCAAGAAAGAACTAGTCACCGTCCAGATGCTAATGGATGAGGTATCACAATCTTGATGATATTCCACCTGTTTATTTATTTTCAGGCCTGGTGCTGATGATGTCATGGTTCTCAAGAAAGAATTAGTCACCGTCCAGATGCTAATGGATGAGGTATCACAATCTTGATGATATTCCACCTGTTTATTTATTTTCAGGCCTGGTGCTCATGATGTCATGGTTCTCAAGAAGGAATTAGTCACCGTCCAGATGTTAATGAATGAGTTATCACAATCTTGATGATATTCCACCTGTTTATTTATTTTCAGGCCTGGTGCTGATGATGTCATGGTTCTCAAGAAAGAATTAGTCACCGTCCAGATGCTAATGGATGAAGTATCACAGTCTTGATGATATTCCACCTGTTTATTTATTTTCAGGCCAGGTGCTGATGATGTCCTGGTTCTCAAGAAAGAATTAGTCACCGTCCAGATGCTAATGGATGAGGTATCACAATCTTGATGATATTCCACCTGTTTATTTATTTTTAGGCCAGGTGCTGATGATGTCATGGTTCTCAAGAAAGAATTAGTCACCGTCCAGATGCTAATGGATGAGGTATCACAATCTTGATGATATTCCACCTGTTTATTTATTTTCAGGCCAGGTGCTGATGATGTCATGGTTCTCAAGAAAGAATTAGTCACCGTCCAGATGCTAATGGATGAGGTATCACTAGCCAATGAAGCAGAGATGAAAGAATTGAAGGAAAAACATAAGGAACTACAGGCTGACTATGACAAGTAAGTCGCAAGAGATGCAGTTTTACGAGACCACAAATTGTTAATTATATCCTCATGAATTCACCTGTCATTTCTCTTTTCTCCTGCAGATTACAATCCTCCATTGCTGACAGTACCAGCGGCAATGCAGCAATCAGCCAAAATCTAGATGCCAAGATTGCCGAAAATGTCGCTATGTCCCAGCAACTTACAAAGGTATGTTGAGATACCAAATCAATTGAAGGCCAGTAACATTCCTGAAAATTCAATACTAATAAAACACTTAACTTCAACCTAACCCTCTAATGTATTGAGGGGATTTGATAGATAGGGTGACCAGGCTATGAATACTGCTACATGTACAACGATAAATGTCTTTAACTTTTAAAGTCTCGTACTTTAAAAAAAGGAGGATCTGCATTCATTGAATCCAGTGAAATTTATAACTTGAAGATTTTAATGAATAGCTTAATATTATAGGTCAAGGATGACTCCAATAAATGCCGAGATGGATCTGGATCCAGATCAGGAATCTGGATCACTTTGAAGGATTTGTTAACATTTGGAGATAGGGAGACGTACAAATCGTGCTGAGTGACAGCGCCAACGAGAGGTGACGCGCCATTCCCCTGCCGGTTATAGGATGCATTGTTCTGGTCTGGGCTCTATCAAGTGCCCTTTTTAGTTGCCACATTTATGGTTGGATTATGCTGATGGCATACCCAATAGTTGATGTTGAGATGTTCTAGATCCAGGAATAAAATGTTGCCATTTTGTGTTAGGTTCGCAGTCAATTGGCAGATCAGGAATCAGCGTGCAGCAAACTACAGCAAGCATTGGACTTTACTAAGCAGCAACAACTACAGTAGGTGACCAGTAAAGAAAGTCAGTATGTCAAGATGTTCTAGATCCAGGAATAAAATGTTGCCATTTTGTGTCAGGTTCGCAGTCAATTGACAGATCAGGCATCAGCATGCAGCAAACTACAGCAAGCATTGGACTTTACTAAGCAGCAAAAACTACAGCAGGTGACCAGTAAAGAAAGTCAGTATGTCGAAATGTTCTAGATCCAGGAATAAAATGTTGCCATTTTGTGTTAGGTTCGCAGTCAATTGGCAGATCAGGAATCAGCGTGCAGCAAACTACAGCAAGCATTGGACTTTACTAAGCAGCAACAACTACAGTAGGTGACCAGTAAAGAAAGTCAGTATGTCAAGATGTTTTAGATCCAGGAATAAAATGTTGCCATTTTGTGTCAGGTTCGCAGTCAATTGACAGATCAGGCATCAGCATGCAGCGAACTACAGCAAGCATTGGACTTTACTAAGCAGCAAAAACTACAGCAGGTGACCAGTAAAGAAAGTCAGTATGTCGAGATGTTCTAGATCCAGGAATAAAATGTTGCCATTTTGTGTTAGGTTCGCAGTCAATTGGCAGATCAGGAATCAGCGTGCAGCAAACTACAGCAAGCATTGGACTTTACTAAGCAGCAACAACTACAGTAGGTGACCAGTAAAGAAAGTCAGTATGTCAAGATGTTCTAGATCCAGGAATAAAATGTTGCCATTTTGTGTCAGGTTCGCAGTCAATTGACAGATCAGGAATTAGCATGCAGCAACCTACAGCAAGCATTGGACTTTACTAAGCAGCAACAACTACAGCTGTTGACCAGTAAAGAAAGTCAGTATGTCGAGATGTTCTAGATCCAGGAATAAAATGTTGTCATTTTGTGTCAGGTTCGCAGTCAATTGACAGATCAGGCATCAGCATGCAGCAAACTGCAGCAAGCATTGGACTTTACTTTAGCAGCAACAACTACAGCAGGTGACCAGTAAAGAAAGTCAGTATGTCAAGATGTTCTAAATCCAGGAATAAAATGTTGCCATTTTGTGTTAGGTTTGCAGTAAATTGACAGATCAGGAATCAGCGTGCAGCAAACTGCAGCAAGCATTGGACTTTACTAAGCAGCAACAACTACAGCAGGTGACCAGTAAAGAAAGTCAGCATGCTGAACTACTGCAACAGCTTCAAGAGGTAATAACAGCAGCTTTGAACCAAATTCTTTTTAATGGAAATCATCAATCACATGGCCTAATTATAAGGGCCACTCAAAGGTGTGAGCTACGAAAAAAAAGAAAGAAAGAAAATTAAAGAGAGAAGATATTTACCTTTCTAGTTTTGAACCTGATTGTATTGTAAAAACGGATTATTGCTGTTCAGGCACATACTTGACTCTGATTGTCCCTGTGCCAGTAGCTGGCATTTTTTAACAGCAAGAACTCCTTAGGAGGTCACATGTTGTTTGTGCACCTAAGACCTTTGGTTTGTGCACTTAGGTCATGAAATGCCCACAAATAATGTCTCCACCCAGGTCTGTATCTCTATACATACATACATATTAATCACCCCCTTCATCTGTCTTTGATCCTACCTATTATGGTCTGCTCTTGTATTCCCTCTTGGCCTAATCCTTCCTTTGTTGGTTCTTCCACTCTCCTCCTTTTATTTCTCTTTTGTGTTACTTCTTCCAACTTTGTAATATATGCTTGTGTCCCCCTAATGTCATTTTGACTCTATAAGATCTTATAAAATACAAATACAGTCGACTCTGAAAACGTTAGTATGAAAATGGATATAACGAAAATCTGAATAATACAAACACATATTCTTGTTCCCGGCTAAACTGTGCACGTTTCTATAGGGAAAAATTCGCTTTTACCGAAAACGGATTGTACAAAATTCCAGTTACAACATAAGGTTTTGATAACTTCGTGCATAAAAAAAGCATTGTTATCGACCATTAATAACGAAAGTTTACAAATCCTGGCCCATGGCTTTTCATTTAGAACGAAATTAAAAGCCGTATTAATCATCAATTGGCGTTTGTCATGTCAGTAATTAATTCATCTTGCCGATGGAAAACATATTCAGAGAGATAGTGCCAATTGCTTGGACAGTGCACGATCGTTTATTGGCTGTTGCGGTTGGCAACAAAGGCCCGTCTTAAAAGAGTGCTGGCCGAGAATGGGCGCAAGAAGGGGAACATCGTGCAAAAAAACCAGGAAAAAACACAAAATAGGTTATCATTTAAAAAAACAATCCATCTCCCCTCTAAAAAAATCATTTAGCTCCCTTCTCTGGTAAGTGATACAACCCCTCAAAAAAAATATAAATAATAATCCCCCAAATATTTTTCCTTTAACCACTGAACCGCCAACTTAGATAAAATTTGAATAAAATGAACATGCGACATGATCACGGCAATTGTGTCGTTTGTGTCGTTATGGGCCCCTTTTTCTTTTGGTCCAATTCGAGTCGAAAGTATTTTTATCATTAAAAAATGTTTTAACAACCTAAAGTGTACTTCTCTCAACTCTTATGACACAATGTTGTAAAGTTTTGAACACTTCTTGTTCGGTAGAAAATGTGATTTGCTTACGCAGTTTGCCTTGAAAATAAACGGTTTTGCAATGTTGTCTTTATCATTTGATATTCCAATATTTTCCTCCAAAAATCACAACTCTGCCCTCTAAAGACTAGAGTTGAAACAACAGATCCAATTAGTTGATTCACTCTTCCGTATCTGTTACGTTGACTTCATTCTCGGCTATTATCGAACATCAAGATCCTTCGTAATTTTTGTATTATTTTACACCTACATTTAACATTTTGCTTCTCATTAAACAAACAAGTTGTCTTTTAAACATTTTATTACACAAACAACACATTACGTGTAAATTGTATTTCATCTGTGTACATGTACAATTCTTTTCGTACATTGCGTTATGAGGACAATCCATAGGGTTTGTGTGCTAAGGAAAATCTCTCTAATCTCAAACTCAGAACACTCTAAAATTCAAAAATGTTTAACATCACCCTAATTTGTTTTCTACATTTCCTTTCAATATACCCTAACCCAATTTTACCTTGTTCTAGCTTTACTGAAGACCAATGCGCTATGGGGACTCGAAAATGTCCCCACTAATCGGTCTTTTTTTTCCAAACTAAAGAACCTGTCCCCACAACTAGGTGGAGGCTAGAACACATACGGTGTCGATACAAAGTGAACAATGGGTTAGAAACCATTGGGTCAAATAATACAAAATCCGGATATAACAAACACTTTGACGAGGTCCCGCAGAGTTCGTTATAACGGGAGTTGTCTGTATCAGGCTTCTTAATTTATTGAAATAATTTCTCAATTTAATTAACCTGTAGCCTCTTTACACGAGTGGTAGACATATGGCACCAATGCATTCAAATGTGGGCTCCCCTAACCCTCTCTCTCTCTTTGTAATCGTCCTGACAAATTCTAACACCATATGGTAAACTTTACATTCAAACTGTTAGGCTCTGATTCTTGAGGTACTCCTAACCCAGTGTAAAGGTCAATCAGTTACTAGTGATCCCAACAAAACATGCAATTGGTTTTTGATAGGTCGAGGTCTGCCATGATTTCATCTTTTGTTTCATTTAGTCTAAAGCTTCTCAAGCCGAGATGGAGATTGAGATATCTAAGATACAGAAGCACTTAGCAGACAGTAGGCAAACATCAGATGAGCAGCATCGACTGCTAGAACAGCAACTTGCTGCAGCACAGCTGCAGATTGCTAAGGTATCTGCAGCATTATAGACAAGTCTATCACAAGCATAGAGATATATTAAATTACTAGAGCGCTGGTTAGATATACAAAGCGATGCCTGCTGGCTGCATCCATGTTGATGCACAAACCTATTGAAAACTCTTTGAGACCAAACCATTTCGTCTATTTTCAGATTTGTTTTTCTTCTAAGGGCCAGTTTCATCTTGGTACATTTACATTTTAATGAAACATCCCAGACATTTTGAAAAACGGTTCTTAAAAAAATCAATTATTCTTGGTCACTTTATTTGTATGTACATGTACATCTACAATAGCACTGAAGGGTTGTCTTGAATAGTATATTTGTTTTGCCTTTGAAAAATATGTTACTTTGATTGAAACTACGCTGCCTTAACTTTGAAAGTTTATAATTCTTTTATCCTATAGTGCAGTTGTTAAGTGCTAATTGTTTAGTGCTAATTTTGATGTTCAATGTTTGTCCCAGACTGAATCAACAGTCAATGAGAAAGAATCGCAAGTGACCGATCTTCAACTTCAACTGGACATGTTACAGCAGCAATATGAACAAGAGAGTATCAGTAATGATGAGTTGAGATCACAGCTACGAGAACGACAATCACAGATAGAAGACCAACAACGCTTACTTACAGACAAGTAAGATCTTTAACTGTTTAGTTGTATTTTTGTAGCCTTGTATAAACACAGGACTTGGAACAAGGGTTGCTTGATTCATTAACAATAATATAGTTAAAGTGCTCTGTAGCAATGTGGGTCCTCCGTATTGCAGTAGTACTGATCATTAGTAGTACTGATCGTCAGTATTGTATTGTCAGCGATCTTCCCGGGCCAACGTAAGGCTGTTGGGATCAAGTCTGACACCTATGAGAATGTAGCTGACCTTCCCAAACCCAAAACGAGAGACCTATTCAGCATCACACGCCTATTCGGCATCTCACGCCTAGTCAGGGCATCTCACCCCTAGTCAGGGCATCTCACGCCTAGTCAGCGCATGGCACGCCTAGTCAGCACATGACACGCCTAGTCAGCGCATGACACGCCTAGTCAGCGCATGACACGCCTAGTCAGCGCATGACACGCCTAGTCAGCGTATGACACGCCTAGTCAGCGTATGACACGCCTAGTCAGCGTATGACACGCCTAGTCAGCGCATGACACGCCTAGTCAGCGCATGACACGCCTAGTCAGCGCATGACACGCCTTGTCAGCGCATGGCACGCCTTGTCAGCGCATGGCACGCCTTGTCAGCGCATGACACGCCTTGTCAGCGCATGACACGCCTTGTCAGCCTTACACGCCTTGTACGCCTTGTACGCCTTGTCAGCATTACACGCCTTGTCGGCATTACACGTCTTGTCGGCATTGCACGTCTTGTCGGCATTACACGTCTTGTCGGCATTACACGTCTTGTCGGCATTACACGTCTTGTCGGCATTACACGTCTTGACGGCATTACACGTCTTGACGGCATTACACGTCTTGACGGCATTACACGTCTTGACGGCATTACACGACTTGACGGCATTACACGTCTTGACGGCATTACACGTCTTGACGGCATTACACGTCTTGTCGGCATTACACGTCTTGTCGGCATTACACGTCTTGTCGGCATTACACGTCTTGACGGCATTACACGTCTTGTCAGCATTACACGTCTTGTCAGCATTACACGTCTTGTCAGCATTACACGTCTTGTCAGCATTACACGTCTTGTCAAGCACTCAGTTAGCTTCACGCACTCAGTAAGCTTTGTACAACCCGTACAGCTTTGTACTCGCTATGCATACCCATACAAGCTTGCGTCTGCTATCACTGCTTTGTACAACAAACGTATTTACCATCCAAGCTAGCATAAACAATGTACAGATCTACCACTTTGTACCGCTCCACGTAAGCACCGCACAAAATGCAGCACAAGTTACCTACGTCTTATTTGCTTTGCAGCGCTCAATTCACTAACCATGAACATTACGTGTCTTCCACCCAGGTAAACACGTACACCATGCAAAACGCATTCATTTACTAAAGCCTATGGGGCTTTGTCACCCAATCGCGTGCATTCACGCAGCGAGTCACTGACGTAGCGAGTCACTGAGCAGTAAGTTTCGCCAAGTCAGCATGTGGTACTACATGTCACGTACGCCTGTGGTTACAGTTCTAAGAGTCTTCTTTGGTACAGGTCCTCGTTAGGAGTTTTGTGGTACAGGTCCTGGCTTGGAGTATTCTTTGGTACAGGTTCTTACTGAGTCTTTTGTGCTACAGGTAATCGCTAGGAGTCTTCTTTGGTGAAGGTCCTCGCTAGAAGTTTTTTTTGGTACAGGTCCTTGCTAGAAGTCTTCTTTGGTACAGGTCCTCGCAAGAAGTTTTCTTTGGTACAGGTCCCCACTTGGAGTCTTCTTTGGTATAGGTCCTCGCTAGGAGTCTGCTTTGGTACAGGTCCTCGCTAGGAGTCTGCTTTGGTACAGGTACTCGCTGAGTTTTTTCTTAGGTACAGGTTCTTGCTGGGAGTTTTCTTAGGTACAGGTTCTTGCTGGGAGTTTTCTTTGCTACAGGACCTTACTAGAAGTCTTTTTTGTACAGGTCCTCGTTTGGTCTTCTTTAGTACAGGTTTTCACTAGGAGTCTTTGGTACAAGTTCTCACTAGGATTATTTTGGTACAGGTCCTCGCTATGAGTCTTCTTTGGTACAGGTCTTTGCTAGGAGTCTTTAGTACAGGTTCTCACTAGGAGTCTTCTTTGGTATAGGTTCTCACTAGGAGTCTTCTTTGGTACAGGTTCTCACTAGGAGTCTTCTTTGGTACAGGTTCTCACTGGATGTCGTTTTGGTACAGGTCCTTGCTAGGATTTTCGTTTTGGTACAGGTCCTCGCTTGTAGTCTTCTTTGGTACAGGTTCTCGCTGGGAGTTTTCTTTAGTACAGATATTTGCTAGGAGTATATGTCCTCAGTTGTATATGTCCTTGAAGTAAGGGTTCTCGTTATCACAGGTCTTCAATATTAAAGGTCACCAGTAGTACTGGAGTCTTCTTTAGTACACATTAGTAGGTCACACACATTCAAGTATTATTAATAAAAGTCTGTTTAGTGATATGATACAGTTTAATATGATAAGTTATTTTGTTCTTGTTAACCTGCAAAGCTTTCCTCAGATTTAGAACGGATGACGCATAAACACTGTCTGTTAGTGTGCTTCCCTGTACCATCGGCCTGAACCTGCCTTGGATCGAGTTTCGTTAAATAATCACGCACCTCGGCTCAGTGATGTTAAAATAATCCCGGCGCGAACTGGTTAACCTTTGCAGCCGTCTGAAATGTCTTTTAACAAGATTTCTTGTGTGTTTTTTGTGACAGGCAAGACCAAATTGCTGAACTGGAGACATCGTTACAGAAACAGAAAGATGCAGCAGAGAGACTTGATGGAGAGAGAGCAGACTTAATGGCCAAGGTAGAGAACAAGCAGACAAACTGCAGCTACAGTAAGACTTGTTGGCCAAGATAGAGAACAGGCAAACAAACTGCAGCTACAGTAAGACTTGATGGCCAAGGTAGAGAACAGGCAAACAAACTGCAGCTACAGTAAGACTTGTTGGCCAAGATAGAGAACAGGCAAACAAACTGCAGCTACAGTAAGACTTGATGGCCAAGGTAGAGAACAGGCAAACAAACTGCAGCTACAGTAAGACTTGATGGCCAAGATAGAGAACAGGCAAACAAACTGCAGCTACAGTAAGACTTGATGGCCAAGGTAGAGAACAGGCAAACAAACTGAAGCAACAGTAAGACTTGATGGCCAAGGTAGAGAACAGGCAAACAAACTGCAGCTACAGTAAGACTTGATGGCCAAGGTAGAGAACAGGCAAAAAAAAAAAACTACAGTAAGACTTGATGGCCAAGGTAGAGAACAGGCAAACAAACTGCAGCTACAGTAAGACTTGATGGCCAAGGTAGAAAACAGGCAAACAAACTGCAGCTACAGTAAGACTTGATAGCCAAGGTAGAGAACAGGCAAACAAACTGCAGCTACAGTAAGACTTGATGGCCAAGGTAGAGAACAGGCAAACAAACTGCAGCTACAGTAAGACTTGTTGGCCAAGATAGAGAACAGGCAAACAAACTAAAGCTACAGTAAGACTTGATGGCCAAGGTAGAGAACAGGCAAACAAACTGCAGCTACAGTAAGACTTGATGGCCAAGGTAGAAAACAGGCAAACAAACTGCAGCTACAGTAAGACTTAATGGCCAAGGTAGAGAACAGGCAAACAAACTGCAGCTACAGTAAGACTTGATGGCCAAGGTAGAGAACAGGCAAACAAACTGCAGCTACAGTAAGACTTGTTGGCCAAGGTAGAGAACAGGCAAACAAACAGTAGCTACAGTAAGACTTGATGGCCAAGGTAGAGAACAGGCAAACAAACAGTAGCTACAGTAAGACTTGATGGCCAAGGTAGAGAACAGGCAAACAAACTGCAGCTACAGTAAGACTTGATGGCCAAGGTAGAGAACAGGCAAACAAACTGCAGCTACAGTAAGACTTAATGGCCAAGGTAGAGAACAGGCAAACAAACTGCAGCTACAGTAAGACTTGTTGGCCAAGGTAGAGAACAGGCAAACAAACTGCAGCTACAGTAAGACTTGATGGCCAAGGTAGAGAACAGGCAAACAAACTGCAGCTACAGTAAGACTTAATGGCCAAGGTAGAGAACAGGCAAACAAACTGCAGCTACAGTAAGACTTGTTGGCCAAGGTAGAGAACAGGCAAACAAACTGCAGCTACAGTAAGACTTGATGGCCAAGGTAGAGAACAGACAAACAAACAGAAGCTACAGTAAGACTTGATGGCCAAGGTAGAGAACAGGCAAACAAACTGCAGCTACAGTAAGACTTGATGGCCAAGGTAGAGAACAGGCAAACAAACTGCAGCTACAGTAAGACTTGATGGCCAAGGTAGAAAACAGGCAAACAAACTGCAGCTGCAGTAAGACTTGATAGCCAAGGTAGAGAACAGGCAAACAAACTGCAGCTACAGTAAGACTTGATGGCCAAGGTAGAAAACAGGCAAACAAACTAAAGCTATAGGAAGACTTGATGGCCAAGGTAGAGAACAGGCAAACAAACTGCAGCTACAGTAAGACTTGATGGCCAAGGTAGAGAACAGGCAAACAAACTGCAGCTACAGTAAGACTTGATGGCCAAGGTAGAGAACAGGCAAACAAACTGCAGCTACAGTAAGACTTGATGGCCAAGGTAGAGAACAGGCAAACAAACTGCAGCTACAGTAAGACTTGATGGCCAAGGTAGAAAACAGGCAAACAAACTGCAGCTACAGTAAGACTTGATAGCCAAGGTAGAGAACAGGCAAACAAACTGCAGCTACAGTAAGACTTGATGGCCAAGGTAGAGAACAGGCAAACAAACTGCAGCTACAGTAAGACTTGATGGCCAAGGTAGAGAACAGGCAAACAAACTGCAGCTACAGTAAGACTTAATGGCCAAGGTAGAGAACAGGCAAACAAACTGCAGCTACAGTAAGACTTGTTGGCCAAGGTAGAGAACAGGCAAACAAACTGCAGCTACAGTAAGACTTGATGGCCAAGGTAGAGAACAGGCAAACAAACTGCAGCTACAGTAAGACTTAATGGCCAAGGTAGAGAACAGGCAAACAAACTGCAGCTACAGTAAGACTTGTTGGCCAAGGTAGAGAACAGGCAAACAAACTGCAGCTACAGTAAGACTTGATGGCCAAGGTAGAGAACAGACAAACAAACAGAAGCTACAGTAAGACTTGATGGCCAAGGTAGAGAACAGGCAAACAAACTGCAGCTACAGTAAGACTTGATGGCCAAGGTAGAGAACAGGCAAACAAACTGCAGCTACAGTAAGACTTGATGGCCAAGGTAGAAAACAGGCAAACAAACTGCAGCTGCAGTAAGACTTGATAGCCAAGGTAGAGAACAGGCAAACAAACTGCAGCTACAGTAAGACTTGATGGCCAAGGTAGAAAACAGGCAAACAAACTAAAGCTATAGGAAGACTTGATGGCCAAGGTAGAGAACAGGCAAACAAACTGCAGCTACAGTAAGACTTGATGGCCAAGGTAGAGAACAGGCAAACAAACTGCAGCTACAGTAAGACTTGATGGCCAAGGTAGAGAACAGGCAAACAAACTGCAGCTACAGTAAGACTTGATGGCCAAGGTAGAGAACAGGCAAACAAACTGCAGCTACAGTAAGACTTGATGGCCAAGGTAGAAAACAGGCAAACAAACTGCAGCTACAGTAAGACTTGATAGCCAAGGTAGAGAACAGGCAAACAAACTGCAGCTACAGTAAGACTTGATGGCCAAGGTAGAGAACAGGCAAACAAACTGCAGCTACAGTAAGACTTGATGGCCAAGGTAGAGAACAGGCAAACAAACTGCAGCTACAGTAAGACTTGATGGCCAAGGTAGAGAACAGGCAAACAAACTGCAGCTACAGTAAGACTTGATGGCCAAGGTAGAGAACAGGCAAACAAACTGCAGCTACAGTAAGACTTGATGGCCAAGGTAGAGAACAGGCAAACAAACTGCAGCTACAGTAAGACTTGATGGCCAAGGTAGAGAACAGGCAAACAAACTAAAGCTATAGTAAGACTTGATGGCCAAGGTAGAGAACAGGCAAACAAACTGCAGCTACAGTAAGACTTAATGGCCAAGGTAGAGAACAGGCAAACAAACTGCAGCTACAGTAAGACTTGATGGCGAAGGTAGAGAACAGGCAAACAAACTGCAGCTACAGTAAGACTTGATGGCCAAGGTAGAGAACAGGCAAACAAACTAAAGCTACAGTAAGACTTGATGGCCAAGGTAGAGAACAGGCAAACAAACTGCAGCTACAGTAAGACTTGATGGCCAAGGTAGAAAACAGGCAAACAAACTGCAGCTACAGTAAGACTTGATAGCCAAGGTAGAGAACAGGCAAACAAACTGCAGCTACAGTAAGACTTGATGGCCAAGGTAGAGAACAGGCAAACAAACTGCAGCTACAGTAAGACTTGATGGCCAAGGTAGAGAACAGGCAAACAAACTGCAGCTACAGTAAGACTTGATGGCCAAGGTAGAGAACAGGCAAACAAACTGAAGCTACAGTAAGACTTGTTGGCCAAGGTAGAGAACAGGCAAACAAACTGCAGCTACAGTAAGACTTGATGGCCAAGGTAGAGAACAGGCAAACAAACTGCAGCTACAGTAAGACTTGATGGCCAAGGTAGAGAACAGGCAAACAAACTGAAGCTACAGTAAGACTTGATGGCCAAGGTAGAGAACAGGCAAACAAACTGAAGCTACAGTAAGACTTGTTGGCCAAGGTAGAGAACAGGCAAACAAACAGTAGCACAGTAAGACTAGATGGCCAAGGTAGAGAACAGGCAAACAAACTGCAGCTACAGTAAGACTTGATGACCAAGGTAGAGAACAGGCAAACAAACTGCAGCTACAGTAAGACTAGATGGCCAAGGTAGAGAACAGGCAAACAAACTGAAGCTACAATAAGACTTGATGGCCAAGGTAGAGAACAGGCAAACAAACTGCAGCTACAGTAAGACTTGATGGCCAAGGTAGAGAACAAGCAAACAAACTGCAGCTACAGTAAGACTTGTTGGCCTAGGTAGAGAACAGGCAAACAAACTGCAGCTACAGTAAGACTTGATAGACAAGGTAGACAACAGGCAAACAAACTGCAGCTACAGTAAGACTTGATGGCCAAGGTAGAGAACAGGCAAACAAACTGCAGCTACAGTAAGACTTGATGGCCAAGGTAGAGAACAAGCAAACAAACTGCAGCTACAGTAAGACTTGATGGCCAAGGTAGAGAACAGGCAAACAAACTGAAGCTACAGTAAGACTTGTTGGCCAAGGTAGAGAACAAGCAAACAAACTGCAGCTACAGTAAGACTTGATGGCCAAGGTATAGAACAGGCAAACAAACTGCAGCTGCAGTAAGACTTGGTGGCCAAGGTAGAGAACAGGCAAACAAACTGAAGCTACATTAGATGGCCAAGTTGATTTTGATGTAGTCATTTGTAAAATTCCCACCTTAATAAGATTTGATTTGATTGATTTGTTTTAGATTGAAGCAGGGGAAGGCATATCTACAGCCATACAGCAACTCAGGCAGGAAAATGTAAGTGGTTGGCCGTTTAGTTGTTTTGTGCAAAGTTTTAATCGACAATGTCTAAATCAAAAGTAACATTTTAAATTTGTATTTCTTTGCCGTACGTATTATTATTATTATTTTTTAAAGTATTGTAAACTGCTTTCTATCAGAATGAAACATTTTGAATGTTTGTTTTTCTAACGCAGACTTATAGACCCTATGGCTAGGAATCATCCTCAATCCTACAAAATCCTACAATTGTTGGTCTGTAAAAATGATGGGGGGGGGGGGGGGGTTACTTTAAAGGATTGAGTTAAAGGGGGGAGGGTTTGAGATTGGGCTTAGTAATAAATAAGTTTTGATTTGGACCATGTTGAACTTTGATCTCTGTTTCAGGAAAGCTTACAAGATCAGCTGTCTGAACTGCAGTTTAACAAAGAGAAATTGACAGAGGAACATCGAGTGACAAGTGAAGATCTTCATAAACAACTACAACATGTGAGTTACCATGACAACACGGCACAATGACATGAAACTGATTTTTTTCTCGAGTGGAGTGCCATGGCCTTGTGATACGTAGCATTGAATTCGAAGTCCGGCCTTGGATTACGGTGCATGTGCCCTTGGGCAAGGCACTTTGTCACTTATTGCTTTCTCCACCCAGGAGTAAATGGGTACCTGTGAGGGCAGAGGTGGTTATTGTAGTAGATTTAGCTGTTTTGCGCTAAAATGGTTGCATTGAGCTGTATACTCCACAGCTGAGGCGGTATTTAGAAAGTTACATTGGCCCAGTGATCAGGGGTAACAATAATATAAAGCGTTTTAATCCGAGTTAAAAGCGCTATATAACAATCCGTTTGTATTATTATTGTTATTATTATTAACTGACTGGTAATAATTACATTTCTTTAATATAAACTGAACACCATTTGTTTGTATTTAATTTGCAGAGCAAAGTTCGTGTAGAGAGTGTGACCACACAACATGAGAGAGCAGAAGTTAATTTAAAAGAGATGAGAAATAAACTGACGACAACTCAAGAAAAACAGGCAAATGCTGAGGCTGACCTCAAAATGAAGGTACATGAAAATTGTGACTCTTACTAAGACTTTATAATTAACAAGATTTCAAATTTCAAACTTTAAAGGTAGGATACACCATTGGTAATTGCTTGAATTATCATGAATGGGTAGATTTGGGGGGTTGTATTTTATAGTAAATATTGTTTAACTGACCTGTTCAAAGTTTTACAATCATGGATGGCGAAAAAAAGCACGAAAAACGGCGTTCGTTTTCAACCGACGTCGGGCAGTTATTCTTATGTTATCTTTGTTTTTGTCGCGATATTTATTAAATAAAATTATATTTTCCGGAATAATTACAGGATATCTAGCGCAATCATTTTGCTCGATGCCTAGAATAATTATTTACTTTCAAATGAGTTAGATATTTCTTACTAATTCGGTAGTAAATATTTTCAATATCTGCAAATGGTGTATACTACCTTTAAATTTGTATTCAGGCCATCATACATGTATGGGTAATCAAGACAGATACAGGAGTCTTCTAACCCTCCTATATACAGTGCAGTTACCATAGAGCTGTCAGACCTTTCAAAACCTTTCAAGTTTTCTGGACTGAAGCGTTTTGAAAGGTGAGAAAGCTGTCTGACAAAAGGAACCTATTAAAGGTTTTGAAAGGTAAAACAACTCTCTGAACAAACTGGTGTTAAAAAAAAAAAAAAAAAAACTTTCAAAAGGTTTTGAAAGGTGTAGTAGTGCAGTAGCACAAAATTGAACTTCTGGGGACCACTGAGCTGCCGGTTATAGGACATTTATGTGGTTGGTTTGTTTTCTATAATACTTTGTTTTTACAAAGATCTGAACCATGAAACGGCCATAAATATGGATGATAAATTCAAACTTAATTTTACAATATATGAAAACATGCACGACTGTCTAAATTATTGAAGAAAAGTTTAACTAATGTACAATTTGCAGCGTGATTGGCTCATTCTGGAAAGAGAAAGCCTGGTCACCAAAAATCCCTGTACTGCATATCGGTGCGTTGAAATGTGCGGACGTAACAGAACGTACAAATGTCCATATATTATATGGCAAAAAGCCCCTTATACAGCATGTGGTCTACACTTTAGAAAGACTAGCGCGTGAACGAGAAAACAATGGAATAAAGTACGTATGACTCAACTAGACTTTTATATTTTCATTTTTTCTAATTAGATATATAGTTCACATTTTCTAAATTGAAATAAAAAGTTGTTACTAAAAGTTGTTATCTACCTTTCAGTAAAAACAAACAAACGTCAAAACAAAGTATTTCAAGAAAACTACTCGCTTTACACGTTTCAGCTCCTATTTGATGTGCCCGGAAGTTTGGTTTCTCTTAAAGTCTCATGCAATCTCAAGGTTAACTTACACGTTCTATTTTGCCAAAATTGTAATGAAAATGACTGTGTCTCAGGGAGAATTGCTTCTTGCTATGGAATCCTCAATGACCACTCAACGAACAGATCTTGAGAGTCATCTCAGAACGTCTCGGACGGGATTGGAAGATAAACAACAAGAAATCAACAGGATACAGGAACAGCTAGAGAAGGTTAGATTAGCGAACCAAGAAAAACCAATTCAAAAAGTCAATTCAAAAAGTCAAGAAAAATCTCTTTTGTGAGCTTATGACTGATCTTGCATTTTATTTTAGACACGAAAATTAGAACTCTCATAAAACCAATGTTTTGCCACATCTAATTGCCCTTTATCATACAATAGGGTTGACTGCTATTTCTTTATTTTGTCTTTCCAGACACGATCGGAATTATCCAGCACAAGGGACCAGCTATCCGATCTCGATATTAAACAAACCTCACTTCAAGAACAGTTAACATCATCTACTCATCAGTATTCATTGCTACAAAATCACCTAAAGGCTAAGGTAATGACAATATTCATTGCTACAAAATAACCTACAGGCTAAGGTAATGACAATATTTATTGCTACAAAATGACCTACAGGCTAAGGTAATGACAATATTCATTGCTACAAATGACCTACAGGCTAGGGTAATGACAATATTCATTGCTACAAAATGACCTACAGGCTAAGGTAATGACAATATTTATTGCTACAAAATGACCTACAGGCTAAGGTAATGACAATATTCATTGCTACAAAATGACCTACAGGCTAAGGTAATGACAATATTCATTGCTACAAAATGACCTACAGGCTAAGGTAATGACAATATTCATTGCTACAAAATGACCTACAGGCTAAGGTAATGACAATATTCATTGCTACAAAATGATCTACAGGCTAAGGTAATGACAATATTCATTGCTACAAAATGACCTACAGGCTAAGGTAATGACAATATTCATTGCTACAAAATGACCTACAGGCTAAGGTAATGACAATATTCATTGCTACAAAATGACCTACAGGCTAAGGTAATGACAATATTCATTGCTACAAAATGACCTACAGGCTAAGGTAATGACAATATTCATTGCTACAAAATGATCTACAGGCTAAGGTAATGACAATATTCATTGCTACAAAATGACCTACAGGCTAAGGTAATGACAATATTCATTGCTACAAAATGACCCACAGGCTAAGGTAATGACAATATTCATTGCTACAAAATGACCTACAGGCTAAGGTAATGACAATATTCATTGCTACAAAATGACCTACAGGCTAAGGTAATGACAATATTCATTGCTACAAAATGACCTACAGGCTAAGGTAATGACAATATTTATTGCTACAAAATGACCTACAGGCTAAGGTAATGACAATATTCATTGCTACAAAATGATCTACAGGCTAAGGTAATGACAATATTTATTGCTACAAAATGACCTACAGGCTAAGGTAATGACAATATTTATTGCTACAAAATGACCTACAGGCTAAGGTAATGACAATATTCATTGCTACAAAATGATCTACAGGCTAAGGTAATGACAATATTCATTGCTACAAAATGACCTACAGGCTAAGGTAATGACAATATTTATTGCTACAAAATGACCTACAGGCTAAGGTAATGACAATATTTATTGCTACAAAATGACCTACAGGCTAAGGTAATGACAATATTCATTGCTACAAAATGATCTACAGGCTAAGGTAATGACAATATTCATTGCTACAAAATGATCTACAGGCTAAGGTAATGACAATATTTATTGCTACAAAATGACCTACAGGCTAAGGTAATGACAATATTTATTGCTACAAAATGACCTACAGGCTAAGGTAATGGCAATATTCATTGCTACAAAATGACCTACAGGCTAAGGTAATGACAATAGCCATTGCTACAAAATGACCTACAGGCTAAGGTAATGACAATAGCCATTGCTACAAAATGACCTACAGGCTAAGGTAATGACAATATTTATTGCTACAAAATGACCTACAGGCTAAGGTAATGACAATATTCATTGCTACAAAATGATCTACAGGCTAAGGTAATGACAATATTTATTGCTACAAAATGACCTACAGGCTAAGGTAATGACAATATTCATTGCTACAAAATGACCTACAGGCTAAGGTAATGACAATATTCATTGCTACAAAATGATCTACAGGCTAAGGTAATGACAATATTCATTGCTACAAAATGACCTACAGGCTAAGGTAATGACAATATTCATTGCTACAAAATGACCTACAGGCTAAGGTAATGACAATATTCATTGCTACAAAATGACCTACAGGCTAAGGTAATGACAATATTCATTGCTACAAAATGACCTACAGGCTAAGGTAATGACAATATTCATTGCTACAAAATGATCTACAGGCTAAGGTAATGACAATATTCATTGCTACAAAATGACCTACAGGCTAAGGTAATGACAATATTTATTGCTACAAAATGACCTACAGGCTAAGGTAATGACAATATTCATTGCTACAAAATGGTTTTCAAACTGCATTTGTGCCCACAGGTCGGTCAGTTAGCACTTGCTGAAGAGAACAAGAATGAGTTAGAAGCGCAGCTGAGTAGTCAAGTGCAGTCACAACATGAAAAGCTGAAAGACAATGAAGATGCATACAGTAAGATGACTAGAGAATATCAACAGGTGAGTCTGAGTGGTGAGTTGTAGGGGTGACAGTGGTGAGTTTAATAGGGTTAGGTAATCATCAGCACACAGTAAGATGACTAGAGAATATCAACAGGTGAGTCTGAGTGGTGAGTTGTAGGGGTGACAGTGGTGAGTTTAATAGGGTTAGGTAATCATCAGCACACAGTAAGATGACTAGAGAATATCAACAGGTGAGTCTGAGTGGTGAGTTGTAGGGGTGACAGTGGTGAGTTTGATAGGGTTAGGTAATCATCAGCACACAGTAAGATGACTAGAGAATATCAACAGGTGAGTCTGTGTGGTGAGTTGTAGGGGTGACAGTGGTGAGTTTAATAGGGTTAGGTAATCATCAGCACACAGTAAGATGACTAGAGAATATCAACAGGTGAGTCTGTGTGGTGAGTTGTAGGGGTGACAGTGGTGAGTTTGATAGGGTTAGGTAATCATCAGCACACAGTAAGATGACTAGAGAATATCAACAGGTGAGTCTGTGTGGTGAGTTGTAGGGGTGACAGTGGTGAGTTGTAGGGGTGACAGTGGTGAGTTTAATAGGGTTAGGTAATCATCAGCACACAGTAAGATGACTAGAGAATATCAACAGGTGAGTCTGTGTGGTGAGTTGTAGGGGTGACAGTGGTGAGTTTAATAGGGTTAGGTAATCATCAGCACACAGTAAGATGACTAGAGAATATCAACAGGTGAGTCTGTGTGGTGAGTTGTAGGGTTGACAGTGGTGAGTTTAATAGGGTTAGGTAATCATCAGCACACAGTAAGATGACTAGAGAATATCAACAGGTGAGTCTGTGTGGTGAGTTGTAGGGGTGACAGTGGTGAGTTTGATAGGGTTAGGTAATCATCAGCACACAGTAAGATGACTAGAGAATATCAACAGGTGAGTCTGTGTGGTGAGTTGTAGGGTTGACAGTGGTGAGTTGTAGGGGTGACAGTGGTGAGTTTGATGTGGTGAGCCGGTCGCTTATAGATATGTGACCCACCACCCCCAAACCAGGCTAAAGTTGAATTTTTTCATATGAGAGATTTTTATACCATTTGATTGCTAGCGTTTTAAGCTTTAAAATGATACATCACATGCACCAGTACCGCTATGGAATGAAAAGTAACGACGCTTCAAAATGTGACAGTTTGTTGCCGTTCGCGGCAACAAGTTTGCTCAATTTGAGTAATAGCAATGACAACAAAATTCAGGAGAAGGCCGATATTATCACTTTTGGGGATTTTTAAAAAGGTTTAAACATGAACAGCCTATTAGAGTTTTAACTAACGATTTATGAAAAAAACAAATCGACCGGCAACACATTTTTTTGTGTACAATGCCATATCTCGAAATAGCATTTGCCGACTTCCGCCTGGTTTTGGCCTGGTGGGTCACATATTTTCGACCTCGCTCTGAGTTGCTTGTGGCGTGTTTATTAGTCATCCGTTTGGATTTTCGGAGTTACGGTGATTTATTTTATTTATTTTAATTATTTTTTAGACAAAAGAGCAAAACGTTGCATTAATAACTAGCCTTGAGGGAGAGTTGGAATCTACCAAGATAAGACTGACACAAACACAAACAGAGCTGCAACAACAGGTACATGTCCACGGGAGACAGAGCAGTAATATCACAAGTTTATGAAAAAAGGACAAAAAAACACATTTGTAGAATTAGTTTAATTACAGACTAGATTTCCCACTAATTATTGATTTGATTCATTTCAATTTGTTTCGTTTCGATTCATTGCGATTCGTCTCATTTTGTTACGTTTCGATTCGATTTGTTTTGCTTCATTTCGTTTTGATTAGTTTTGTTTTGTTTCGTTACAATTCATTCAGTTTTGAGTTCGCAATAATTGAACCAATAAATTAGCAAACTTTCTGCAATTAAAACAAACTCAAACCGTGTAATAATTTTACCAGGTTCTCTCCTCGCCTTCCACGGCTGTGGTTTTCAATCCCTACCATCTCCGTTGGTTTTCTCCAGAATATTCTTCTGGGTTTTTTCCCCACCTATACAAAAACTAACTTCTTCACATTGTCGTCTTTTACTTGATATCCGTTCTGTAATTGGTGCTATAGCATTGTTAGATGTTGAAAGAATGAAATGAAATTAACTTTGACCTCCTCGTGCGTTGAAACTATTAATCGGTTAATGTTAGCATTAACGATCCAAATGACCATTTGAATTTGAAGGTGAACATTCTTGAAGAACACAAGAAGTCTGTGGAGGATTCACTGTCAGTAACTCAGCAGAATCTTCAGCAGAAAGAACAAGAATGTATCCAACTACAACAAGTTAAGGTATCTGGTTAACTTCGTCTACGAGCTTGTCAATAATATTACTAGGAAAGGGCATTATGAGATTTCAACAAATTTACATCTTTTTCCAAATTGTGGAGTGTCGTGGCCGAGCGGTTAAGAGCTTGGTTTTCTGTTCCGCAGAGCGTGAGTTCGAGTCCCGGTGTCGACACGTGTGTCCTTAAGCAAGGCAATTAAACCACTATTGCTTCGTCCTTCAGATGGGACGTAAAGTTGTAGGTCCCGTGTGTTGTATAATTTATATGTGTGTATATATCTTTCCCATTATATCATTATAAAATTGTATAATGCACGTAAAAGAACCCAGAACACTTATCGCTAAGAGAAGGGGTTTTCCCCGGTGTTCCTGGCCGACACAGCCTCTGTCTACGGGTTTCTTCTGGCTTACGAGCTACAGTGCCATGAGCGCTTTTGAAGGATCCTTAGTTTCATTACCAGAAATAATAATAATAAATTCACTTCCTGGATTAAGTCGTAAACTTTCTAATTCTAATATGAAATGTACGACTTAATCCTAGTTGTGTTACCATGCAACATTTGTGTATTTGAACTCTGAATGTTTGTGTTACCATGCTGCATTTGTGTATGTGAACTCTGAATGTTTGTTACTATGCAACATTTGTGTATTTTCAGGCTTCAGTTATGGTACAAGCAGCAGAGAAAGTAGAGAAACTTACATCTGATCTCCAGAATGCACAGACTGAACTCGGCCAAACTAAGGTAGGAATTATCTTGTAACTACTCAATGAAATTCAAGACTTATTATTGGCTCTGTGCTGTGAGTAGAAAGTTTCAAATTCAATATGTCAATGTTTAGAATTTGCCCCCAATCAATTAGCTTCACCATTATTTGTTTTATTGTGTACCATGTTCAAACTTCGTCCGAGTATCATACGTTGGTTAACAGAGCCATCTCCAAACCAACGTCTGATGTTGACATGTTAATTGATGCTACCCCACCTGCCAGCCAAGTAATTTAAAGTAGACAAAGCTGCCAATTGGTTGATAGATGTCAGCTAACTTTCCCAAACCTGAGCTCAGGCTCTGTCTCTGGCTCTGTCACCCCTGCCTAACTGCCTGAACGAAACCAAAGACAGACATGAAGCTGAACTTTTGAGAACAAAATCTGGATATTAAAATCTGGATAGTAAAAGCTGATAAATCATAGAATACATCACATATTTCAGACTCTACAGTTTGTTGTGTTTCTGAGCACACAGACAATTTAAACAGATTCAACAACGTGCGGGCTGATACAGTGTGTGGTGGATATAGCGCCGCACATCAAAGTAATAATGGTTATATGCCCCAAAGCAGTGTTGATTGATTGTCGGCCCAAGGCACTAGTTGGGCCAAGGCACTAGTTGGACCAAGGCACTAGTTGGACCAAGGCACTAGTTGGGCCAAGGCACTAGTTGGGCCAAGGCACTAGTTGGGCCAAGGCACTAGTTGGGCCAAGGCACTAGTTGGGCCAAGGCACTAGTTGGACCAAGGCACTAGTTGGACCAAGGCACTAGTTGGACCAAGGCACTAGTTGGACCAAGGCACTAGTTGGACCAAGGCACTAGTTGGACCAAGGCACTAGTTGGACCAAGGCACTAGTTGGACCAAGGCACTAGTTGGACCAAGGCACTAGTTGGACCAAGGCACTAGTTGGACCAAGGCACTAGTTGGACCAAGGCACTAGTTGGACCAAGGCACTAGTTGGACCAAGGCACTAGTTGGACCAAGGCACTAGTTGGACCAAGGCACTAGTTGGACCAAGGCACTAGTTGGACCAAGGCACTAGTTGGACCAAGGCACTAGTTGAAAGTCTGTGAAAACAATATTTTATTAGACAAACGCAACAAATGGTTGTTTCAGCTGATCATTGGTTTGCTGAAGGTCCACAACAGAGCATACTGAGCATGTCAAAACGAGCATGTCAAAGTCTTGAGGTCAAGAGGCGTTTTCTTGCATAATTAATCGCGGATGTGCACACATATTATAGACCCTATAAAGGTGAAAATGCCTGAATGTGATTCAACGATGCCAAAATCATTATTGTCGGATAAATAAAGAATATGGCTGGATTCCTAAGAAATGTCTCTTCTGATTAGTGGCTATATGACCCCAAAGTGCTCAGTAGTTTGTTAATTTTGCCCAGAAGTATTAGCAGACTTGTTATTTTTGTTTTACGTATTTTTATATTTTCTCATGGAATTTGAGAAAAATACCCAAAATCAGGGAAAGGTTGGGGTATTTGATTGGCCCCCAAAATAGATGATCGGTCTGTTATATTTTGTCTCGTGGCCAAACAGCATATCCACTAAATGATTGGCTATGGTTGCTTTTCAGTGTAGAAATCCTTTCTAGCCATATCACCATGTTCACTGCAACAACATTGAAAATGCGTCAAACTGGATATAAGTCAAAATAATTATCCTGGAATTCTGACAATTTATCAGGGAAAACTCCGGGAATTTTGTTTTCATGAAATGGGGGAACCCTGATTCAACAAATACACCTTTGTCAAAGGATCGCTATTATTAAGTTTTCACTCTGATTGAGGATAATTTTTCTGCAGACCAACCTTGCAGCTAAGGAGCAGTCTGTTCTTGAACTGACTAAAGACCTAGGACATCTACAAAGAGAGAAATCCAACTTACAAGATCATTTCACTGTGGAGCAAGACATGGTGGTTTCTCTCAAGAAACAGAATACTGACCATGGAGCAACTATTGCTCAAAAGGTGAGAAAAAGATAGTTTGCATCGCAAGAGTTTGGACAATTTATCTAAGTTTTCATTTTATAAATAAAAGTCTAATGAACCGATCATCAACCTTCTTTTAATATACATGTAAAATGAGGTCAGTAACCTGGATTTTTGAATTTATAGACAAATGTAAGAAGTTGGCATTTCCATCATTTTGTCTTTTGGGCTTTTGGTTGACTGTATATTGTTTGTTTGTTTGTATTTATTTCTGTTTTGCTACTGGTTCTATAGTTTTTTTCTCTCAATAGTGCAGAGTTATATTTGAGTTCCTGTTAGTCTTTTCACAAGTCCAGTCACATAAAGTCAGTCGCAAGTAACCGGTTCAACAATGGCATGCTTTTGTTTAACAGTTCATTTGAATAGCTAGTGACTTGAATTGAGACTGAAGGGCTTGTGATGGACTTGCAAGGACTCCAGGGAATCAAATACAGTTTTATAAAACATTCCCTTTTTCCGAGTTTAATTACATAATGAATAAAGTTATATTGGAATACATATTTAATATTTTATTTCTTCTTTAAAAGATTAAAGTGTGTGGGAAGTTGGAGAAACAATTGGAAAGTAAAGAGAACCAACAGAAGGATTTACAACAGAAAATTGAGGTGAGATGCATTAATAATTTGTATTCTAGAAAATGTGTCAATGTAGTTGTTTAAAGATTGTAACTACTTAGAACGTTGTGATTTAAAACAAATTATCTTGGTTATAAAATCTGGAAAGAATGTAGTATCCTGACGCTACTTTATACCGCGGCTGATGTTATTTGATCTTTGTTAGGTTCTAGAGCAAGAGAATGCCAAGTCTTGTGAGCAGTGTCGCAACTATGAGTCACAAGTGGTCAGACTTCAATCACAAGTCAGGGTAAGAAAGGAACCTCGCCAATCCAGGGCCAATTTCATAGAGCTACTTAAGCATAAAAATTGCTTAAGCACAAAACATTCTTGCTTAGTAAAACCAGCTTACCAGCCACAACTCCATGGGATGTATATTGTGATTGGTACTTAGGCATACAAAATGTTATGTTGGCGTAACGGGCCCCCAAAAATAGGGTAGGTAGGTAGGGATTTCTTTTTTTTTTTTTTTTTTTTTTTCCTCCTTTCCTCCCAGCAATGAAAATGATATGTTTTCTAATTGTTTAAGCCGGTAGTGATACACGATAGCGTGTCCAGGTTCAATATATACACAATCCACACACACAACAATGAGAAACGGTCAGAAATGGTTTCAAACGTATTTATAACTAGATTTATATAGATTTTAATCATTAAATTTCGTCCCTTGAAAAAAAATATATCCAGGGTCGGCCCTATTTTTAGGGTCGGTCGGGTTACGCCAACATAATTTTTTTTTTTAATGCCTTAGCTGTTGTTAGCTTAGCATAACAATCACCTGGAATTTTGGCTCCTAACCTGATTTACGAAGCAAGGTTTTTTTGTGCTTAAGCAACATGTTGTGCTTAAGCAGCTCTATGAAATTGGCCCCAGATCACTTGCAGTGCTAACTTGAAAAGGAAAGTTTATGTTTCAAACTGTCTAGCATTATTTTTTACTTCATCATATTTTTCAACTCATTCCTTAAGATCTCTATTTTCGGAACTGCAAATATTTCTGTCATAGGCTTCTATTTTATCTTCGTTTTGGTGACAATGTTGTGTTGAATAGTGACCTGTAAAAAAAAATTAACTCAAATTTGTTTAACTTGTGGGTAGCACACCGTAATATTTCCTGCCTCGCTTGCTAATCGCCATTCGCTGATAGATATTTTTGGCCTTACTCGTTACGTACGTGTTTATTTGGCATCTGATGCAAACTGGTTAATTGTCACCGGTTTATCATTTATGAAATTGGGGTGGGAGATGACAATCTTCACGCGGTCCACCCTGTTTCCACTAATGCAGAGCTGCCAACTAGTACGAATTTTCGGTATTTCGTACGGAAATTCAAAAAAAATACAGAAGTACGGATTTTAGTTTATAAATACGGATTTTATCAAATCATTTTTTTTTTTTTTAAATGTTGTTAAAATAGGTAAGCAATGAGTAGAATGCATAAAGGTAGATAAATTACCAGTTGGTAGTCGAATACTGCATTCCGACAGCGCCGCGCAGTTAAATACTGATTTCTTAAACAGAATACTAATTTTCAGCCTTTAGAATACTGAAATGCTCAGTTAAAGGTTGGCAGCTCTGCTAATGTCATCAAACCGATGTATGCAGCTGCTCATCATACGAACGAAGAATTTACGAAATTCAATACATTGGATTAGATTTGTCTGGCTGCATTATTTAGGATGGAGAGGAGAAGTTTACAGCTCTACAGAAGGAGCTTGAGAATCTTCACGATACTTTGACTGCGACTGAAGACTCCTTGGAGAAAGTGCGAGGGAGTGAAGCATCTCTCATGAGCAGCGTAGAAGGATTGCAAGAGGTAAGAATACACCCGCTGATGAGCGCACCTGCTGAACACACCCGCTGAGCGCACCCCGCCGAGCGCACCCGCTGAGCGCACCCGCTGAGCGCACCCCGCCGAGCGCACCCGCCGAGCGCACCCGCCAAGCGCACCCCGCCGAGCGCACCCGCCGAGCGCACCCGCCGAGCGCACCCCGCCGAGCGCACCCCGCCGAGCGCACCCCGCCGAGCGCACCCCGCCGAGCGCACCCCGCCGAGCGCACCCCGCCGAGCGCACCCCGCCGAGCGCACCCCGCCGAGCGCACCCCGCCGAGCGCACCCCGCCGAGCGCACCCCGTCGAGCGCACCCGCCGAGCGCACCCCGCCGAGCGCACCCCGCACCCCGACGAGCGCACCCTGACGAGCGCACCCCGACGAGCGCACCCTGACGAGCGCACCCTGACGAGCGCAACCAATGAACGCACCCGCTGAAAAGATGAATGTACAAAGACGAACATTTATGAAATAATTTTGTGGCGGTCATTGGGTAAAAACATAAACTGAACAAAGAGGCTAAAATGTCTTTTGGGACAGTCATTTTATTGATATAAACTTGAAGTACTTATTTCCATTTACAAACAAATCTAAACTGACCGTTGATAAGAATTGTTGAAATAGTGATCCAAACGAGCCCAACTTAAATCAGAATCCATCAGATGTAGGTAGGGTAAATCTTCATGTCGTTTGTTCTATTCGTTCTCATGCAAGTACGCGATGTGAAAATAAAGGTTATCGAACAAGGAGACCTAGAAATGAAAACCCAAATGTAAAGGTCGTAATTAAAATTTATTTTAACAAATTTTCCTCTAATTTATTATCATATTTTTTTCTTGTGGAATGCCAAGATAAAATTAAAACCTGAATGTTTCTCGGTGTAGAGTATGCTTAGAAATCATTCAGTCAAACATTATTGCAAGAGAAAGGGCAACCCTGTGTAGAATGCCTATAGTAGGGTCACGGAGGGTTCAGGAAGCACGAAGACAAAATGGCGTATTTTCAGGCTCTATTGTAAGAATTTCATCCGCACAAAAACATGTTTTTAATTCAATTACTTTATTTCCAGGTCAAAAAGGTGTTGGATGCCAGAGTGGCTGAGCTGGATGAAGAGTTGAAGGCTAAGATTGAAAGATTCCGATCTTTGAAGCAGGAAGATGTAAGTGCGACTTGGCTACAGCTATGGCTATTGTAGCATGTTCCCATGTATGTAGTTGGAATTGTCAAAGACCTAGCCATAGCTCAAGACAAGATATTCAGATGTGATCTTGTATCTTTTATTTCCGTAATTTCCACTGGTTTTATTTTTTACTGACTGGGGTTGAGATTTTCAACCTAGGTTGAACTCAACCCTGCCTCCAAACCAGGATAAGATTTTCAACCTAGGTTGAACTTGACCCTGCCTCCAGACCAGGGTTGAGATTTTCAACCCAGGTTGAACTCAACCCTGCCTCCAAACCAGGATAAGATTTTCAACCTAGGTTGAACTTGACCCTGCCTCCAGACCAGGGTTGAGATTTTCAACCCAGGTTGAACTCAACCCTGCCTCCAGACCAGGGTTGAGATTTTCAACCCAGGTTGAACTCAACCCTGCCTTCAGACCAGGGTTGAGATTTTCAACCTAGGTTGAACTCAACCCTGCCTCCATACCAGGGTTTATATTTTCAACCTGGGTTGAACTCAACCCTGCCTCCATACCAAGGTTGAGATTTTCAACCTAGGTTGAACTTGACCCTGCCTCCAGACCAGGGTTGAGATTTTCAACTTAGGTTGAACTCAACCCTGCCATCAGACCAGGGTTGAGATTTTCAACCCAGGTTGAACTCAACCCTGCCTCCAGACCAGGGTTGAGATGTTTAACCCAGGTTTAGAGTCTTGTCCAGGTTCGAAATAGTAGTAACTGATCAAAATAAACTCGGTTTGCATGAATCAAGTGTGAAAGGACACAGGGTTCTAATTTAAAAAATGTTACCCAGGGCGGCAGCGAGTTTGCCTTGTGTTGATATGTGACAGGTTCTAATGTTTTACAAAGTTACTCTTTATACAGCTCTTTTTTTTGTGAGGCAAAACTAGACCAAACTGACATAGTGGAGAAAATGCCCAAACCAAACTGAATGGGGATCATTTGGTTATCTTTTCCTTTTGTTGTTTTGATTTTCAGATTGTTTTTTAAACATTTGATATGACTACTACATAAATACTTGAAAGAAATATATAAAAAAACTTGGAAAACAAATGGCACCATAACTACAAAACTCAACTTTGTTAATGTCCATTAATGAAAACTTTAAACAGTAATAACTTGTCAGTGGAATATTCAATTAGAATGCAACAAACTCTGTTGTTCTCTTTTCTAATACCTGCACATCCTCATTTCATCCTCCCAGTTCTGTCATAACTCTGTGTCTGTTGACTGTCGTCTCAGTCAAGGAAATTTGATGAGGCACTTTTAAAGTGGCATTAAGCCCATGTGGAGTGCCGAGGCCTCGTGGTCTGGAGCATTGAATTCATGATCTGCGGGTAATTCTGCAGGTTGTGGGTTCGAATCCAGCCTAGGGTTATTAGCAATGTTTCATTAGCCCAATGAGCAGGGTAATAATGATTACCTGCACTTTATAAATAATACGTATCATTATTGTTATTGTGTGTGAGTATTTAATATTTATGTTACTCTGTGCTCATTGTGATGCTACTCAATTCAACATATGCATTAGTTTCGACATAAAGAGAATTTCATGCATAAATGTGTGTTTCGTTGGCAGACTGCAAAGCAAGCAGAGATTGGGAAGTTGAACAGCAAGATTGAAAAGCTGGATGAGACTAAATCCTCACTGAACACTCAGCTGACTGAGTCACATTCAGCAATACAAGTAGAAAAGGAGGATAGGGCAAAGGTAGGGAATGCTCACAAGCATCGGGTGGATGTAGGAAGCAACATTCTAAGGTAGGCAATGCTCACAAGCATCGGGTGGATGTAGGAAGCAATATTCTAAGGTAGAGAATGCTCACAAGCATCGGGTTGATGTAGGAAGCAATATTCTAAGGTAGAGAATGCTCACAAGCATCAGGTTGATGTAGGAAGCAATATTCTAAGGTAGGGAATGCTCACAAGCATCGGGTGGATGTAGGAAGCAACATTCTAAGGTAGGGAATGCTCACAAGCATTGGCTGGATGTCGGAAGCAATATTCTAAGGTAGAAAATGCTCACAATCATCGGGTTGATGTAGGAAGCAATATTCTAAGGTAGGCAATGTTCACAAGCATCGGGTGGATGTTGGAAGCAATATTCTAAGGTAGAGAATGCTCACAAGCATCGGGTGGATGTTGGAAGCAATATTCTAAGGTAGAGAATGCTCACAAGCATCGGGTGGATGTAGGAAGCAACATTCTAAGGTAGAGATTGCTCACAAGCATCGGGTGGATGTAGGAAGCAACATTCTAAGGTAGGCAATGCTCACAAGCATCGGGTGGATGTAGGAAGCAACATTCTAAGGTAGGGAATGCTCACAAGCATTGGGTGGATGTCGGAAGCAATATTCTAAGGTAGAAAATGCTCACAATCATCGGGTTGATGTAGGAAGCAATATTCTAAGGTAGGCAATGTTCACAAGCATCGGGTGGATGTAGGAAGCAACATTTTAAGGTAGAGAATGCTCACAATCATCGGGTGGATGTAGGAAGCAATATTCTAAGGTAGAGAATGCTCACAAGCATCGGGTGGATGTAGGAAGCAACATTCTAAGGTAGAGAATGCTCACAAGCATCGGGTGGATGTAGGAAGCAACATTCTAAGGTAGAGAATGCTCACAAGCATCGGGTGGATGTAGGAAGCAACATTCTAAGGTAGAGAATGCTCACAAGCATCGGGTGGATGTAGGAAGCAATATTCTAAGGTAGGGAATGCTCACAAGCATCAGGTTGATGTAGTAAGCAACATTCTAAGGTACGGAATGCTCACAAGCATCGGGTTGATGTAGGAAGCAACATTCTAAGGTAGGCAATGCTCACAAGCATCGGGTGGATGTAGGAAGCAATGTTCTAAGGTAGGGAATGCTCACAAGCATCGGGTTGATGTAGGAAGCAACATTCTAAGGTAGGCAATGCTCACAAGCATCGGGTGGATGTAGGAAGCAATATTCTGAGGTAGGGAATGCCCATAAGCATCGGGTTGATGTAGGAAGCAACATTCTAAGGTAGGCAATGCTCACAAGCATCGGGTGGATGTAGGAAGCAATGTTCTAAGGTAGGGAATGCTCACAAGCATCGGGTTGATGTAGGAAGCAACATTCTAAGGTAGGCAATGCTCACAAGCATCGGGTGGATGTAGGAAGCAATGTTCTAAGGTAGGGAATGCTCACAAGCATCGGGTTGATGTAGGAAGCAACATTCTAAGGTAGGCAATGCTCACAAGCATCGGGTTGATGTAGGAAGCAACATTCTAAGGTAGGGAATGCTCACAAGCATCGGGTGGATGTAGGAAGCAATATTCTAAGGTAGAAAATGCTCACAAGCATCGGGTGGATGTAGGAAGCAATGTTCTAAGGTAGGGAATGCTCACAAGCATCGGGTTGATGTAGGAAGCAACATTCTAAGGTTGGCAATGCTCACAAGCATCGGGTTGATGTAGGAAGCAACATTCTAAGGTAGGCAATGCTCACAAGCATCGGGTGGGTGTAGGAAGCAATGTTCTAAGGTAGGGAATGCTCACAAGCATCGGGTTGATGTAGGAAGCAATGTTCTAAGGTAGGCAATGCTCACAAGCATCGGGTTGATGTAGGAAGCAATATTTTAAGGTAGGGAATGCTCACAAGCATCGGGTTGATGTAGGAAGCAACATTCTAAGGTAGGCAATGCTCACAAGCATCGGGTGGGTGTAGGAAGCAATGTTCTAAGGTAGGGAATGCTCACAAGCATCGGGTTGATGTAGGAAGCAATATTCTAAGGTAGGGAATGCTCACAAGCATCGGGTTGATGTAGGAAGCAATGTTCTAAGGTAGGCAATACTCACAATCATCGGGTTGATTTAGGAAGCATGTAGGCAAATGATTCAAGAGTATTACATCCGCTCGCCTAAGCAACTCCTGAATAAGCAGAAGTTGGACCTACGATCCCAGTTAATGAATAAAGAGAGACAGTTGTCTTAGGCTGCGGTGGAATTAATTCTTAGTCACTTAAATGGTCTTGGCTCGTTTGCTCATAGGAAGTCTCAACCACACAAGAAGCTAAGCAACTCCTGATTAAGCAGAAGTTGGACCTACAATCCCAGTTGATGGATAAGGAGACGCAGTTATCTAAAGCTGAGGTGGAACTCAATGAAAGCAAAGAAGTTGCACACAAGGTGCAGACAATGCTGAGAGACGAATCAGCCGCATTGCAGAATAAACTGGTGAGTGAGAAACACAGAGTACTCAAAAATAAAATGTAATTTATACTGTAATTCCATATGCATATGATCACATAAACTATACTCCAAACAGGCTCAGAGAGTGAGCATTGTGCAGACGATCCACAAACAGCTTCTCTTTCATAATAAGTGTCCTGGGTGGTTCTATGTGCATTACACAATGCACAGGACCTACAGTTTTACATCCCATCTAAAAGATGTGGGCTAAGATGGAGCCCTTTCCCAGACAAGCCACTATTCAGGCCAGTACGTGGAATGGTCTTTAATCCAACTACTGACCCCAGTCAATGATGCTTAACTTTGCACTCTTCCATAAGCTGTCTGGGACAGTACTAGACCTAGGATGACAATTGTTGGATTGATGATGATATAGATAAGATCCTTACAGTTAACCAGTTCGCGCCGGGTTTATTTTTAAGTTATTGAGACCACTGGCAATATTTTTACACAAAAAAATGAGTTTTGTAGTCAGTAAAATATTCCCGTTTTGATAATGCAACTAATACAAGATGCCAACACGATAGTTTATTAGCCCCGTTTTGTAAATGTTTTTGTCTACATTCTGTCGCCTAGGGCATGTTTTTCTCTCTGCCGTCAGGGCGTGATATTACGTCAACCGCTACCCGCCGTAAAATCTGACGCGTGTGTATACTCTATTCGTGGAGCTACACACAGGGCCAGGGACAATTGTACGTGGTAATATTTATATATAAATATTTGCAAGCCCAGCTGAAAAGCCCCCTTTCAAGAATTTTAAAGGAGACTAAGGAACAATAGTTGGAAAATTTGAATGTCAAGAAATTATTGGACGCAACTGATTCTTCTCAGCTGTATGAATTTAATGGAGACAATGGAACTAGTGTGTTGAATAGGCCTATAATCACTAAAGCGTGATACCACAATATAGCGTATATACACCGCGTCAACGAAACATGCTTGGCAACGTCGATGTTTATTCACGTCCACCACGTCAACAAAGCATGCTTAGCAACGTCAACGTATATTCACGACCACCGCTGTGTATGCCATACATGTCTGTCGTGTATACCTGTCCTTCGCAGCACTAGCGGATAACTTTTGGCGTAAATACACGTCAACCGCAACAACCAAGAAAAGCTTTGCAGCATATATACACGTCCGCCGTGGAAATAAACTGCTGTGCCTGACGAAATAACGCGTCATCCGTAGATAGTAAACAGTTTTTTCGGGCCTTGCTTGGGATGTGTTTATTTGTCATCCGTTTTGAATCTTTTTGCAGGTATATACGTCTTCCGGCGCAAACTGGTTAAGACATGCATTGAGTGTACATTATTGTAAACAAGTTATGTAACTCTTATGATTTAAACATGAGAAAGTAAAAGTAATGTACACATTTTGCTTTTGCTGTAATTTTCAGAAATGAACCGGTTTAATTATTGGAGGTTAATATTTTATACAAAATATTGTTTCATTGACCTATTCAAAGTTTTGTGTTTATCGATGCTAAAAAAAAATGTTCTTGTAGTTTTGTTCCCTGATCCTATGCTACCGAAGAAACAGGTCAATTTATAGACAATAGGGAATTGCCGAGTCAGGGAACCAGACTGGCTTGCTTATGTCAATTCATGGGTATGTAATACCGAGTGCAAACAAAAATGTAGACTAGCTAAATGTAAAAAAACCTAATTATTCAAAATTTAACTTTAAAAAAAGAGCATATACCGGGCACATCAAGGTATTTCACACAGTGCTTAAAGGGTAACTGAAATTCAAAACTTTAATATGGCGAAATATACGCTTTAATAACGCTGAATACTTAACAACTGCAAAAACTTCATATTTGTTTAGGTTTGCTTATTAATCGTGACCCTAAAATGAAAAGCAATATGCGCCGTGCCCCGCCCACAAAAGATGACGTCACAGTAAGAATATAGTGTGGCTATACCAGGCTAAACCTAGCCTTGAATACAAGGCTGCACTGTATCCGCAACGGGGGATCATCGTTTGTCATAACACCAAACGTGTACATAGCCCGCAATGCATTATTATAGAGAATTAGCTGAGTATGTATAATAATGCATTGCGGGCTATGTACACGTTTAGTGTTGTGGCAAACGATGATCCCACGTTGCGGATACAGCATAGCCTTGTATTCAAGGCTAGGCTTAGCGTGGTACAGCCACGCTCTATTCTTACCGTGACGTCATCTTTTATTGGCGGGGCACGGCGCATATTGCTTTATATTTTAGGGTCACGATTAATGAACGAACATAAACAAATATGAAGTTTTTGCAGTTGTTAAGTATTCAGCATTATTAAAACGTATATCTCGCCATATTAAAGTTTTGAATTTCAAGTACCCTTTAAGGCTATTCACTCACAGTCAAGTAGGGAATTTCATAATTGGTCTTTTCATTTGTTTACTTGACACTTATTCTAGTGGATGGCTAACCATTAAAGATTGACTACAGACATTCTTTAGTATTTGGAAACAGCTTTCGAAGCTTTCAATCGGGCTCTTAATACAGATTCATTTTAATAAATGTTTCATGTGACTTATAGGCAACAGAAGAACAAACGAAGGCAGATTTACAGCGACAAATGGAAGAATTAGAGCAACGATCTAGCATGCAGCTTGGCGCTCTGAATGAAAACCTGGCTACTCTAAGAAGTGACCTATCACAGGCTGATACTAGGAAACAGGAACTAGAGAAAGTAGTGGATGAACTGAGAGGAGAGGTGGCAGGTGAGTAGATAGGATAATAAAAGGGTGGACAGACAGAGACAAACAAAGGCTGATACTAGGAAACAGGAACTAGAAAAAGTAGTGGATGAACTGAGAGGAGAGGTGGCAGGTGAGTAGATAGGTTGATAAAAGGGTGGACAGACAGAGACAAACAAAGGCTGATACTAGGAAACAGGAACTAGAGAAAGTAGTGGATGAACTGAGAGGAGAAGTGGCAGGTAGGTAAATAGGGTGGACAGATAGACAAAAAAAGGCTGATACTAGGAAACAGGAACTAGAGAAAGTAGTGGATGAACTGAGAGGAGAGGTGGCAGGTGAGTAGATAGGATGATAAAAGGGAGGACAGACAGAGACAAACAAAGGCTGATACTAGGAAACAAGAACTAGAGAAAGTAGTGGATGAACTGAGAGGAGAAGTGGCAGGTAGGTAAATAGGGTGGACAGATAGAGACAAACAAAGGCTGATACTAGGAAACAGGAACTAGAGAAAGTAGTGGATGAACTGAGAGGAGAGGTGGCAGGTGAGTAGATAGGATGATAAAAGGGTGGACAGACAGAGACAAACAAAGGCTGATACTAGGAAACAGGAACTAGAGAAAGTAGTGGATGAACTGAGAGGAGAGGTGGCAGGTGAGTAGATAGGATGATAAAAGGGAGGACAGACAGAGACAAACAAAGGCTGATACTAGGAAACACGAACTAGAGAAAGTAGTGGATGAACTGAGAGGAGAAGTGGCAGGTGGGTAGATAGGATGATAAAAGGGAGGACAGACAGAGACAAACAAAGGCTGATACTAGGAAACAGGAACTAGAGAAAGTAGTGGATGAACTGAAAGGAGAGGTGGCAGGTGAGTAGATAGGATGATAAAAGGGTGGACAGACAGAGACAAACAAAGGCTGATACTAGGAAACAGGAACTAGAGAAAGTAGTGGATGAACTGAGAGGAGAGGTGAGTAGATAGGTTGATAAAAGGGTGGACAGACAGAGACAAACAAAGGCTGATACTAGGAAACAGGAACTAGAGAAAGTAGTGGATGAACTGAGAGGAGAGGTAGCAGGTGAGTAGATAGGATCATAAAAGGGTGGACAGACAGAGACAAACAAAGGCTGATACAAGGAAACAGGAACTAGAGAAAGTAGTGGATGAACTGAGAGGAGAGGTGGCTGGTGAGTAGATAGGATGATAAAAGGGTGGACAGACAGAGACGAACAAAGGCTAATACTAGGAAACAGGAACTAGAGAAAGTAGTGGATGAACTGAGAAGAAAAGTGGCAGGTGAGTAGATAGGATGATAAAAGGGAGGACAGACAGAGACAAACAAAGGCTGATACAAGGAAACAGGAACTAGAGAAAGTAGTGGATGAACTGAGATGAGAGGTGATAGAGTGATCAAAGGGTAGACAGATAGAGACAAACATACAAACGCTGATACTAGGAAACAGGGACTAGAGAAAGTAGTGGATGAACTGAGAGGAGAGGTGATAGGGTGATCAAAGGGTAGACAGACAGAGACAAACAAAGGCTGATACTAGGAAACAGGAACTAGAGAAAGTAGTGGATGAACTGAGAGGAGAGGTGGCAGGTGAGTAGATAGGATGATAAAAGGGAGGACAGACAGAGACAAACAAAGGCTGATACTAGGAAACAGGAACTAGAGAAAGTAGTGGATGAACTGAGAGGAGAGGTGGCAGGTGAGTAGATAGGATGATAAAAGGGAGGACAGACAGAGACAAACAAAGGCTGATACTAGGAAACAGGAACTAGAGAAAGTAGTGGATGAACTGAGAGGAGAGGTGGCAGGTGAGTAGATAGGATGATAAAAGGGAGGACAGACAGAGACAAACAAAGGCTGATACTAGGAAACAACAACTAGAGAAAGTAGTGGATGAACTGAGAGGAGAGGTAGCAGGTGAGTAGATAGGATGATAAAAGGGTGGACAGACAGAGACAAACAAAGGCTAATACTAGGAAACAGGAACTAGAGAAAGTAGTGGATGAACTGAGAAGAGAGGTGGCAGGTGAGTAGATAGGATGATAAAAGGGAGGACAGACAGAGACAAACAAAGGCTGATACAAGGAAACAGGAACTAGAGAAAGTAGTGGATGAACTGAGATGAGAGGTGATAGAGTGATCAAAGGGTAGACAGATAGAGACAAACATACAAACGCTGATACTAGGAAACAGGAACTAGAGAAAGTAGTGGATGAACTGAGAGGAGAGGTGATAGGGTGATCAAAGGGTAGACAGACAGAGACAAACAAAGGCTGATACTAGGAAACAGGAACTAGAGAAAGTAGTGGATGAACTGAGAGGAGAGGTAGCAGGTGAGTAGATAGGATCATAAAAGGGTGGACAGACAGAGACAAACAAAGGCTGATACAAGGAAACAGGAACTAGAGAAAGTAGTGGATGAACTGAGAGGAGAGGTGGCTGGTGAGTAGATAGGATGATAAAAGGGTGGACAGACAGAGACAAACAAAGGCTAATACTAGGAAACAGGAACTAGAGAAAGTAGTGGATGAACTGAGAAGAGAAGTGGCAGGTGAGTAGATAGGATGATAAAAGGGAGGACAGACAGAGACAAACAAAGGCTGATACAAGGAAACAGGAACTAGAGAAAGTAGTGGATGAACTGAGATGAGAGGTGATAGAGTGATCAAAGGGTAGACAGATAGAGACAAACATACAAACGCTGATACTAGGAAACAGGAACTAGAGAAAGTAGTGGATGAACTGAGAGGAGAGGTGATAGGGTGATCAAAGGGTAGACAGACAGAGACAAACAAAGGCTGATACTAGGAAACAGGAACTAGAGAAAGTAGTGGATGAACTGAGAGGAGAGGTGGCAGGTGAGTAGATAGGATGATAAAAGGGAGGACAGACAGAGACAAACAAAGGCTGATACTAGGAAACAGGAACTAGAGAAAGTAGTGGATGAACTGAGAGGAGAGGTGGCAGGTGAGTAGATAGGATGATAAAAGGGAGGACAGACAGAGACAAACAAAGGCTGATACTAGGAAACAGGAACTAGAGAAAGTAGTGGATGAACTGAGAGGAGAGGTGGCAGGTGAGTAGATAGGATGATAAAAGGGAGGACAGACAGAGACAAACAAAGGCTGATACAAGGAAACAGGAACTAGAGAAAGTAGTGGATGAACTGAGAGGAGAGGTGGCAGGTGAGTAGATAGGATGATAAAAGGGAGGACAGACAGAGACAAACAAAGGCTGATACTAGGAAACAGGAACTAGAGAAAGTAGTGGATGAACTGAGAGGAGAGGTAGCAGGTGAGTAGATAGGATCATAAAAGGGTGGACAGACAGAGACAAACAAAGGCTGATACAAGGAAACAGGAACTAGAGAAAGTAGTGGATGAACTGAGAGGAGAGGTGGCTGGTGAGTAGATAGGATGATAAAAGGGTGGACAGACAGAGACAAACAAAGGCTAATACTAGGAAACAGGAACTAGAGAAAGTAGTGGATGAACTGAGAAGAGAAGTGGCAGGTGAGTAGATAGGATGATAAAAGGGAGGACAGACAGAGACAAACAAAGGCTGATACAAGGAAACAGGAACTAGAGAAAGTAGTGGATGAACTGAGATGAGAGGTGATAGAGTGATCAAAGGGTAGACAGATAGAGACAAACATACAAACGCTGATACTAGGAAACAGGAACTAGAGAAAGTAGTGGATGAACTGAGAGGAGAGGTGATAGGGTGATCAAAGGGTAGACAGACAGAGACAAACAAAGGCTGATACTAGGAAACAGGAACTAGAGAAAGTAGTGGATGAACTGAGAGGAGAGGTGGCAGGTGAGTAGATAGGATGATAAAAGGGAGGACAGACAGAGACAAACAAAGGCTGATACTAGGAAACAGGAACTAGAGAAAGTAGTGGATGAACTGAGAGGAGAGGTGGCAGGTGAGTAGATAGGATGATAAAAGGGAGGACAGACAGAGACAAACAAAGGCTGATACTAGGAAACAGGAACTAGAGAAAGTAGTGGATGAACTGAGAGGAGAGGTGGCAGGTGAGTAGATAGGATGATAAAAGGGAGGACAGACAGAGACAAACAAAGGCTGATACTAGGAAACAAGAACTAGAGAAAGTAGTGGATGAACTGAGAGGAGAGGTAGCAGGTGAGTAGATAGGATGATAAAAGGGTGGACAGACAGAGACAAACAAAGGCTGATACAAGGAAACAGGAACTAGAGAAAGTAGTGGATGAACTGAGAGGAGAGGTGGCTGGTGAGTAGATAGGATGATAAAAGGGTGGACAGACAGAGACAAACAAAGGCTAATACTAGGAAACAGGAACTAAAGAAAGTAGTGGATGAACTGAGAAGAGAGGTGGCAGGTGAGTAGATAGGATGATAAAAGGGAGGACAGACAGAGACAAACAAAGGCTGATACAAGGAAACAGGAACTAGAGAAAGTAGTGGATGAACTGAGATGAGAGGTGATAGAGTGATCAAAGGGTAGACAGATAGAGACAAACATACAAACGCTGATACTAGGAAACAGGAACTAGAGAAAGTAGTGGATGAACTGAGAGGAGAGGTGATAGGGTGATCAAAGGGTAGACAGACAGAGACAAACAAAGGCTGATACCAGGAAACAGGAACTAGAGAAAGTAGTGGATGAACTGAGAGGAGAGGTAGCAGGTGAGTAGATAGGATGATAAAAGGAAGGACAGACAGAGACAAACAAAGGCTGATACTAGGAAACAGGAACTAGAGAAAGTAGTGGATGAACTGAGAGGAGATAGGTGGCAGGTGGGTAAATAGGATGATAAAAGGGTGGACAGACAGAGACAAACAAAGGCTGATACAAGGAAACAGGAACTAAATAAAATAGTGGATGAACTGAGAGGAGAGGTGGCAGGTGAGTAGATAGGATGATAAAAGGGAGGACAGACAGAGACAAACAAAGGCTGATACAAGGAAACAGGAACTAGAGAAAGTAGTGGATGAACTGAGATGAGAGGTGATAGAGTGATCAAAGGGTAGACAGATAGAGACAAACATACAAACGCTGATACTAGGAAACAGGAACTAGAGAAAGTAGTGGATGAACTGAGAGGAGAGGTGATAGGATGATAAAAGGGAGGACAGACAGAGACAAACAAAGGCTGATACAAGGAAACAGGAACTAAAGAAAGTCGTGGATGAACTGAGAGGAGAAGTGGCAGGTGAGTAGATAGGATGATAAAAGGGTGGACAGACAGAGACAAACAAAGGCTGATACTAGGAAACAGGAACTAGAGAAAGTAGTGGATGAACTGAGAGGAGATAGGTGGCAGGAGGGTAGATAGGATGATAAAAGGGTGGACAGACAGAGACAAACAAAGGCTGATACTAGGAAACAGGAACTAGAGAAAGTAGTGGATGAACTGAGAGGAGAGGTGGCAGGTGAGTAGATAGGATGATAAAAGGGAGGACAGACAGAGACAAACAAAGGCTGATACAAGGAAACAGGAACTAGAGAAAGTAGTGGATGAACTGAGAGGAGAGGTGGCAGGTGAGTAGATAGGATGATAAAAGGGAGGACAGACAGAGACAAACAAAGGCTGATACTAGGAAACAGGAACTAGAGAAAGTAGTGGATGAACTGAGAGGAGAGGTAGCAGGTGAGTAGATAGGATCATAAAAGGGTGGACAGACAGAGACAAACAAAGGCTGATACAAGGAAACAGGAACTAGAGAAAGTAGTGGATGAACTGAGAGGAGAGGTGGCTGGTGAGTAGATAGGATGATAAAAGGGTGGACAGACAGAGACAAACAAAGGCTAATACTAGGAAACAGGAACTAGAGAAAGTAGTGGATGAACTGAGAAGAGAAGTGGCAGGTGAGTAGATAGGATGATAAAAGGGAGGACAGACAGAGACAAACAAAGGCTGATACAAGGAAACAGGAACTAGAGAAAGTAGTGGATGAACTGAGATGAGAGGTGATAGAGTGATCAAAGGGTAGACAGATAGAGACAAACATACAAACGCTGATACTAGGAAACAGGAACTAGAGAAAGTAGTGGATGAACTGAGAGGAGAGGTGATAGGGTGATCAAAGGGTAGACAGACAGAGACAAACAAAGGCTGATACTAGGAAACAGGAACTAGAGAAAGTAGTGGATGAACTGAGAGGAGAGGTGGCAGGTGAGTAGATAGGATGATAAAAGGGAGGACAGACAGAGACAAACAAAGGCTGATACTAGGAAACAGGAACTAGAGAAAGTAGTGGATGAACTGAGAGGAGAGGTGGCAGGTGAGTAGATAGGATGATAAAAGGGAGGACAGACAGAGACAAACAAAGGCTGATACTAGGAAACAGGAACTAGAGAAAGTAGTGGATGAACTGAGAGGAGAGGTGGCAGGTGAGTAGATAGGATGATAAAAGGGAGGACAGACAGAGACAAACAAAGGCTGATACTAGGAAACAAGAACTAGAGAAAGTAGTGGATGAACTGAGAGGAGAGGTAGCAGGTGAGTAGATAGGATGATAAAAGGGTGGACAGACAGAGACAAACAAAGGCTGATACAAGGAAACAGGAACTAGAGAAAGTAGTGGATGAACTGAGAGGAGAGGTGGCTGGTGAGTAGATAGGATGATAAAAGGGTGGACAGACAGAGACAAACAAAGGCTAATACTAGGAAACAGGAACTAGAGAAAGTAGTGGATGAACTGAGAAGAGAGGTGGCAGGTGAGTAGATAGGATGATAAAAGGGAGGACAGACAGAGACAAACAAAGGCTGATACAAGGAAACAGGAACTAGAGAAAGTAGTGGATGAACTGAGATGAGAGGTGATAGAGTGATCAAAGGGTAGACAGATAGAGACAAACATACAAACGCTGATACTAGGAAACAGGAACTAGAGAAAGTAGTGGATGAACTGAGAGGAGAGGTGATAGGGTGATCAAAGGGTAGACAGACAGAGACAAACAAAGGCTGATACCAGGAAACAGGAACTAGAGAAAGTAGTGGATGAACTGAGAGGAGAGGTAGCAGGTGAGTAGATAGGATGATAAAAGGAAGGACAGACAGAGACAAACAAAGGCTGATACTAGGAAACAGGAACTAGAGAAAGTAGTGGATGAACTGAGAGGAGATAGGTGGCAGGTGGGTAAATAGGATGATAAAAGGGTGGACAGACAGAGACAAACAAAGGCTGATACAAGGAAACAGGAACTAAATAAAATAGTGGATGAACTGAGAGGAGAGGTGGCAGGTGAGTAGATAGGATGATAAAAGGGAGGACAGACAGAGACAAACAAAGGCTGATACAAGGAAACAGGAACTAGAGAAAGTAGTGGATGAACTGAGATGAGAGGTGATAGAGTGATCAAAGGGTAGACAGATAGAGACAAACATACAAACGCTGATACTAGGAAACAGGAACTAGAGAAAGTAGTGGATGAACTGAGAGGAGAGGTGATAGGATGATAAAAGGGAGGACAGACAGAGACAAACAAAGGCTGATACAAGGAAACAGGAACTAAAGAAAGTCGTGGATGAACTGAGAGGAGAAGTGGCAGGTGAGTAGATAGGATGATAAAAGGGTGGACAGACAGAGACAAACAAAGGCTGATACTAGGAAACAGGAACTAGAGAAAGTAGTGGATGAACTGAGAGGAGATAGGTGGCAGGTGGGTAGATAGGATGATAAAAGGGTGGACAGACAGAGACAAACAAAGGCTGATACAAGGAAACAGGAACTAGAGAAAATAGTGGATGAACTGAGAGGAGAGGTGGCAGGTGAGTAGATAGGATGATAAAAGGGTGGACAGACAGAGACAAACAAAGGCTGATACCAGGAAACAGGAACTAGAAAAAGTAGTGGATGAACTGAGAGGAGAGGTTGCAGGTGAGTAGATAGGATGATAAAAGGGTGGACAGACAGAGACAAACATACAAACGCTGATACTAGGAAACAGGAACTAGAGAAAGTAGTGGATGAACTGAGAGGAGAGGTGATAGGATGATAAAAGGGTTGACAGACAGAGACAAACAAAGGCTGATACTAGGAAACAGGAACTAGAGAAAGTAGTGGATGAACTGAGAGGAGAGGTGGCAGGTGAGTAGATAGGTTGATAAAAGGGTGGACAGACAGAGACAAACAAAGGCTGATACTAGGAAACAGGAACTAGAGAAAGTAGTGGATGAACTGAGAGGAGAGGTGGCAGGTGAGTAGATAGGATGATAAAAGGGTGGACAGACAGAGACAAACAAAGGCTGATACTAGGAAACAAGAACTAGAGAAAGTAGTGGATGAACTGAGAGGAGAGGTAGCAGGTGAGTAGATAGGGTGATCAAAGGGTAGACAGACAGAGACAAACAAAGGCTGATACCAGGAAATAGGAACTAGATAAAGTAGTGGATGAACTGAGAGGAGAGGTAGCAGGTGAGTAGATAGGATGATAAAAGGGAGGACAGACAGAGACAAACAAAGGCTGATACAAGGAAACAGGAACTAAAGAAAGTAGTGGATGAACTGAGAGGAGAAGTGGCAGGTGAGTAGATAGGATGATAAAAGGGTGGACAGACAGAGACAAACAAAGGCTGATACTAGGAAACAGGAACTAGAGAAAGTAGTGGATGAACTGAGAGGAGATAGGTGGCAGGAGGGTAGATAGGATGATAAAAGGGTGGACAGACAGAGACAAACAAAGGCTGATACAAGGAAACAGGAACTAGAGAAAATAGTGGATGAACTGAGAGGAGAGGTGGCAGGTGAGTAGATAGGATGATAAAAGGGTGGACAGACAGAGACAAACAAAGGCTGATACCAGGAAACAGGAACTAGAGAAAGTAGTGGATGAACTGAGAGGAGAGGTTGCAGGTGAGTAGATAGGATGATAAAAGGGTGGACAGACAGAGACAAACATACAAACGCTGATACTAGGAAACAGGAACTAGAGAAAGTAGTGGATGAACTGAGAGGAGAGGTTGCAGGTGAGTAGATAGGATGATAAAAGGGTGGACAGACAGAGACAAACATACAAACGCTGATACTAGGAAACAGGAACTAGAGAAAGTAGTGGATGAACTGAGAGGAGAGGTGGCAGGTGAGTAGATAGGATGATAAAAGGGTGGACAGACAGAGACAAACAAAGGCTGATACCAGGAAACAGGAACTAGAGAAAGTAGTGGATGAACTGAGGGGAGAGGTGGCAGGTGAGTAGATAAGATGATAAAAGGGTTGACAGACATAGACAAACAAAGGCTGATACTAGGAAACAGGAACTAGAGAAAGTAGTGGATGAACTGAGAGGAGAGGTGGCAGGTGAGTAGATAGGATAATAAAAGGGTGGACAGACAGAGACAAACAAAGGCTGATACTAGGAAACAGGAACTAGAGAAAGTAGTGGATGAACTGAGAGCAGACAGGGCAGGTGGGTAGACAGGGTGATAAAAAGGTGGACATGAGCGACTTAATTATAAGAATGACCTTTTCATATGTCCAAAGGTTTAACAGAAAAAACACATTACAGCTGTGCACTGTTTTTCACTATTAAACGTCTCAACCTCACAGTCCAAAAGGTTGGCACAAAGAAAAACAGAAAGTTGTGAACCAATGTTTGGACAGAAAGTGAATAGCGAAAGAACCTGATGAGATGTTGGAAGAATTGGCATGTTTGAAGGGAGAGGATGATATAAGACAGGGAAATACTGAATCACCTGTAGGAAAAGATGACTTTGTTATTTGTTCTTGTTTGCAGTTCTTGATGCTACTATTCAGAACAATCAGGATGAACGAAGAACTCTTCTGGAGAGGTATGATAAGATTATCATGCTTACAAACACAAGTCTATGAAACAAAAAAACAGTGATGACTAGTACACAGTTCAATTTGTTGTCATGAATAACATCTTTAATACCTGCAGTTTCATGTCTCAGTAACATAAATATTGATTTTGATAAACCAATTTGAAAAAAAACACCAAACATTTTGTGTGCATCAGAGCCAGCTATTTAAAGCTTGTTTTTCCAGTTGTGTAATTTGAACTCCCAAGGAAGTAATCAATATGTAAACATGTCATATCTCCAGAATGGGAGGGGCTATAGAGCTCTATTATATACCAAATGAAAGCTTTCCAACCTTGTACATAACTTAATTTCACTTTTTTGAGACCTTTTTGTGAAGTGGGTCACAATTGTCAGTAAAATGTTGAGTAGAGTAATTAACTTGAATGGGAAGTGACAGTTTGACTCTGGAAACACTCTTCCCCAAACTGAGCTATCTTGCTCAAATGTCTTTATTTGTAGGGTTGTCTGTTTCTTCGTGATTTATTGATCACTGACTTACCTTTTCCGGAAGAAAGGAAATACACGCCCATGTACAGGGACAAGTCACTAGAATGATTTCCAATTGTTGTCTGTCTGTAGATGTCTCGCCAGTGAAAGTGACGTGGAGAAGCTACAAACCAAAGTGGTTGAGTTTCGTCGTAAGTTGGAGGATTCGCAAGCTGCAATGCATGAACTAGGACGAGAGAATCAGAATCTACAGATTGTGCAATCCAAGCAGATGGCTCGTAAGTGGGCTGATGATACTGAGGTCAAGACATGTATGGCGTGTGAAAAAGCTTTCTCTGTCACTGTCCGAAGGGTAGGTAACATCTCATCTCTCTTAAGCTAGTCACATGTGCATATATAAGAGGCTTTTCTAATCCCTGGCTTCGTTTCGTCTTTAGGCGATTTTAGATTCCTAATTGCGAGAACTACAGCCACATTCTGATGGCTGTTGTGCTTTAGAAACATTCAATCGATTGACATAAACCCAAAAGTGAGACTACTTTAGTTAAGAGTCAGAGTTGTATTCGAGTCCTTGCAAGTCCTTTCACAAGTCCTTTCACAAGTCCAGTCACAAGTCCAGTCACAAGTCCTTTCATAAAGCCAGTCGCAAGTAACTGGTTGAACAATGACAAAGGAATGCCTTTGTTAACAGTTCATCTGAATAGCTAGTGACTTGACTTGACACTGGAGGCCTTGTGATGGTCTTGCAGAGACTTGCGGGGACTCGAATACAACTCTGTTAAGAGTCGGCCATGTTAAATTGAAAGCGAGGTAGAAATGATTGCAATAAAATAAAAGTTGCTCACAAATTAACACCAGTCTTCGCTGTTGAATAATTAAACAATTGTACATAAACATATCCTAGTATTTTCAACCACATGTACAAACAAATGAAATTGAGACTTGGAATGCACAATAGTCTGGCACCTTGGCATTCAACAGTTTACAAGTTATAAAATGGATTCGGGAACTAGATCGAAAATGGTGTCCTCATGAATAATGGTCTATTCATTCAGTTGCAGCTAAAATTGCATGCCATTTGAACTGGTGAATTGTTTTCTGTGCAAAATATTTTACTAGAGGGTTAAATTATATTTGATTGGCCCTAATTTTAATTTAGAATACAAAATGGACTCCATCCGAACTGAGACAAATCCTTGAATTGTTTTGTTTGTCTCTTTCTACAGCATCACTGCCGTCAATGTGGTAACATCTTTTGTAATGAATGCTCCGCCAAATCTACCACAATTGCATCTTCCAAGAAACCAGTGCGTGTCTGTGATGGCTGTTACTCAGAGCTCGCAATATAATTTTTTTCAAGAAACCATGTCTTTGACGGTTGTTACTCAGAGCTCACAATATAAATTCCTTTGAGAAACCAGCGCGTGTCTATGACGGCTGTTACTCAGAGCTCGCATTATAAATTCCTCTAAGAAACCAGCGCGTGTCTGTGACAGTTGTTACTCAGAGCTCACATTATAAATTCCTTCAAGAAACCAGCGCATGTCTGTGACGGGTGTTACTCAGAGATCACATTATAAATTCCTTCAAGAAACCAGTGCGTGTCTGTGACGACTGTTACTCAGAGCTCACTTTATAAATTCCTTCAAGAAACCAGTGCGTGTCTGTGACGACTGTTACTCAGAGCTCACTTTATAAATTCCTTCAAGAAACCAGTGCGTGTCTGTGACGACTGTTACTCAGAGCTCACATTATAAATTCCTTCAAGAAACCAGTGCGTGTCTGTGACGACTGTTACTCAGAGCTCACATTATAGATTCCTTCAAGAAACCAGCGCGTGTCTGTGACGGCTGTTACTCAGAGCTCACATTATAAATTCCTTCAAGAAACCAGTGAATGCAACAGCTGTTATTCAAATCTTGCCATTATATTTTGCTTTTATGAATATTGGATCCAAGTATTCACTGTTTACATGATCTGCCGTTTAGGGTGGTCTGAAAACTGAAAGCAATCAAATACTGCCTCATAACATCGATTCTCATTTGTTGAATTCACAGTAAATGCTTTGTCTTTTCAGAGATTTCATAGATAATTCAGAGCATGAAGTATTTTAACAAGATTTTTATAGAAATGAGCTGCTGCATGTATGGGATAAAACTGCAGTTATGGACGCTGTGAGGCGTGGCTGCTCGTAAACCAAAGCCAGACATATACTTTTATTATTTCATAAATGAGGACTTGTTGAAATGTTTTTGCCTTTATATTTTAATTGGAATGACTGCCTCAATATTCAAAATTATGGAAAATCATATGTGCTTTCTCACATGTAATGTACACTAATAAATTATAAATAATTAGTCTTTGCAATTAGTTTTTTAAGTAATTAAAACAAAATTAGATTACTAGTTTTAGCTGGAAATGAATGCAGCATGTTTTTAGTTATTAAAGCATGAATATTGAGATTATTATTATATAGATATTTCTATATTTGGAATTCATAATTTAATCAAGAAACATTTGAGGTTGTCGGGAAATTCAGAAGAACTTGTCGGGGGCAACCCAGTCATAGGAGGCAGAACTAGACAACAAAGAAATAAGCTGACCAAGAAACAGACTTTGAATTCCTCTAATTATTATTCTTATCCTTATTATTATTATTCATTCATTATAATTATCACTGTCTCGTATGGAGCAATAAACTAGTTTATTGCTCCATGCTCGTACACATCAATCGGAGTAAACGAGTTGCTGCAGAATAGACGACCTATTCGTTGGAAGCCGGTGTGGACGGTAATTCTGTCCCCCGGTAAAATTGTCCGGGGGGACAGAATTACCTAGGTAAAAGTGTCCCCCTAGAGCCGTTAATTCCGTCCCCCTCCAGTTTATTCTGTCCTCTCTCTAGGTAATTTTGTCCCCCAATGTTCCACACATAAGTGGTTATTTTGATGTTATTTCAATGAAAAGCCTACATGGTATTTATTATTTGGACTTCTGTTCCCTTCATCGATTTATCAAAATATAAATAAAAATATAAATAACTGTATTAATTATATCAACCGATCTACGTTTCTGCGCGAAAGGGAACCTAGCGGTAATCAGTATTTTCAGACTTCTTGCACGCGTACAAATTCTGTTAACACAGCACGAAATGTGTGGCAGCACTTTTGACCACCTGTAATTTGTAGTACGCTACACATCCTACAGTCTGCCACAAATGATGCACCATGAAGAGGTGAACCTGTACTACACTGGTTGTTGCGTCTGGTGGGTGCTAGACTTGTGACGTTGCACGGGACAATTTTACCAGGGGGACACGTTTAACGTTGGGCAGGGAGACAGAATTACCTGGAGGGGGACAGAAATACCTAGGTAAATGTGTCCCCCCGGACAGATTTACCGGGTCACGGCCTGGTAAGTCTGTCCGGGGGGACACATTTACCAGGGGGGACAGAATTACCTTTCACACCGGCTTGCGGCGCTCTATGATCTTTGAGCTTAGACTGGTGATACATGTACATGTGCCACGCCGTGTGTAAGCGCGCCAAACATGACGCGTGGCTGCTTGGCAACTACAGCAACACACAGCACCGATCGCATGCCCAGCACAATCATGATCGCGCTCGCTATAAATAATACCATGTGCGCACACGTGACTATTTTTTTGTTTGAGGGGGGGGGGGGGGGGGGGGGGGGGTCCAAGATGGCAGAAGTTGCCTCAAGGCTTTGTAGCAAATTTCAAGACAACACGTACATACCGCAGATGTATTTGTAGTCTCATTTCCTAGACGTTACTTTTGTACTTGATTAGCAGTTGCAATACAATTTTAAAAATATATCAACAGAGGGCGCGGCAGGCCTGAGTCGAGACGACTCGACCGTCGAGACTGGGGCCGAGTTGACCTGTACCCTGTATGAAGCATTATCTGATGACCCATCTTGCTGGAAAAACGATCTGTGCGTTTAATGATCGAAAAAAATGTAACTTTATGGACTGACATCGCAACAATGTGATCGTGGGATGATCGTGGTGGTTAGCAACCTCAACTGCCGGCACGTACGTACCACTATCCTAGAAAGTATTTACTTCAAAGAGACGTTTCTGGTCTTGTTGACGTTGCTCCGATTTGTGTGGCCAAAGCACGCACACAGCTACCGGGCACTTACCCCTGGCATCTCTTTGCAGCGCGCGGCAAAGAGATGAAACCGATGCGTAGGCTATGTCAACTACGTACCTTTTGCCCACTTACAAAATGGCGTTCATCATCATGCATCCCTGTCGGAACGGGGTCACGTGATAAGTGCACTCTCTCACGGTTTCTATAATTAGACTCTATGGACATTACTTAAATCTGCGCAGTATTTTACATCGCAGAAATCTGCAATAACATGTGCGACGTCTCATAAATCTGCTTAGATAATGATGTACGATAAATTGTGCAACATCGTTAAAATGTTCGCAGAATGCGCGATATCGAAGAATCTGCGATGTGTGATGTCCCTTCAGGGCCACCATAGTGTCGGATTGGGAGCGCATCAGATTTGCTTATGTTCGGTATGTAAAAAGCATCCGAACTAGAAAAGCATCCGAAATAAGACAAATCATCCTTTCGAGTTTACCAAAATTAACATCCGAATGAGGAAAGCATCAGAGTTGTAAAAACACGTGACGTTTGAAAAGATCATACATCCGATCTTGTTGACACTGATTCTGCTTCATAATAGTCATAGCTATTTGTGGCAAGGTATTCACACCTAGAGTTGGACAATGTGTGATAGCATTGCAGAGTGAGCGGTGGCAACTTTTGGGGACAGTGTACTGTTATCACTTTTTACATAATTGCTTATTCCCGAATTAATTATATGCGGTAACTAGCATTTTGGCGGTCATTTTTATAAAAGAGGGTGATAACGCCCAAAAAGCTGCCACCGCTACAATGCTATCCCATAATATTTTCTATTTACAGGGGTGAACACCTTGTCCAAAATCACCGTGAGCATTATTTCTCTCATTTGATACCGACCAAAGATATCCATTCATAATAAGAAAAGCCACTGTTGATTCCCCTGAAACCAGTTAGCGCCGTTCGTTTTTTTTAAGTTTTTTTACTGGACCCAGGAGCGGAATTATTTTTCATGAACAGCCACCCCAGCGGGCACAGGCCGGCAGTCCGTGGTCAGGCAGCCAGCACCCGTATATATAGTACCCCCCCCCCCCCCACCCCCCCCCCGGCGGATGGCCTAAGTGGTTAGATAAATGCACACGGACATCAGGCCGGTGTGAAAGGTAATTCTGTCCCCCCTGGTAAATGTGTCCCCCCGGACAGACTTACCAGGCCGTGACCCGGTAAATCTGTCCGGGGGAACACATTTACCTAGGTATTTCTGTCCCCCTCCAGGTAATTCTGTCTCCCTGCCCAACGTTAAACGTGTCCCCCTGGTAAAATTGTCCCGTGCAACGTCACAAGTCTAGCACCCACTACACGCAACAACCAGTGTAGTACAGGTTCACACCTTCATGGTGCATCATTTGTGGCAGACTGTAGGATGTGTAGTGTACTACAAATTACAGGTGGTCAAAAGTGCTGCCACATTTCGTGCTGGGTATACAGAATTTGTACGCGTGCAAGAAGTCTGAAAATACTGATTACCGCTAATTTCCCTTTCGCGCAGAAACGTAGATCGGTTGATTTAATTAACACAGTTATTTATATTTTTATTTTTATTTTGATAAATCGATGAAAGGAACAGAAGTCCAAATAATAAATACCATGTGGGCTTTTCATTGAAACTACATCAAAATAACCACTTATGTGTGAAACATTGGGGGACAAAATTACCTAGAGAGGGGACAAAATAAACTGGAGGGGGACGGAATTAACGGCTCTAGGGGGACACTTTTACCTAGGTAATACTGTCCCCCCGGACAATTTTACCGGGGGACAGAATTACCTTCCACACCGGCAGTCCATGGGCGGGCAGCCAGCACACGTGTACCCACCCCCCCCCCCCCCCCCCCCCACTCCCCCCCCCCCCTCCCCCCCCCCCTCCCCCCTCCCCCCCCTCCCCCCTCCCCCCCCCTCCCCCCCTCCCCCCCCCCCCTCCCCCCCCTCCCCCCCCCCCCCCGCGCTGATGACCTAAATGGTTGGATAAATGCACACGGACAACAGGACAACAGGACAACAGAGCGTGTAAATTGACCAAGAGGCTTTACGAGAAAACCGAACTTCCGGGCACATCGAATAGGAGCTCCAACGTGTAAACAAAATTGTAATTGGCTTTTTCGCTTGAAGCGAAAAAGCCTTTGTTTTTTTTCTGATTTTTTTTTTTCTTTTTTTTTTTTTCTTCTTTTTTTCTTCTTTTAGTAACCTAAACTCCATAGACTTTGTACACGTTTTTTTGCACAAGTACTTTTACCAGAGAACAAAGTCGTATTTCCATAAAACTTAACCCAAGTGAAGACCCTATAGTGAGCTCGTGCCTAGCCGACATACGTCACGGTGAGGTCATCAGGGGTCACGTGACGTCATATTAAAGGTGTAATTGATTTAATCTTTGAAATTCAATAACAAATCAACCGCAAAAGACCGAAACTTTATTTTTGTGGCAATAGATAGAATAATCCAGGATCTTGATTTTATCTCCCGTGTGTGAAATCACGTGACCCTTCCTTCCGGTCTAAACCGGAAGTGCCTCATAATTTGAAAGTGAAAAATGATATGAACTTACTTTCAACGATGTTAGTGTCTGGCTACAATGTATTTTTCAAAAAAAATATTGGTGACGTCATAACATGTTATAGCGCCCTCTAGCGGCAGTTTGAAAAATTGTTAAAATGAATAATCTGTTGATGTGTGTGGCGAAGTTTGCTGAAATCACTTTATAACCGGTGTATTTAATCAGCTTCATGCTAGGAACAAGTTGACGGGAAGAAAAAATTATGACGTCACCAGACCGGAAGTTAGAATGAAAAGACTCCTTTTCCTTTGAAAATTCCCAAAAAAATTTAACTTGACAGATACAATCTTGATTTTTGCTCTAAAGGTTAATGTAAAAGTAGTTCTCGAACTTCCCTGTGTTTTGGGGCAAAAAACAAACTTGAACATACCCTGCGGCACCCTTGAAATGTAATCGTTTTGGCCTAGGTGCATTGAGCATTGACCCCTTACGTGTGCATGCCACACGTATAATATACATGCTAGTACGTGTACGTATACACCGATAGTGCATTATGTATTGAGCGAATGTATCACCACTGACATCATTCGTGCAAGCACATGTACGCTCACCCAAGAGGACACTAGCCGCCAACCTGTGAAACAGGATGACGTCATCAAATTGCCCATGGGGAAGGGCGCCGCGTACGACAGGTAGGTAAACACGCTTTCGGCAACGCAGAATTCAACCCCGTAGACTTTGTAAACGTTGCTTGCACAATTCAAAGCACTTTTAACGGAAAAACAAAGTCGTATTCCCATAAACTTGACCCAGGTGAAGACCCAATAGTGAACTCCAGTCTCGCCGACAGACACCACGAGGAAGACGTCATCAGGGCCACGTGACCTTATCTTAAAGGTTCAATTGATTTAATCTTTGAAAATCAATAAAACATCAACCGCAAAAGACCGAAACTTGAATTTTGTGGCAATTAATAGAATAATCCAGGATCTTCATTTTATCTCCTGTGCGTGAAATCACGTGACCCTTCCTTCCGGTCAAAACCGGAAGTGCCTTATAATTTGAAAGTGAAAATGATATGAACTTACTTTTAACGATGTTATTGTCTGGCTAGAATAAACTATTCAAAAAAATTCCGGCGACGTCATAACATGTTATAGCGCCCTCTAGCGGCAGGTTGAAAATGGTTAAAATGATTAATCTGTTGATGTGTGTTGCAAAGTTTGCTGAAATAACTTTATAACTGGTGTATATAATCAGCTTCATGCTTAGAGCATATTGGGAAGGAGAAATATGTATGACGTCACCAAACCGGAAGTTACAATAAAAAAATCCTTTAAACTTTAAAAAGTCGCTTAAAAATGAACCGCTATAGATATAATCCAGATTTTTGCTTCAAATAGCAAAGTTAAGACTGATCTCGAGCTTTCTGTTAATTACGTCACAATGACGTCATCAAGTGTCAGATTACAAGCAACCAAATATTTATAAATTTAATCTTTGAAAATCAATATAAAATCAACTGTAAGAGATCTGATTTAGATTTTTAAGGAAATTGATAGATTAATCCATGGTCTTCATAATTTGTATTACATGCAAAAAGACCTGACACTTCCTTCCGGTCCAAACCGGAAGTGCCTTATAATTTAAAAGTGGAAAACGATGCTAACTTACTTTCAACGATGTTAGGCGCTGGCTAGGTTGTAAGTAACAAAAAAGTTAACCGTGACTTCATAAAATGTTAAAGCGCCCTCTGGCGTCATGTTGACAAATGTTACGTCATATTACGATTATATTTGAATTATTACGTTTTTAGACGTTGAAGGCATATCTCAGCAACGGATCGTGTTAACATAACACCTCATTTTGTGTTGTTAGGTGATAGATAGTTGCACAAAAAGTTCACAAACGTGTGACGTCATCGTTTTAATCAGTTTTAATTCATTTTACTCTGTTTAAATTAACTTAAATTAGTTTTCAATGATTTTAAATTGTTTTGATGGTTTAAAAGTTCAATTTTTGAAATATTTAATAAAAGAAAATTGTGAATGCGAAAAAGCCCTATGTTCTGTTCCTCGAACAGACGTAGTTCTAGTTGGTTTTAATGCTGTTCTTGTTACTAAGGGTGGGTTTTCACGGGGCACGCGAACGAATCGCGAAGGATGCGAATGTCAAAAAAAATGGCAAAGTCCAACATTCGGAGAAGTTTTTCTCTGAATGTGTCGCGACAATGCAGTTTGTGCGTAGTTCTCATAATGTGCTAATGTCGTTTGTAGCGTTGCCAAACTATGGCCAGTCCACATACTCGAAGAACATGCGACTAAAATGCTAACAACACGAATGATGCACGAATCTCGGGCAACATTCGTGCGGACATTTTGCAACACATGCGAACTTTTCGCGCATATTTCGCGCATATTCCGCGAATAATGAACGTCGTGCGACATTCATGCGACATTCTTACATAAGACGCGCGATTATATTGCGAAAGGCTGGCGTTTGCTTTTTTGGCGAAGTCGCCTGTTATCAACAAGTACGCAAACATTTCGTGAAAAGCTCGATTTGGAAGCACGATTAGATGCGATCTGTCGCGCTTTATTACGATTCATTACTATCTGATGCGATGATCACGATTGAAAATTAATCGTGTTGGTCGTAGAAAATGTTTGAACCGTCCAAACATTTTTGACGATCAACACGATTGTCACGACTGCATAATAGGATCACCGCGATTACTCCACGATTAAGACCACAATTCCAATCGTGGCGCGAATCGTGATAGTGCGAACCTAGCATTAAGCCTCAGTCACACATTCGATATGTTTAATGCCGTCCTTGATAGGACCATTCCCGATTAAAATTTGTCAAAAGTCTTATCAAGATACTGTGATTCGTGGCGGGAAATTCAAACTTAAAGGCTCGGTCACATATTGAAGACAGCTCGCGACCCAACCTCTTCCCAACTACACAAAACCACCATTTTTCAAAAACGGCTGCAGTCTTGTTCAAACTTGCAAAATTTACATTTTTTATCCCGACCAGGGATGACCAGGGATGATTAGTCTGCGATTTTCCCCGCCTTCAACAACACAAGAGAATGAGATGCTGAATCGCCTACCAGTTGGCGACAGCATCATGAAATCAACAATATCAAGCATGTGTAATCGGCGACGCCACTTGTTCAGTCCCCGATCAGTCGCCGACCTTGACACGACAGGAAAAGGTGTGACATGTTGCTGTCAAGACTGCTCGCTGATTGGTCGCCGAGTTGTTGACGCCAAGAAGTGACACCTCGCCACGTGGGCACGCGTGCCTGCCAACCCCACGCCGAGTATATAATGGAGCAGACTCATTGCCGACCACTTTCCAACTACACACAACCACTCATGATGCGCGCCAACTCATCGGCTACCGCTTCCAAACCGCTCATGTGTCTGTCCATGCCAACCTTCCCGATTCAAAAAACCAGCCACGATTATCTAAGGCTGCGAGAAAAATCGTGGCGGGTTTTCAAATTTGCCACGTGCTCCCGACCACACAAGACTGCAGAAGACTGCACAGGACAGTCCCAGACCTTGCCAAAACTACACATGAAAAACGAAATGTGATCACGATTTTCGAATAATGGCCAATCGTGACCAGTCTTGAGCAGTCTGGAAGTGGTTTTCTAGCAAATGTCATTCATGAAGCGTCCTGATTCAGCCGTTTCCAGCCAAATTCGTTTCGATTATTCAGTTCTCAATCCGATTCTGATCCGATTTAAATCTTTCGCATGGTAAAAAAACGACCGAATCTGTCCCGAAAGCGTCCGGATTCTCTCGATTGCAATATGGACTCAATCGGCAAGAAACAGCAATGAAAAGTGTCTCCAGATTATGCCCGTTCATCACGACATCGTCCCTATCCACAGGACACCGTCCAGACACCGTCCAGACACCGTCCAGACACCGTCCAGACACCGTCCAGACACCGTCCAGACACCGTCCAGACACCGTCCAGACACCGTCCAGACACCGTCCAGACACCGTCCAGACACCGTCCAGACACCGTCCAGACACCGTCCAGACACCGTCCAGACACCGTCCAGACACCGTCCAGACACCGTCCAGACACCGTCCAGACACCGTCCAGACACCGTCCAGACACCGTCCAGACACCGTCCAGACACCGTCCAGACACCGTCCAGACACCGTCCAGACACCGTCCAGACACCGTCCAGACACCGTCCAGACACCGTCCAGACACCGTCCAGACACCGTCCAGACACCGTCCAGACACCGTCCAGACACCGTCCAGACACCGTCCAGACACCGTCCAGACACCGTCCAGACACCGTCCAGACACCGTCCAGACACCGTCCAGACACCGTCCAGACACCGTCCAGACACCGTCCAGACACCGTCCAGACACCGTCCAGACACCGTCCAGACACCGTCCAGACACCGTCCAGACACCGTCCAGACACCGTCCAGACACCGTCCAGACACCGTCCAGACACCGTCCAGACAACACAGGACAATGTTACGTTGTTGATGCGAAACAGCAGAATCTCTCACGACATAGTCCCTATTATAATCCGACTAGACAAAGTCGGCTGAGTTTCCCGAATGTTACGGGACACACGTACCTAACTGTCGGGAGTGCTTGGCCGACCTCTCCTGACCATTCCCGATTCGTAGGACTCTGTTACTAACGTGTACGACTGCGTTCAGGCAATGGTAGGGCATTTCAGATCATTGAGGATAGTAATCCGCCTTTTTTACTTTTCGTGTCGTAGCGCTGTCTAATCTCAAACGGGAACCATAATAGGCACTGTGGGAATGCCGCATTACACGGTATATTCACACATCCTGATCTCAGTACAGACTGACTATAGCAACAAACCCAAATCGAAACCGACCCCACCCGAAACCGACTTTGGGACGAATCAGATTTGTCGTCGTACGGTCGGGTCTGTTTCGGTTTTGCGCTTCTAATTTTCGGGTCAAGTTAGGTTTAGCCATCTTGTAAAAAAAAAAACACGAAAAATGCCGATACTGTTTACGTGAAGCAATAATATAGCAGAGTCACAGAGCATCTACGTTTCAAAATTTTCCGGGGCCCTTAAAGGTAGGATACACCATTGGTAAATGCTTGAATGATCATAAATGGGTGGATTTTAGGGGGTGTATTTTATAGTAAATATCGTTTAACTGACCTGTCCGAAGTTTTAAATCATGGATGCCGAGAAAAGCACGAAAAACAGCGTTTGTTTTCAACCGGCGTCGAGCAGTTATTCTTGTGTTATCTTTGTTTTTTCGCGATCGCCGCCACTCATCCCGCAGGTGTTCACACAAGAGAACCGGCATGTGGGTTCTCTTCTCTGCGTCCAGGTCCCGTCTGGCAGCTCCACCTGGGACCCGGCCGGCAAGACCCTTGGCTGCCCACGCCACTGAAGCGTCGGCCTTGGTCTTGGGGAACCGGCCCGTGAGGTCGATCGCAAGGCGTTCCATCGGTCCACCCACAAAGGAATGCTGCAGTGGGGCCCGGAGGGGTCGAGGGGGCGGCTTCTTGGATCCACACTTGTGGCACTAAGGGCACCCCTCCTCCGCCTGACGTCGCATCTCCCGGAAGTACACCGGCGCGTGTCTCAGCCGAGCAACCGTCCGGGCGACCCCAAAGTGCCCCAATGTCCTGCCATCATGGGTCAAACGCAAGACGTCCCCCACCCGCGTTTGCGGGACTACTACCTTCCACGTCGGGGTCCGCCATGGGGCTGCTTTCACCTTATCTGCAACACGCCGTGGGACAGTCGCAGGATCTCCCACTTCGCCACCAGAACTTCGTGCCCTCGACCAGGGCCGAAACGTCCGACCAGCCGGGTCTGGAAGCCCCATCCTATCCGTCGCGTTGTTCCCGTTTCAGCTCCTCGGGTTCCCAAGCCGCCGGGAGTCCCTCCACAGTGGTGTTCTCCTCCCGCTCAGCTTCCCCAATGGCTCACAGCAGGGGCCCCTTGGTGTAGCACTCGTGACTGACCTCGCCCAAACGCCCACACTGCCCTACCGACCTCATGTCTCTGGCTCCGGCATTCCCTTTTCGGCTATACTCCTGGGACTTCACGAACGCCTCCATCTCGGTCGCCAGCGTGATGGCTTTGTGATGCCTTCCCGGAGAACAGGTGACGCTGCAGCTGTTCTTCCCCCAAGGCCCTCCGGAACGCCTCCATGCCCAAGTGCTCCCGGGCCTGCGCAGGCAGTCTTGGGTAGCTTTTCAGCACCAGCTGCCGAATGGAATGTCCCAGGCTGCTGAGCGACTCGTCGCGGCCCCTCGTCCGCATGGACAACTGGACCCGATGCAGTAGGACCTGTGTCGTCACGCCGAACTGGTGTTCGAAGTTCTCCAAGGTGGAGGAGTATTCCCCCGTGCCTCCGGCTCCATGTCCGCCAGTGCTAGCTTCCCGGGCCGTACCCATCAGGTGAGACGCCAGGTATATTGCCTCCTCGGCCTCACTCCAATGGTTGACCGCCGCGACGCTCTCAAAATGGAAGTGTCGTGGCCGAGCGGTTAAGAACCCGGTTTTCTGTTCCGCAGAGCGTGAGTTCGAATCTCGGTCTCGACACCTGTGTCCTTAAGCAAGGCACTGAAACCACTATTGCTTCGTCTTTCGGATGAGACGTAAAGCTGTAGGTCCCGTGTATTGTATAATAATAATCATTATAATGCACGTAAAAGAACCCAGTAACACTTATCGCTAAGAGAAGGGGTTCGCCCCGGTGTTCCTGGCTCAATTGGGAAAAATAAATAAAAATATATATAAAATCACTTTCTATCTCAGGCTGTGCTCCGTAGTCATATATGAGTCGACGTGGCCGGCTGCCAGAGGCGCCTTTACGTGCCAGCGGCTCGACTACGTTGTAGCCGCGTCCTTCGCAATTCGAATTGTATAACTGCTGGGCCCCTCTGAAAAACAGTGTTTCACTGAGAGGTTACCCCAGGGTAAATAATAAATAAATAAATAATAATAACAAGTAGTCCGACCAGGACGCAACCCGGGAGCATCTTATCCGGGAGCATCATCGGTCTCCGGCTACCCGTCCCCATTGGTTCCGGTCCTGTGGCAAACTCCGGTTGCTGCCAGCCTAGACCCCCCCCCCCCCCCCCCCCCCTACGCCCGACACGCCGTGTCGCCCCATAGTGGAGGCCTGTCCAGGTCCATCGAGGGGCACCGAGTGGTGACCTCCCTGGCGTCTCCCCACTGGGACGGCCCCCTCGTCGAGCACTCGGGCCGGCACCATCAGCCTGTCGGCTTACGTGTGGAACATCCCGCCGATGCCACCAATGTAACGTTGACCGTTTCTGGGGTCGACACATACACAGGAAGGAAACTCAAGACAGGTATTCTGTGGTTTCTGGTGATTCTCGGCCCGTTTATTAGCGCAACTTCTCTCATCAAAACACTGACATGAAGCTAACGTTATCACGCGGCACTGGGAACTGGTCTAAACCGGTTCGGCGTATGCGCGATTCGGAACGGGTTTCCGGGCGTACCAGCTGGGACCACTAGAGCGACTTCACCGTCGCAGACGCTACAGTATTGTACAGTTTACACCGATATGTATTCGGAATTTACATATGCGTGTGGAATGTTTTTGCGTACAGTACTAGGGGGAAGGGGAGGACCACTATTCGTCGTTTCGCCTTGTTCAAGCTTTCTTTCTATGCAGTCTTCTGACCGTCCTGCACCCGATTTCACTAAACTCTTCTTAACTTACGACGCATCGCAGCCCTGTGACGCGTCGCATCTCTACGACGCGTCGCAGCTGCGACGCGTCGTGAAATCGATTTCACGAAACACATCGTACGTGCGACGCGTCGTAGGTGTATTTATAGCACAAAACAACGACTGTTGTATGTACCTATTCAACTCACAGTAAATAGCCGTCTGGTATTCAGCAAAGAGTCGTCGAATTTCTCCTCGCAAAGCTTCAAAAATGTAAATCAAAATGGCTGACGTACGATGCAATTTTAACGAAAAACAAGCTTGCTGTGGACCTCTAGCTAATTTTAAATTTCAAGTGCACTATTCAAGGTTTATTCATATGACTACGATGAATGTTTTATTTACAACTTGCAACACATTCTCTGAGTATTCTAGTCTTGTTTGTTTCATTTCTATGGCGTAAAACTGGCTATGAAAAGGCGGTCGCCCAGGCGACCGCACACTAAACGAGTCACCAACAAGTCACCGACTCAGTCGTCAAGATTAAACAGTTGAATCTCCACGACTGAGTCGCCGACCAGTCGGCATCTGATAACGACTGAGAAAATCGTGGTCGTATTCCCCCGCAAACCTGAAAATCAGTCGGATCGTGGACGGGTCGTAGTCGGATCATATAGTGTGCGGTCGCCTTTATTTTACGACGACCCAAATACACTTCGTAACTTACGACGTGTAACTTGCCGTTGTCAAGGTATTTGCGACGCGTTGAACGCATCGTAACTTTAGTGAAATGGATCGTACGACGCGTCGCGAGATGCGACGCGTTAAGGCCAAGTCACACCGGATCGTACGATTTCTGGATCGTGCGATTGGTGCGATTTGGCAGAGATACGACCAATCGCCAATGTTTGCGACGATCTCCGCATAGCGGTCGTATGCTGTGATTGCTCTTATGACTGGTACGTACGATTGGTGGCACGCTTGGTCGTGCGATCACAAGCAATTGGAGAAGATTGATTGCAAAATCAGTCGTAGGTAATCGTGCGACGAGTCCCAGGTACCCACGATTGATCGTACGAGCAATCGTGTATACTTGCGACCACTCGGACGATCAGTCGTGTATACCTACAACCAGTTGCACGACTAATCGTGCGAATGTGGGACCCGCGATCATCCATGACTGGTGGTGCGAGCATGCATGACTGTTGGTACGACCATGTAAGACCTGTCTGCAACTTCTTGCGATTTGGAATCGCAGGTCAGGAGTTTTGAACATGACCATCGACCTTGCTGCGACTGATTTTGCTGTGGCGATGACCCACGACCTGGCTGCGACCAGTCGCACGCTCTTTGTACGATTTGCCCAGGATTGCAACATTGTTTGGTCGCAGCTAGGTCGTAACCTGGTCGCAAGCCCGGTGTGACTGGGCCTTTACTCTTCGTAACTCGAGTTGCGACGCGTCGCAAAGTTTAGTGAAATCGGGTGCAGGTCTCTTGTTGTTTTTAATCCGTTACTTCCCCTCGTTCAAGTTTTGTTCCTTTTCAGTCTTCTGACCGTCATGGTCTTTTGCTGTTTTTAATCCGTCAGTTCGCCTCGTTTAAACTTTGTTCATATCCAGTCTTCTGACCGTGGTGGTCTCTTGTTCCTTTTAATCCGTCAGTTCGCCTCGTTCAAGCTTTCTTTCTATTCATTCTTCTGACCGTCGTGGTCTTTTGCTGAAGAACTCCGGGAAAAAATTGATTATAGATGCTCTGTTCTGTGATCTGAGGCAATTTCTGACCACTTTAATTACCAGGGGGGGATATGAATTTGTTGTGTTCACTTAAGATCAAACCAGCTGTGCGGGCCCGTTTCTGGGTGAAAATCCGCGTAAAATGACCTTTTTTGACGTTTTGAGTCAGTTTTATATCTATGCGGTCTTTTTTACCGGGTAAAACGGTTCTATATGGTTAAAGCCCCAGTCCCACCGAAAGCCGGATACGCTACGGATCGATCACCCCGGATGCACTACGGTTCGTATCTGGGGTCATCCGGGAGTGGAACCGTAGTCAAACCGTAATGAACCGTAGCCAATCCGGGACCATCCGGGGCCATCCGGGACCATCCGGGGACATCCGTAGTACGTCCGGAAAGTCGAGCGTCACCCGGATCAATATCTAGCATCAGGGGTGACCTGGAGCCATCCGGGAAGGGAGAGGGGGCGGCGGAGAACCGTAGTGAAACCGTAGTGCGACCGTGATGATCCGTATCCGGGATAAACCGTAGCGTAACCGTGGTGTAACCGTGTTTATCCGGGATGAAACGGGAGTTGGTTCCACTACGGATGACCCCGGATACACTATGGATCACCACGGATTCACTACGGTGTCACCACGGATTCGCTACGGTCATCCGGTTTGAACCGTGGCACATCCGGGATGAACCGTGGCGCATCCGTAGTGAAACCGTGGCGGAACCGTAGTGAATCCGTGACAATCCGGGGTCATGGGGGAAAAACAGGCTTGAACCGGGATGATCCGTAGTAGGACCGGGGAACATGTCCCTTTTTTTCCGATTGCCCTTTCGGACCACCCCGGATGACCCCGGATCAAACGTCTGTTTCATCCGGGGCCATCCGTAGCATATCCGGCTTCAGTGCGACTGGGGCTTTAACTCTTTGTCGATATAAATAATTTTTGGCTTTGAAAATGTGAGTTTTTCATTATTTTACTGTGTACATGCAGTGACTGAGCGCTCTAGTGTCAACTCTTTTGACTGTTACTCCAGACTGGAGTATCGAATTGTACGGGGTTAAACGGAATCAAATATCTTAGATCCTCCTCTTTCCCTACATTTCCCTTATTGGTTAGAGAAAAAACACGTACTTTTTACAGAAACAAAAGTGGCCAATGACAACTTTTGATCGATAAGGCATCGTTCGAGACTTGCACCGATGTACCGTTGCTTACCACGCGTTACGCGATCTTGGACTCGGCTCATCACCGGTTTTACAGGACAGATATTATTCGATTTTACTGTAAGTGAGACGTTTAAAAACTGTCCATTTGTAAATCAGTTATCTGGGATTACAACTGTGTTGTTTTGAGACTTACGAGACAAGCTCACATTGAGCCGTGTTCCCATTGGACTTTTTTTTCCGCGGCCACGAGGAAACTTACCGCGGCATTCCTTAGCGTGAATCTACCACGCGTTCCCACCACCTGGACTTATATTCCGCGACGAAACGGTTCTTTCGCTGTTCGAGACTGGTAAAATGTCACACATTGCAGGCGCTGTGCACAGTCACCTTTGACCTATGCGGGATATGACGTGCCTGTGACGTATTTCTCGCGCGCTGGATTCGTCGGCAACAAAATCGATAAAATCTGCCATTTTTCTAACTAGTCAAGCAGCGAAAGTGCAGCAACTGGACGAGATTGAAAAAAGCGTTGACCGTATTGCATCCTACACACGCTGCGTACGGTACGATGATATACCACACCCATGGGCGTCAATCCTGGGGGGGACAGGGGGACACGTCCCCCCCCCCATGTTTTTGAACTCGTGTATCTCATAATATAGTCGGGGAGCCCAGCCGAGTTTAATCATAATTTTGAGTGCAAAAGGTTTAAAGCGTGGGATATGTAGGGCCAGGGTGACTGGGGCAACTGCAAAATGGGTTTTCTTAAGTTTGGCGAGTGGTGCGTTGGGAGGGGGGAGCCCCTGACAGACCCCCAAAAATTCGATTTAATCATAATCTGGAGTGCAAACATAATTTCTTCGAAGTCGAAAGTTTGTCGTGTTTTAGGATTTGTATACTTGGTGCTAAGTACATTTAAGAAGGTCTTTAATTAGTGCTAATTACACGTTTGATCATAATTTTGAGTGCAAGGATAAAACAAGTGTCAATGTGTAGCTGACACCTTGCTGGAGTAAAATTCGCCACTTAAGAAAGTTTCAAGTGGTGCCATCCCTAATTAAGAAAGAACCAAAGGTCATCATAAGTCATTAAACACTAATAATTATAACTTGCATTTATGTTAATATCAACAGATTATCGTAGACCGATCACTGATCACAAGCTTAAGAACATGATATATAATGCAAAGTCTAATTAAGAAGGTATGTAATTAGTGCTAATTACACGTTTAATGTGTAGCTGACACCTTGCTGGAGCAAAATCCACCACTTAAAAAAGTTTCAAGTGGTGCAATCCCTAATTAAGAAAGGGTCAAAGGCCATTAAAACTAAAAGTTAATAAACACCGATAATTATAATGTTGAGTGCAACTTGCATTTCTATGTGGATCAACCGTTTATTATGGACCAATCACTGATTACACGGCGCAATGTCCGATCAAATTGTCCGAATAATAAATGATTATAATAATAATTGAAATCATAAAACGAGCGTCAAAGTGTACATGTACTGGTAATGACCCTTTGTGTGAACTTGAAATAGATGACAATACTGACGCCTCTATCAATTATTCTCTTGATAAAGAATGCATAGTACTAGTACCGTACCTAATGTTACAGAAGAGTTTGTTCAAAAGCAAATATCATCTATCGGTATGTCGGTTGGGAAAGCAACAGGTCTGGATGAAGTGTTAAAATGATCAAAATTGCTTCACCTTATATCATTAAATATTAAACTTGTATTTTTAACATGTCTATAAGATGTGAGCGATACCCTAAAAATTGGAAACATGCATTAGTACATGTAACACCAATTAACAAGGGAGGATGTAAATGTAGTACAGGTAACTATCGGCCTATTTCTATACTGCTAATCATCTCTAAGATTTTTGAAAGATAGGTGCACACATCGGTATATAGATACCTTGATGAAAACAATCTGATTCCTAGTTGCCAGTCAGGATTTAGACCCCTGCACTCAACTGAAAGCACCCTACACGACTTAAGAAACAAGTGTTTTGAGGCCATGGAGAATAGAGAAATTACAGGCACAGATCAGGCAGTGTGTTTATAGATCTCAGTAAAGTATTGATTGTGTTAATCATGGCATCTTATAGAGAAGCTAGAAAAGATGTTTATTTAATGTATCAGCAATGTGAGCGGAATCGTCAATATTTCACCATTTGGGGAAGTAATCGAATTTGGTATAGTTCAGTTGTCTGCTCATTAGGGAGTACCTCCTGCAGAGTTTTCCACATCATAAGTGAATTGCTTTTGATTTCTTCTAAGGCGGATGTGCGAGTGTTCACTCTTTTTACTGCGTATTACATTAGTTAACATTGTGCCGCAGGTCTTTGTATGAATCCCAATGGATTTGTGAGCCTGTGCGCTTTGCAATTTTGTTTACACGATCGCGCTGTTGCATACATTTAGGAATTTCGCTATCGAGCCACTGTACTAAGGCACAACGTAACGTAACTTCGTACTCCCAAGCAGCTCATCGCCCGATGTTAATGATATCATTACAATAAAGTTCTCAGTATTGACTGTTGTCTACTTTAATGCAAACCTTGTTTGAGCTTAAAAACTACTAAGAAGTTAAGTTCCAAAAATTATAAGCTCCGGTGATCTCATATTCCCTAATTTTAACGTATTTCATATTTACACCCATTCGTGTTTGGGGAGGGTACAGGCAATTGCAATCAACTTCATGACTGTTTGTAATATTTCTTATGTGGTGGGTTTTATTCCTGCGTTTGGTAAAGTACATGTACACGTTGACGCTCGTTTTATGATTTCAATAATTATTATCATTCTAATAATTTATTAATCGGACATTTTGATCGGACATTGCGCCGTGTAATCAGTGATTGGTCCATAATAAACGGTTGATCCACATAGAGATGCAAGTTGCACTCAACATTATAAATACATGTATCGGTGTTTATTGACTTTTAGTTTTAATGACCTTTGACCCTTTCTTAATTAGGATGGCACCACTTGAAACTTTCTTAAGCGGCGGATTTTGCTCCATGCAGCAAGGTGTCAGCTACACATTAAACGTGTAATTACCCCTAATTACAGAACTTCTTAACTTTGCACTATATATCATGTTCTTGAGCTTGTGATCAGTGATCGGTCTACGATAATCTGTTGATATACACATAAATGCAAGTTGTACTCAACGTTATAATTATTAGTGTTTAATGACTTATGTTGACCTTTGACCCTTTCTTAATTAGGTATGGCACCATTTGAAACTTTCTTAAGTGGCGAATTTTGCTCCAGCAACGTGTCAGCTACACATTGACACTTGTTTTATCCTTGCACTCAAAATTATGATCAAACGTGTAATTAGCACTAATTAAAGACCTTCTTAAATGTACTTAGCACAATTATATTTTTCTTAAGTATACAAATCCTATTCAGTACACGATAAACTTTCAACTTATTAAGAAATTATGTGTGCACTCAAGATTATAATTAAATCGAATTTTTGTGGGTCTGTCAGGGGCTCCCCCTCCCAACGCACCACTCGCCAAACTTAAGAAAACCCATTTTGCAGTTGTTCCAGTCACCCCTACATATCCCACTCTTCAAACCTTTTGCACTCAAAATTATGATTAAACCTGGCTGGGCTCCCGGACTAATAGGGCAATATGTACTGTAGCGGAAACTGTCAAGAATAGCGGAGCGGTGGCGTAAGTGTGACGGATTTACACGGAGTCCATCCAAGTCCAACAACGGCTGCGGAGCCAACAGAACCTGACGTTAACGCGCTACTACTGCGGGTTTGGCCGCCCTATGCAGGCGCAGTGTGCGCGCGCGAACCATATACATGTACGTGAACACATACTGTTCGCGTGAAAACAGGCGTTATCTCGTCCAGACGTAATCTCACTTTTGTCCTAAATTTTTATTATTTGTTGCTGTAACATAGCCCCTGAAATCGATAATTCAGTAAATGATGTTTTGCAGCCATATTCATACTGTATCATGTAGGCTGTGTGTGGTTGTGGTTGAAATCTGTGTTTTTGGTAAAGTTGTAGCCTAGTTTGAGAAAGTTTTGTGTTTACGAAAGTTCAGTGAAGTGCGTGTGCCATTGGCTGTGCTTGATCGATCGTGTTCAACTTAACTCTAGCGAACCTTTGCAAAGCTGACAATCAATCAAATCGTAGTATAAGTATTAACTAATATCTACCGTACCACTTGGGGGCGCACTTTTAGGGCTTTTTCAATCTCTGGGTTCGGACATGTCTTCGTCTTAGGATCAAGGGGATTTTAGCCTACTGCGAGAACTCCAGCCACATTATGGTGCCTGTTGTGCTTCAGAAACATTCAATCAGTTGATATGAACCTATACAAAAGTCGGATATTTCTATTTCCTTCATTTGTATTTACTTCTCAGTGATTCCGAAGTCGCAGGCGAACCGAAGCCGAAGACGCGAAGCAAAGGTTTAAGTACGCGTAGCAGACGACCAAATGCGCGGCGCAAGAGATCTTTGCCCGAACATTTCACTTGCATTTTAATTGTGGTTGTTCATTCATTTTACAATAATTGAACATTTTATTCTTCACTTCCAAAACACTCGGAAACAATAACAAATAACTTCGTTGAAATTTCTACTGTTATCAGTTGGCCGTCAATCAAAGTTCAAAGACTTGGGATTTATTATTTGAATTAATTCGACGGTGGAATAAAACAAATACCGGCACCTCCGATTGAATCTGGGCTTAATACTTTCAAGATACTTGATAAATACTTTTCAAGATACTTCTCCGTAACTTATTTGAAAAAGTAAACGGATAAAACCTTATCTCATTAATTGTACAGGACACCGACAAAAATGCAGATGGGAATTATTCCAGGTTTTCTTGTGTTTCTAAACTACATTCAAAATCCTTTGCACCATTTCGTTTGTGGAAATAGTTTTCTAATAGTTTCCAGGGATAACATTTTTTGCGAATTATTGTCACCAGAAAATTAATAATTAAAATTACCAAGCTAGTATTAAATGCACTTTAATTCCTAAACAAATTATCCATGTTTAAATTTTTGACTTGACAATTTGTTATCGAGTAAATATGTATGTGTTAGAGTCAGGGGACCACTGCGCCCCGATGTAAACCATAGGGTTTTCTCGAGAACGGTAAAACATGAGGTTGGTTTCCTTTCAACCAGACATTTGAAATAGGATAAGTAAACAATCTAAAACAGGAAGACGCTCGCCGTCTGGGCTTGTCATAATTATGCCGGCCGCATGATATGTTGGCCGTGCCAACATCTCTTGTGCACTCGCGTTGTCGTTTGTATAATGTGCATGCTAAACCCCTCTAATAATTCTTGACTTCAGTAATGTCCCCCCCACATTTGAAATGGGATTGACGCCCCTGACCACACCACCATCAATGCAAACGAGACAGGGAACCATACTACCATTTTCGCGCGAGTTCTGTGTATAGTTGTGACGTATACAGGAAGTGTTGTTGTTTGCATAGCGTTTTACAGCGTGGTCGCGGTAGGTTTACAGCGCGGAGCGTTCTCATTGGACTTTTTAGCGGCCCTGATAAATTACCGTGGCTGCGCGGAAGTCTTCCGCGACCTCTTTCGGCCTGTTTATTTTACATCACGGTCGCGTTAAATTGACAGGAAGGTCAGTTTACCGTGCGTCCCCCCCCCCCCCCCCCCCCCCCATTGGATTTAATTTTGTCATTCTAAAGAAAAGTCGCGGTACTCTAACAAAATTAAGTCCAATGGGAACATGGCTTTAGACTACCGTACTATCAGAGCAGGTTATCGTACTATTAATAGAGCAGGCTGTGACACTCTTCCCTCGCCAGTTAATGGGAAGTACAACACGGCCATATGTTGATGGTTGTCCATATTCTGCTGTGCTAACACTTAAAGTCGGCGCGAACTGGCATTACCAGCACGTTGTCGTGAAAGTTGGTACCTTAATATTTCTACACAATACCCCCGACACGGGGGGTTTTGTGTACAAACCTTACCAGCTTGATCAGACGGTTACTTACGATCCCCATGACAGCGGCCAAGCCGCAAGCCTGGGAGATGACCTTTTCGGGCACTGCTGACCGCAGTGCATGTACATGTACATGTACATGTACAATTTACATGCGGCTGTAGAAACTATGCACACATGCAAGATTTTACTTTGTCAAGCTTCAGGCATTGAGACTTCTCCCACCCGTGAAGTATACTGTTCATACAAGCATAATGCATTGTTTGTGTATACACTTTTAATCATCCATCGATAAATGATGATTCGTGCAAACATAACAAACTGAGACAAGGTGAAACGTAAAGTTTCAAATGTTCAAGAAACACATTTTGCTTTTTAAAATCCTTGTTAGAATTAATATAATATTATATAACAACCGTTTTTAGCGAGTAACACTTTTCTTGCTATCAGTTTGTAAAGATGTTTAGAAGATATACGGCGCTCGTCTGTTTGTTTGTTAAGTACAAGTGAATAATGATATCGCACTGTCATGTACATGTACTGCAATGTTTACAACTCGCACTTCATTTTGAGAAAACTGTAAGTTATAGGTTCGTTGAACATACATTGCGTGAGCTTCTCGTCGCGGTTTACTGCATATGAACAACCCCTGAATCGGTGTGTAGCAAGGTTTATTCATGATTAACTCAATTGTTCAGACAAAAGAATAACAAGTGCATTCAGGTTGTTCAAACTGTGACGTATAAGTTGGCAAATCAGCATGTCTACCCGGCTCGTCCCACGTAGGCTCTGTACGCTCTAAAAGCAGTATTTTCAGAGTGTACTTGTACTTCATAGTCCAGGAAAAATAAGTTTTGACCTCAAACAAATTGTAACAAAAAATTGTTCACCACAATGCATTTCTAAAAGGTCCCCACAATGACATATTAAAAGTCTTAAAAAATTCAAGTGGTGGAAAAATGACTAATTTGCATAAATCGTTAATCCCTGCCGCGTAATATATTTATTCCCATATTTGTGTATATAATATATATATGACTACTTGTTGATATCTGAAGACAAGGTAAATGCGTGCAAATTATAGGCAAAAATTATAGTCATTTTGAACCATTAGTCTATTTTCAAAATTATTCAGTCACTTACATGCTTTAGAAAATGTTATTATTGTAAGGATGTGTAAGTAGAATCACCAAAATAAACTTTTCGAAAAATAAAAATAAAATATATACCCAAATATGGGAATAAACATATTACACGGCAGGGATTAACGATTTATGCAAATTAGACATATTTCCATCACTTGGATTTTTAAAGATTTTTAGTATGTAATTCTAGGGACCCTATAGAAGTGCACTATGGTGAAAAAAGATTTGTTACAATTTGTTTGAGGTCAACAATACAAAATTTGGTATTTTGACTGGACTATCAAGAACATAATTATTAGTAACCCCCTTATGGGCTTTGATACTGGCACAATTATTCCGTCTCTTCGCTGATGAACTACACCAATGTTTATTAACAGGATTTACTACGATGGACCATTCACTCACCATACAGAAAAAAGGCCATCAGACTTGCTTCACATATTCCAAATAATCAACGATAAATAAATAACAACTGCCCACGCAAGCACAATACCCTCCCTTTAAATATCTTATCCCATACATTTGCTGATGTAAAGCTTGTTTGCATTCGTGAACCATAATGAAAGTAAACAAGTATTGAATGTACTGTTCAATATTTCCTGCTCAATATTTCTAGTTTAATATTTCCTGTTCAATACAACAGTAGTTACCGAATCTTTAGAGTTCATGGCACATGAATCAGTGGGCGAGGGATTCGACTCCAGTTGAAAGTCGCATGAAGCAAGTTTCGTGGATACCTCACTGGTTTCACTGAAATCACTGCAAGACATTAGATCCCTGTGTCTTTCCCCTTAAATTTAAATTATTCCAACGGTACAATATGCAGAATAAAAAGAGTCGATGCAAAAATGAGAAGTGGTGGATTTGAAATATAGATCTTTCAATCCATTGCTCATCTCACTATCCCCAAAGCGACTAACATCTCGATAAAAGCTCTTCTTTTTATGTAACAATAACAATACTGTCAAAATTGATGTTCTTTTCACACATACGTCCATCAATTCTTTTCGTACATGACGTTATGGAGACACTCCATAGGGTTCGTGTGCTAAGGACAATCTCTCTAAACTCAAACTCAAAAAATTATGTCCTTGAAGTACAAGTACACTGCTGATTCGCCAACTCACGTCACAGTTTGAACAACCTGAATGCACTTGTTATTCCTTTGTTTGATATGTCTGAACAATTGAGTTTGCCCCGGGTGAGCTAAACGAACGCACCCAATGTAACCTAACCCATCCCCCCTTGAAACCTAAAAGGAATTCCTGAGATTCCGGGAACACAATGGTCAACACAAAAGAGGGGGGGTTTTCTCTGCCACATATCGCGCTTCATATGCCCTATGAACGCTTTAATAAAAAACCAATACTCGTAGTTTCGACGATGCGAGTGTGTGTGTGTGCATATTATTGTGTATAATCACAATGGCTGGCCCTTCAACTTTCCGGATTTTTGCGGCTGTATGTCTCTTCTCGATCTTAGGATTAATGGCAAGTATTTACATTGTGGATAATACGTTGCTGTATAATCGGAAGAGTCTTAAGACTTCTGATACAACTCGCATCAATGTGTTAACGAGCAGAATAACGTCAGTTAGTAAGGTAAACACGACGATGTTGACGACACCAGCAGCAAACGACACAGACCAGGTGGCTTTACAATGCAAGACGGTGTGCAGTGGGTAAGTTCTGCGGTCATGCTTATTTCCAGTGGATTTTGTTAGAATTTTGGTACAAACATTTCGCGAGATTGAGCAAAAATATACCTTGCGTGTGGAATTGACCTAATCTCAAACAAAATGTTGGTTTTTTTATGGATAATGAGGATGACATGGAGGGAAAGAAAATTTGTAATGATGATGGGTTCAACATGAAACCATGGAATGATTATTTAGAACACAACTCTCGGTCATCCGAGTAAATCGATAAATACCTGATATGCCCGATTTTGTTGCGTTTTAGTCACAGGGAGATTATGTTTATAGTGATAATATTTTAACGGGTAGAGCAATTGAAATAACTTTCTCACTTAAAATTAGTTTAATAAATAGGTTTGGGGGTTCCGCTTGTTTTTGACACGCTGTATAAGGTTGGGGGTTCTACGCAGACCTTTCGAGGAGAATTGCTGTTTAATAATTTAAAATGTGCCTTGGTGTGTAAGTAACAAGACCAGGGGTGATAAAATGGTATAAAATGACATTAATTGGGGTTAATCACCGTAAATGTAATTGGCCCCCTCATTAACATGTTCAAACACTGACAAATGGTGGCGCTGTTCGTGACGAACATTCGGCAACTCCCAAAAAAGAAACAAAATCATAGTCTGGTACCTGACAAAACGTCTGGACACTAGATAAGCCCCGTACGATGCCGCTTCACGGCGTGCGTGCAGCATGCGATCCGCGTACGTAAATACATGTACAATATATACATGCGAGATGCCATGCACGCGAGTACGCACGCAGCAGATTTTGTTCAGACATGGCGAGTGAACCTCGTTTTTCGAAAGCTCCTCTCCGCTTTTCGGTTGGTTTCGTAGCTTTTTGGCTTGCCCGAAATATTGTTGGCACTGCAGTTGGTTTCAACAACCTTTTAAATTTCATGCCAAACAACTTGTACATATTTTGCTCGAAGAAATCCGGCTCGAAGTGTTCGCTGCATAGCGTGGAGCTTAGCGTCGGGCCTGTCCACTTCGCCCTAGTCAGCCGGACTTTGGCAGTCCAAATTCGTCTATATTTTGGATCAGTTGGAAATGTGTGCATGCTCACGCCATCTTTGTTGGTGTTGCTGCAACCTGCAGCAACACATCTGGCTGGCATTCTTCTTTTAAATAAGAAAACTCGGAACAATTCCTTTGACAATAACTTGAGTCCTCCATGAGTCAACCATCGACTGAATGATTTTGCATCGATACGCGTGGCACATGATGCATGCATGCATGTACGGGCACGCTGGTCCAGCGACGTCGAAGTCTTCCCGAACATACGTCACAATTATGCAAATTTTACATGTTAATAAGCTACCATTCTAGGGGCGGGGCCGGTCCCCCAAAGTACTTTATTATTTTTTTCTCATATTAATTACCCAAAAATAAAACTTGTATAAACTGAAAATCACTCAACTAGTTATAATCTTTCATTTAAACTAATAAAAAACACATTTCTAGGACCATTACGAGAGTTTTGGTCTGAACTTACGACTTACGAAAGAAATTACGACCCCTCCCGTACGCCTAAGGATCTATACGAATACTCCAGAAAGCGTTGAGGGTGCCCCTGTGCTAAGGAATGCTCCCGGTTGTGCACGATATTTTCACCGCAACGCCGCCGCCGTAAACGTCGTAACGACTCCGTAAGGCCTTACGGAATCATATACATATATATGTATGACTCCGTAAGGCCGGTGTGACGGCCCCTTACGGTACATCAAGAATGTTCTACTTTGAAAAAAATTGTGCTCTACCGTAGCAAACATCGTGTATGTGGGAAAGGGGCAATAATCATTATTGACATTGTTAGAGTGTATGTCATTGTGTTATTTAGTGAACGGTTCATACAAAACACTGATTGCAGTACCGTAAAAACGGTGTTTATGTTATAAACACATATAAATCAATAATAATAATAATAATATATGTTGATTTAAAAAGCACTACACATGCGCCTCAGCACTCTGTACAATAATAACAAGTAAATATTTCTTAAGAAACTACAACAAATCATTTAAATTACATTACGAGCTAAAAATAATTATTAAAGTTAAATCATTATTCAAAGTACAAGCTAAAAAGGAACGTTTTCAATCCAGTTTTAAAGGCGTCCACATTACGCAAGAATCGCAAGTTGTCCTGCAATTGATTCCATAGTAATGGAGCTGCAGTAAAGAAAGCCCAGCACCCGATTTCACTTAACTCTTCGTAACTTACGATGTCTCGCAGCCCTGCGACGCGTCGTATCTCTACAACGCGTCGCAGCATGCGACGCGTCGTGAAACCATATCACGAAACACATCGTACGTGCGACGCGTCGTAGGTGTATTTATAGCACAAAACAACGACTGTTGTATGTACCTATTCAACGCACAGTAAATAGCCGTCTGGTATTCAGCAAAGAGTCATCGAATCTCTTTCCGAAAAGCTTTAAAATGTAAATCAAAAGGGCTGACGTATGATGTAGTTTTGACAAAAAACAAGCTCTAGCTAATTTGCTAATTTAAAGTGCACTATTCAAGGTTTATTCATATGACTAAGATGAATGTTTCATTTACAACTTCCCACACATTGTCCGAGTATTCTAGACTCTTATTTCACTGATTTTTATGGCGTAAAACTGGCTATTAAAAGACGCATCTTAGTTTACGACGACCCAAATACACGTCGTAACTTATGACGTATTACTTGTCGTTGTCAAGGCATTTGCGACGCATTGAACGCATGGTAACTTTAGTGAAATGTGTCGTACGACGCGTCGCGAGATGCGACGCTTACTCTTCGTAACTCGAGTTGCGACGCATCGCAGCGTTAAGTGAAATCGGGGCAGGCCGATTAGTAAAACATATCTTCCTTGCTTCATATTTCAGATCTGCAGGTGGCATCTGTGTTCCTTTGGATTTGGCCGTCTTCGTCTACAAGAACGAAACACCAACTGAAAACATGACCTTTGACTTGCAAAGTTACAATCCTGTTATCCATGTGGCAAAGAGAAGGGACACTCTTCGTAGATCCTCAGTCCTTAAGATGGATCGATGCAACTTGGAGAAACATTTCCCTGGAGTGGAACTCATTCCAAGGCAGGCTAGTTGTGCCGTGATTGGTAACAGCGGTATCCTAAACAACAGCAGTTGCGGGGATTTTATCGACTCATATGACTTCGTTGTCCGCGCCAACATGGGGCTGATAAAAGGCTACGAAACTGACGTCGGCAAAAAGTCAAGTTTAAATGCTTTTAACAGAGCTACGATATTTACATACGGAAACGCTATGGGGAAGACCAACAGTTCTATACAGGCTAAACTTTTCGACCACATCCAAACTTTGAAAGAGTCGATTCTGTGGTACCCAAAACAACTGTATCATCGCGGTAGCTTTATATCTGGTAAAAAGTATCGAATTATAATCGACGCAATACGGAAGAAAGGATTTACTGGTATTCGGTTTGCCTTCAGCGCAAAACCTATCCGTGTCGAGAGGTAAGTTTTGTAACTTACAATTTATTGTTTATTATTTGGATTGGACGAGTATGTATGGACATTCTGCAATTAGTTTTTACCTCGGTCGCTTTTCCCATCATGGTCCGTAGGCTAATTTGGCCCAATAGACCGTGTAAGTCTCGCGCACAAAGGTCACGATATCATTGAACTAGCGGGCATCACCAAGCCGCCGGTTATAAGACTTTTACCTGTGGAAGCAGAAGCAGAAGCAGAAGCAGAACCTGATCATTCAAAACAATAATGCAAACCTGCTTCTATAGGGATGATTGTCACTTTTGAAACTGGACCTACGACCATTGAAATGACAATAACTCCGCTCCGCAATATCGTATCTCCACAATCGAGGTGTCAAAATACGCAGAACAAAGTTAGGCACTGGGTTATTTGCTTTGATGAATCCATACCCTTTCGGGCCGTTAATTATTGGCTCATTTGTAAGTGTCTCGATACTTTTTTGTGAGGAGTTTATAAAACGTTTGACCTGAGCGTAAAGTTGCAACGTGATTGGCTCATTGTCAGGAAGAGAATGCCCGGGCCCCCAAATCCCTGTACTGCATGTCGGTGCACTGACTCGACTCGACTACACACTGTGACTCGACTCGACTACACACTGTGACTCGACTCGACTACACACTGTGACTCGACTCAACTACACACTGTGACTCGACTCGACTACACACTGTGACTCGACTCGACTACACACTGTGACTCGACTCAACTACACACTGTGACTCGACTCGACTACACACTGTGACTCGACTCGACTACACACTGTGACTCGACTCGACTACACACTGTAACTCGACTCGACTACACACTGTGACTCGACTCAACTACACACTGTGACTCGACTCGACTACACACTGTGACTCGACTCGACTACACACTGTGACTCGACTCGACTACACACTGTGACCCGACTCAACTACACACTGTGACTCGACTCAACTACACACTGTGACTCGACTCGACTACACACTGTGACTCGACTCGACTACACACTGTGACTCGACTCGACTACACACTGTGACTCGACTCGACTACACACTGTGACTCGACTCGACTACACACTGTGACTCGACTCGACTACACACTGTGACTCGACTCGACTACACACTGTGACTCGACTCAACTACACACTGTGACTCGACTCGACTACACACTGTGACTCGACTCGACAACACACTGTGACTCGACTCAACTACACACTGTGACTCGACTCGACTACACACTGTGACTCGACTCGACAACACACTGTGACTCGACTCGACTACACACTGTGACTCGACTCGACTACACACTGTAACTCGACTCGACTACACACTGTGACTCGACTCGACTACACACTGTGACTCGACTCGACTACACACTGTAACTCGACTCGACTACACACTGTGACTCGACTCGACTACACACTGTGACTCGACTCGACAACACACTGTGACTCGACTCGACTACACACTGTGACTCGACTCGACTACACACTGTAACTCGACTCGACTACACACTGTGACTCGACTCGACTACACACTGTGACTCGACTCGACTACACACTGTAACTCGACTCGACTACTGTGACTCGACTCAACTACACACCGTGACTCGACTCAACTACACACTGTGACTCGACTCAACTACACAAGCAGACTCGACTCAACTACACAAGCAGACTCGACTCAACTACACACTGTAACTCGACTCGACTCTGTGACTCGACTCGACTACACACTGTGACTCGACTCGACTACACACTGTGACTCGACTCGACTACACACTGTGACTCCACTCGACTACACACTGTGACTCCACTCGACTACACACTGTGACTCCACTCGACCTTCTTGACCTAATGGCTCGACTTAACTCGAGTCACTTCTTTAAAAAAGATTCGACTCGAGTCACAAAAATCATTGACTCGTTGCAACTTTGATTACTACGAGGCGGATTTACCTTGATTATAAATATAACCAGGCTAATAATGTAATTGGGAAGGGGCGTATAAGTGAAACAAAAATAAGTGTGCGGTAAACAGTGTACACTGTGATTGGTCAATTTTTCAAAGGGGTGTGGCCTACTGGATCGGTCTATTACAAATGGAGGGAGGAAAAACATCGCATCGTTTTGTTTTTTAATCTAATTTGTGTTTGTTCTTCAATCCCCCACTACTAACATAACAGATCATGGGGCCTACACCGAACAGGCACGCTTGGATTAGACATGTACTCAGTCGCTCGAACGTTCTGCTCCAACATCACTCTCTTCGGATTCTACCCGTTCTACGAAGATTTAGAGGGCCGACCAGTCAAGTATCACTATTACGACGAAGTGAAATTCAACTATTCCCGCAACAAGGGACACCAATTTTCTTTGGAACATACCAAACTGAAAGAACTGGAAAGACAAGGAAAACTGACTTTAGTCGTCAGAGATTGCAAGCCGAGAATACAGCGATAATGAACTTAATGTTTCAACCAAATTACAACTCTCTGTGTCCTATAAATTGTTATAAAGTGCTTTGCACCTTGAAGGAGGTGGTCAATTATCCGAATTGGGTAGACTGATTTTCGGAGGGGGGGGTGTGGGGATATAGTCTGTGTTTCATATAGATTGGTTTACGGAGCCATCTCCGAACTAACGTCTGATGTAGACAAGTTAATTTATGCGACCCCGCGTGCCAGCCAATCAGAGTCCACAGTGACGTCATGTGAAGTATGCCGACGATACACAACTCTATTTATCTTTTAAACCAAAAGCTGGTACAATGAGTCTACTGCTAAGTGTGCCATTGAAAATTGTATCACTGAAATTCAACAATGGATGACGGTAAATAAACTCAAGCTCAATACTGAATACACAAACAAATTGAAACTGAATGCTGAGAAAACAGAGTTCTTTGTTGCTGCCTCTAAGAACAACTTGTCACATGTTAAAGATGTTTCTCTTAACATTGGAAATTCTACGGTAACCCCCCCTCAACTAATATTCGGAATTTGGGTGTCATGTTTGACCCTGTCATGTCAATGTCATCTCAAGTTAATTTAGTATGTAGCTCTACTATAACTTCCATCTGCGCAACATTGCAAGGATTCGAAAATACATTGATCATGATACTTGTCACCATGTGCATGGTTCTGTCTTGTCACTTCTCGTCTCGACTATTGTAACTCCCTGTTATCTGGAATCACCAAAGCACATCTTAAACGCCTCACCAGTATTCAATACAGAGCTGCCAAACTTGTTCTCACTGTTAACTGTTGGAGAGCTCATGGATCCCCCTTACTCGCTAAACTACACTGGCTACCCATGGAAAAACGCATCCAGTTCAAAACTCTTCTATATGTTTTTAAATGTTTGAAGGACATTGTCCCACCTTATCTCTCTGATATGTTTCATCTTCACCAAAGCAATCGTCAAGGACTCCGTTCTTCTTCCGATAGAACTTAGTCTTGGCCAAGACCAAGCTAGCCCGTTCATTTGTTCGGCGGCGCGCCGTCCGTATTATCTGGGATTATTGAGGGCGCCCTTTATTTATCGCCAGATTCCTGGATTTCTTCCACTAGCTAGTTATCCTTTTGACAAGGCCTCGTGACTCTGGCTAAGCGGCTGAGATGAGTCTAGATACCCGGGGTGAACGCGCGACCGAGTGACGAATGTCACGAGGCCTTTTGCAATGTAGGTTTCACTGCTCGGCATGAATTATTCATAGATAAATATTAGCATGCCAATACGCCCAATCAGAACGACGATCTCCCAGTTGGCTTCGTTCGTGATTCGTTCAATATCAAAGCATGTAAGAAAAGGTACAAAAACGTATATAAATTTTGCTTCTGAGTTGAATATATGAATGATAAATACAAGATATCACATTTAAATCTATTTTACATGCAAAATTGCAATAAATTAGGAAGCAACTAATGATTTGAGCTAAATATTGTAAGTGACATGATTGGACATTCCCTGTTTGTAAAATGAACTAGTCCAACTCAAATATAAGCTGACGTCACGCGGAGATACGTTCGCTGATTGGACTCTACCATTTCGGTAGATATGTTCGCTGATTGGACGCTACCATTTCGGTAGCGAATTCCAGTCGGAAACAAAGGTTAACATAAGAAATCCAAACCAGATTGATAAAGGCCACTTGTCTGGGTAATTCGCACTGGCGTTCACTCAGGTTTTCGCGATTAGTCTCTTTTTAGTCGCTCGGCGTCTATCAGACATGTGGCCTTGTTTAAAGGCTACTAGCTAGTGGAAGAAATCCAGGAATCTGGCGATAAATAAAGGGCGCCCTTAATAATCCCAGATAATACGGACGGCGCGCCGCGGAACAAATGAACGGGCTAGCTTGGTCTTAGCCAAGACTAGATAGAACTCGGCTTAACACTCACAACTCAAGTTTATCTTATGGCAAACACGCCTTCTCACACTCTGCTGCTGAACTTTGGAACAGTCTCCCAATTAGTGTCCGTGACTCTACTTGTGTTGTTACATTTAAGAGTAAACTTAAAACTTATCTTTTTCCTAAATAGTAGATTTAAGTTTTGTTCTAGTTTGTTTTAATTTATCCTTTCTTTTGTTATGCGCTTTGATCATGTTTTGGAAAAGCGCAGTATAAATGCCTGTTATTATTATTATTATTATTAATACTGGAAAAACTGAATTTCTTATTTTAGGTACAAAGAAACAGCTGGAAAAGGTAACTATGTCTCATTTAAAAGTTGGCAATACTGTTGTTCGTGCGTCATCTGGTGCTATTTGTAACCTTGGGGTTTGGTTTGATTCTAAACTTAAATTGGAGTATCATGTAAGTAAAATAAGTAGTTCTGCGTTTTACCACCTGTATAATTTGCGTAGGATCAGGAAGTTTTTAACTCGACAGTCTATAGAGTCTTTGGTGCATGCCTTTATAACAAGCAAACTAGATTATTGTAATAGTTTACTGTATGGTCTTTCCAGTACACACATCGGTAAATTACAAAGAATTCAAAATACTGCAGCTCGCCTTGTAACCGGTTCACCACGTATATGTCACATCACGCCAGTTCTTCATCTCCTTCATTGGTTACCAGTTGTATATCGTATTCAGTTTAAAATTTTGATTTTAACATTTAAATGTTTATATGGAACAGCTCCGGGGTATCTCTGTGACCTGGCTTCTGTTATTCGTCAAAACAGATATAGTCTTCGTTCAATGAATAGTGTGTTACTGACTCCGGGGAGTGCAAAAAGGAAAGTTTCACTAGGTGATTGTGCTTTTCAGACAGCTGCCCCTAAACTATGGAACAAACTTCCAGTTCACATTAGGAATCTTAGGAGTCTAGATAAGTTTAAAACTGAAGTTAAAACATATCTTTTTAAACTAGCTTTTGATTTTGAATCATGATTCTCATTTTTAACTGAGTAATAGTATATGGTGTAGTTAATTTTGTTTTATGTATAATGTACAGCGCACATGAACATATTTTTTTATGGAATGCGCGCTATATAAATGTAATTATTATTAACATTAAGTAGAAATCTGGACAAAGCTGCTGATTGGCCAATAATTGGTTGCCGTGTTTTTTAGCCTAGCAGCAGGTAACGAAAGACGCGATATCGCGATTGAAAGCGTCTGGTGAACGGAGCAGTCTTGTTTGTGTAATGGGTGTCTGGTTGTGTTAATTAATTCCTGTTGTTCTTCTAGAATGACCCCTATCTCTGGTTGTTTGTTCACTTATATTGCATTTATGTTGTAATTAATGAATGTGACTTGAGACAAGACTATACAAAAGTATGGATTAGTTGAGCTGTGATTTTGTACTTGTATTTCGTTAATATTTCCTAGTCTTGGAAAAGGAACATTATGTTTAGATTCTGAGGAACAATTATGTTTATCTTGATTAGGAATGTGTATTATCAAAGTATTTGTCATCATAGGTTTTGCTTTAGATCACTTTTAAGGATTATTCGCTTGACATGAATAGTCCAGAGAAAATACCTAATTTTGTTTTGTTGACCTAACACAAATTGCAATAGAATATTTGTCACCACAGTGCACTTCTATAAGGTCCCTAGAATGACATACTAAAAATCTCAAAATATCAAAGTGGTGGAGATATGACTAATTTGCATAAATCGTTAATCCCTGCCGCATAATATATTTATTCCTATATATTTGGGTATATTATTATTATTATTTATTTTTGGATTTTTTTTGGGGTGATTCTACTTACATATCCTTACTTCAATAACATTTTCTAAAGCATATACGTGACTGAATAATTATGTGAACATAGTAATTATCCAAAATGACAACTTCGTGAACCCATAAATTTGCGAACATTACACTGTCTCCAGATATTGTCCAGTAGTCAGTATTGGTGAGCTTCAAATTCACCAAGTTGCTTACTGGCACAGTTATCATATTAAAACCTTATGGAGCATCATATGAACAATTATAACATTGTGATATTTAGCCCAGCAAACAAAAACTGGAGAAAATGGTGTGTCCATAACTTAGGCGAAAATGTAGTTAAAGGGTTGCCTAACATGGGAGACTTGAACAAGTTCAAGAAAACCCCCAAAATACATTTTAACGTAGATATGATTATTGTAAGCAACAACAATCTTTAACAATCACCAAAATAAACTTCTTTTTTTAAATAAATAATAATAATATACCCAAATATAGAAATAAATATATTACGCGGCAGGGATTAACGATTTATGCAAATTATTCATATTTCCACCACTTGGATTTTTTGAGATTTTTAGTATGTCATTCTAGGGACCTTATAGAAGTGCACTGTGGTGAAAAATATTCTATTGCAATTTGTGTGAGGTCAAAACTTATTTTCCCTGGACTAGACCTACACTTTGCAATTACAGCTCTCAAACCATGCGGTCGTGGCGAGGCAGTGCCTGCCCGATCTTTACTTGTAAATGTATTGTATTTTTAGATAATTTTTAATGCAATTATTTTAGAAAATATCCAGATGATTATTGCTTTTGTGCTCTTTATTGTGTCAGCACACTATTATAGATTAATAGGGTGGTAGTTTTGAAGAGTATAAAGAAGTTTTTGGAGAGATTTTTTCTATATATTTGGGGAGTACTGTGACCAAATGCTCGAGGGTTAGTAACCCACGTGTGCACTGATTGCGCACACATGCCATGTGCGGTGCGCGTGCATGAGCAGTACATGTACATGTACATTGTGTTATGGAACGCACAGTATGTTGTGTTTTAAGAATGCTAATTGTGATGTAGGCCTATATTGGATCATTGGGCACTTGATTGTCTAGAGACAAGTTTATAGAAAAGAATAGCCTTTTTTGACTTGACTCTTGTTGAAAAAGGAGCCCAATTATAGGAATCAGAATGTTTTCATCAAGGTATCTATATACCGATGAGTGCACCCATCTTTCTAAAATCTTAGAGATAATTGGCAGTATAGAAATAGGACGATAGTTACCTGTACTACATTTATCTCCTCCCTTGTGAATTGGTGTTACTAAAGCATGTTTCCAATCTTTAGGGTATCGCTCACATCTTATAGACATGTTACAAATATGAGTTAAAGATTTAATGATATAAGGTGAAGCAATTTTAATCATTTTAACACTAATTCCATCCGGACCTGTTGCTTTCCCAACCGACATGGATGATATTTGCTTTTGAACAAACTCTTCTGTAATATTAGGTACTACGCAATCTTCGTCAAAAGAATAAAAAATAGAGGCGTCAGTATTGTCCTCTATTTCAAGTTCACGCAAAGGGTAGTTTCCAGCAGTACGCTTGCCGATTGTTGAAAAGTGTTCATTTAATGTATCAGCAATGTCGGCGATATCGTAAATATTTTCCCCATTTGGGGAAGTAATCGAATTTGGTAGAGTTTTTTGTTTCTTAGGGAGTACCTCCTTCAGAGTTTTCCACAGCATAGATGAATTGCTTTCGATGCGGTCGCCATACTTGCATTTAGGTTTTTACTTGTGATAATTAACTGGTTAATGTGTGGATATCTTTGTAATACTTTTATTATTTTACGAATTATGTATTTTGAATTGTTATATGTATTTTGAAATGGAACTTATGAGTGCCTGCCCGATCTTTACAGGTGGCCCCGCTTGGGCCCAATAAGTGAATAAACAGTCAAAAGAAAGTCTATAGTTTCCGTGTCAGCACTCACTCGACCATGACCTGCAGGCCACCCCCCCCCCCCCCCCTCTCCCCGAACTAAACATCTTCACATTTGCATTAATCACGGAATATTCACCGGCTGTACAAAAATCGAAAGGCAGGGCCGGGGGGGGGGGGGGGTGTTGCTGGACATCACACGAGGCTTTGTTCAAGACCACTATACCTTCAAGTTGGCGTATTGTATAGACTATGCTATATATAATGTTATAATTAACACACCTCTTGCAAGTTCTATATTCTGGTTGGCTGAAACACGGTCACGAAGGGTTAACTAATATAGGCTAGTGCATGAGATTTGCGCCGCCGTGAAATTGCCGAAAAATAGTTCCCGAAGCGGGCAAAAAGCGAAGCGCCCTCAAAAGGTTTGCCAGGCTCATCTTAATATGAAAAAAGGAGGGCGTCTGGATCTTTTGGACCGAGATGTGTTAGAAAACAAAATCTGGACTGGCATGATTCGGTCACTAGAGCACGTCTATCCCCCCTCGGGCCTGTGAGTAACCAAGAGGGGGACCTATTTCCCTCGGCCTCGCAAAATAGGTCCCCCATCTGGTCACTCACAGTCCCTTCGGGGTAATAGGCGTGCTCTAGTGACCTCATTGCCAGTCCATATGTACATTAATGGATACGTTAGGCCTACACGGCGGGAATTTCAATGGTACATGTACATGTATTTGCAACATGCGTGTTGTCAGGATCAAACCATTTCAAACGCAGGGAACACGAACGCCTGCTAGTTGCTTAAGCCAAGTAATGATAACCAAGCTGCTTAAGCCAAGTAATAATAACCAAGCACTAGTCAGTTATTACAGTCAGTGAGACATTGTACCGTAAAATGGAAAACCTTCGGCAATATTTTCAGACAATGTAATAATATATTTCCGCATATAAACAATAATGTTATTTTTCCGTGTTATATTTTACAATAGAGTTGGGTTAGAGCCAACAAATAGTTTTCGAAATGTAGATTTTGGGTAACTTTGGCCACCACAGTATTATGAATAAAGCTAAAATATCGATTTGATCCCGTAAACACCCCAGAATTAAACAACCCTGATTCCGTGAGTTTTCCCCAGAATATTTTTCTGGGGTTTTCCTTCCACCTCTAAAACTGTAACTTCTTCACATTATCTTCTAGCTCTCATCCAGTAATTGGCGCTATAGCGCTGTTGGGTGTTGAATGAAATAAATACATAAACATGAACATTTCATATTAACAATGTATGTAAAATTAGATCAAACAATTTTTCCTGAACCAGTTCTCGAATCTCTGTATAATACTTTAAATCTTATCACATCTTAACTATTGAATTCTTGGATGGCAAAGTATACTTTGCGACAGAACTATAGTTCTGTCACAAATTTGAACAGGCTATACTCCTTTTACAGAAACGGGCTTTACGTTCAATTAATTATGTGGATTTGTGTGCGCATTCAGACCCCCTTTTTGTTAAACATAAAGGATTTAAAATAAAGCAAAGATATATATAACCATCAGCTTAGGTCCCTACTACATTAAGGAACTACTACATGAATATTCTCCAGCAAGAACTCTTAGATCAAGTAACCAGCAACTTCTCAAGGAACCAATTGCTAAACGAACATGGGGCGCCATATCTTTTTCTGTTGCAGCTCCTCGACTTTGGAATTCATTGCCACTTGAACTCAGATCATGCCATTGTACAACTAGGTTCAAATCGCTTCTTAAGACTTACTTGATGTCACAAATTTTCAAGGATTAATTTACTTACTTACTTACTTTACTTGTTGTTGTCTACAGCGCCTTGAGCACCCTGCAGGGTGGATATGTGCGCTTTACAATTCTTCCAAATAGGCACTTTGGGAGACAAATTAGCGATAGTTTTGATTCACTTGGGAGACAGTGGCACTTAGGGAGACATTTCAGTGTCTCCCTAAGTGTCTAGCTACCCCACAAAACGATATTTGGGAGTTATTTTTGCTCGGAGAAGACAGATTTGGGTCTAAATAGCATAAATATGAAATTTCGTGGAAAAAGCTCCAGGTAAAAACGGGTTAGGTTACAATAAAGATTGTGCACGACTCTATGGGATTGTCTCCCAAGGTGCCCATTTGGAGGTAAATAAATCTCATTATTATTATTATTATTATTATGTACCAATCCACCTGTAATACTTTACCATGTGTTCAGGTCTCCAGAGGGTACCGAATTTAGGATCGACCGAACGTTTTGTTTCAACCATCCGTTTAAGGTTTTAGGGGTGGTGTTTATTATGCTAATACTAGTAACAGCCTAAGCTGACCTTTAAAGTCGTTTTATTATTATTCGATCGTTTCATAGAAAATGTATATTTAGAGTCGGCGGGAAAAAGGTCATCACGGTCATGATCCAAATATCGGAGATCGAACTTACATTCACATCTTAGCCCCACCTATCCTTCTCTGTATTCGCGTACGAGGTCGTGCGCAAGAAATCTAGCGCACAATAAGGAAAAAACATAAGATTTTATTGATCATTGAAACAATGCGCTCGGTCTTCTTCAGTTGATTTGCATTAATAGTGGCCGCGTGAGGTCACTGTTCACGGTGTAGTTTTGCACTGCTAACTGCAGCGCGCGGCATGGATTTCGGACAGATTACGACGAACGCCTTGCACAAGGCTACGGAACAGGGGGAGATCTCCCCCCCCCCCCCCCCCCCCCCCCCAACACACACATTAATTTCACTTCTTTGAGGTTCCGCAAAAAAACAACACCATAGAAAATGCGCTCCTTTGCATGTTTTGTCGCTAAGAATGGAATGCCACGCTTGAGTAATGTTATTGTTAAACGAGGTCGAATACACTCAGTACGTGACGAGTATATCGTGTGGGTTGCATATGGACTGTGGGAACCTGCAAAATGGTAGGGTTTTTAATTGTGTGTAAATTAAATGTGAATATTTTTGTATCATGTAGCTAGAATCATCATGATGCAGGCTAATGTGTACTCAATTCTGTCTTTTGGTTCTGTTTCAGTCTTACACAAAAGCCCAGCTGAAAGGTAAGTTTGATTGATTGAACAATTTCGTGTTTATTTTATGTGTGTACAGTTTAATTATTGGTTTCTGTACAAATACATGTACATGACGTGGCCGATGAATATACTACAGACTCGATCCATGCATACCTAACACGATATGTGGCAGAATGGGTATGTCCATACACCCCATACTAGTGTACACCCCATTGTTACATATTCCCCCTTAAAAATTAAATCCATAACACAATGACCAACGCAAAGGGGTGGGCGGTTCCTTAGAACGACAAATATATAGAAAAAAACAGCATACTTTCCCAGCGTGATATTTAGGATGTAATATTAATTGTAGGTCTCTTTTTTTGATGGTGAAATCAATATTTATTCGATTAGTGTGATAATTTAGGTTTAGTGTTTTTTTAACTATAGAGTGGAAACGACTTTTATTGAATTATGTTAAGTTGTATTAATGTAATACATGTTATCTAGATATGATTTTCAGTTAATGTCGAGGCTCTCATCCTAGAAATTTAAGTGTCAATGCATATTTAAATTTATGTAAATCTCGGATATGCCATCGAGCATTACATTAAGAAGACGAACGGTGAACATGTGCCTGATAAACACGTGCTCTGGTCATCCGTACAGGGGCCAATTTCATAGAGCTGCTTAAGCATACAATTTTGCTTAAGCACAACAAAAATAACTTGGTAAATCAAGATAGGAGCCGAAATTCCATGTGATCGTTATGCTAAGCTAACAACAGTTAAATACCAATCCCAAATAATATACATCCCATGGAAATGTGGCTGGTAAACTGGTTTTACTAAGTACTAATACTTTGTGCTTAAGCATTTTTTGTGTTTAAGCAGCTCTGTGAAATTGGCCAGTTCAGACATTATTGAGAGAACTAGGATTGGATACTACTATCTGAAATTCGGATACTACCATAAATGTAGCCTTGTCTTAACATTGAAAACACATTTCTTATTACCCCTTTCTCATTAAATATCATGTAGCCTGTAGGGAAACAAGCATTTTCTGGCATAGTTCACGGTGCAGCCACCCCCCCCCCCCCCCCTTTCCCCTTGTTAGTCAGCTGGGAGATATATTCTCCCCCCCCCCCCCCCACCCCCTCCCCCCGTCTCTACACCTGTTGTTTCGGTGTCTGCCTCTCGTTGTGATGTTCCAGTTTCTCCGGTGTCTTTTTTTTCACAGATTTTCAGACCAAATTTGCTCTGTATGACAAGAGAGGCGATGGTAAAATCGGCAGCGAAGAATTAGGCGATGTCTTGAGGGCTATGGGACTCAATCCTTCAGCGGAAGAAGTGAAGAAAATCACGCAAGGATTTATTGGAGGTGACTCTTTTGATATGCTACACAAAATACAAGACTAAGGGTTATAACAAAGAAAATATGCAAAACCGAGTAAATAGCCTTGCACGTGAAACAACCAGTCCAATACGTTACTGCACTTAATTAACATGGTCAACTTGAGTAACATCTGGTATCTAGTCTCATTATACACAGCCATGCATAATCAACATTTTATACCACCAGACTACTGACGGGGCAATCTTTTACAAAAGTTGGATTATTTTGTCTTCACTCAAGGACACAATTCGAAAACCTCGTGCAACTCAATTCTCTTCGATGAAGCAATATTCCCCCATTCTTCAACGTGTGGTCCCTAGTTGAATACTAACTTATAGTCAGCAGGTGTGAATTTTCACTCGATAGGTGAATACTAGGTGCAAGTAGAAGAGTTTAAACATTTTCTCATTTTTAATTCATGCTGAAAACAATTTATTTTCAAAATATTTCCCGGCAGCACAGAGCGCGAGAACTCCCTTGTTTTAATGTTAACGTGGTTAGGTCGCTATGCAGCCTCGACTTCATGGGCGCATGCGCGTTCCTTCACCAACCCCTGGCCGTGAAGAATACTTAAACGAAGCCGTCTGGCTATTCAGTGCGTACTGCGCACGTATTTTGTAAACTGCACGCATTGATCTCCATTATATGGAGATCAATGACTGCACGCCATTTTGTTTAAGACTGCGAAATACCTGTACAATATAGATTATTATTATTATTATTATTATTGTTGTTATTATTATTATTATTATACAGACATTTGTCCATTTTGACATGCTACGAACATACTACTAGTACTAGGGCTTACAACGAAAAACCGACTTAACTCATTTCAGCAATTTATTTCTACTGAATAAATTATGAGCTTGTCAGATAATTACACAAACTGTTAGCAAACCTTATTCTCGGTATTAACCATAGAGTTATATTAATATATCTCTATGGTAGTAACATATTTTCAAGACTTAAACGACAAGGGTCTTTTTATTTTGTGACAGGTCACCGCATCGCATTCGACGAGTTTCTTGCCTTACACGCTTCACTCCGCTCCACCTCGCAAACTAAAGGAAGCGTTGAAGAGTTTACAGAAGGATTACAGATGTTGGACAGGGATCAAAATAATCTGATTCCCGCCTCGGAACTACGACATGTCCTCACCAGTCTAGGTTAGCATAGAGCGCCCTCATAAGGGGACTGGTAGTTTCACTCAGAGACTTAAATAACTGAATGTATGTCATTTTGCAAAGTAATAAATTAACCAATCATAATTATACGAGTCGTCAATCCGCAAGTGTATGAAGTAAAAAGACTATTACAAATGGTGTGTCCGTGCGCGCTTGTTGGGTGTGGCACCCTGAAATTGGGTTAGGATATAATGAAAGAAAATAGAGAGGAAGACAAAATAATTAGGGTGATGTTGACAACTTTAGATCGAAAGAAATACTGTTTTAAATGTTTCATTTGCTGCGTATTAGGCCCGAGATTTGCTAAATTGGGTCCGGAATCTAGAACCGCGTATTCCCAAACGTGTCCTTAAACAATATACGAGACTCATTTACGCGGGTATCATACTAGACCGTAATGTCGCGTTGCGGAAAACTCCGTTCAAAATGGAAAACAAAATATTCACAACATGTTTTTTTTATACAAACCATTTGTTGAGTTTTGAAAATGTCACTGTCAAACCTGTCCTAAAAACCATCCTTTCCTGAATGGTTCTGTCGCGGGTTACCATCCTGAATTATACATTTTATTTGACCTGGATTTTAAAATGGCACATGCGCACAACTTTATGTCGCTTCAGAAACAGCGACGTTCTATGTGTACCAGCCAATGACCTAAATTAGCATATTCATATTTATGACCTTTCGCTCGAAACCTTGCGCGCATCTTGATCAATGACAAAAACACTTTTTGAAACCGTAGAAAAACCTGCAAATGCAAACAAGCAAATATATTTTATAGAGTACATTATATTTCTTCAAAATTCGTTCGAAAAAGAAAATCGAAATTTTGAAAAAGCACGGACACATCAACTTTAAATGAATCCGAACATTTGAAATTTCAGCCCATTTTGTGTTATTCAATTGTTTTTTTCAAGCAATGTAAACAAACCACAATCACTTTGAATGAGATATCGTTTGTATAAACAAACTATCAATTGTTTGCGGCCTGACGATAATTCTGTTCTCGCAGGCCGGGTCCGTTTTGTTTGTACCCAGGGTGTTCTCAAACAATTTAAAAATTGGTTACCATTGGGGCCCTGCATATATCATTAAATAAAATTGGATACAAATAATTCATCAAAAGTCACCAACAAAACCGTATACTGAGAAACTAACCATAATACATTTACATATATAACACAAAAAACGTTTACACAAAAATACAAACAGAATATATAAAGGCCGTACATATATGGATATTTACAGGAATACTAAACATTGATACTTACTTATGTATGTCTGTACAGTCCTGTTTAAGGCCAATTCTGATTTAAGGGATGGGCAAAAACCCGCAAAAAAAAAAAACATATTGGGGGAAAAAGAAGAAGGGGAAATTCCCATCCGGCTCTACATTAGAGTGCCAACCAAGTTAAAATTCAGTAGATCAGCGCAATTGGCATAATATATAACGGTGGCATTACAAAGCTTCGATATAAATGTGCTTTAAAGAGTCTCATGTTCGCCATTTTATTATTGGCACCACTTACAGCGAAACTTGTGGCGTAGCATTCTTTTTGGGCCAAAGGAACTTTCAGTGCCGTGTGGGGTTGATTGCCTTGTTTCGCGAATCACTGTGGTGGGAAAAGATTTGTCATGTACAAAGGAGTAATTTTGTTAAGACTTTTGAAGACAAGAATAGCCTTTTTGGACTTCGTGGCATTTAATGCTAGCTTGTTTCTTACGCACCAGTTGTGAAAACTAGTAAGAGCTGTATTTAAGCTACTTTCTTTTACATTAATGTTTGAGGAGCTACACGTTAATGTGGAGTCAAAGACTCATCTTCAGAGGGTTTTAGACGTCTATACAAGTATTTTTTCCGCACTATTGCAAATTAAGATTAAAGTTGAAGAAAGTAACCTAGTTTATGTTTAAAGAGTATTTGACATGTGATTAGCTTGTCCAATACAATCTCTAAATAACAGTTACTTATTTCAACAATGTGTTTTGATTTCTTCTAAATTCAGGCGAGCAAATGACAGAGGAAGAAGTAGACAAACTCTTAAAGAAATTCACAGACTCAAAAGGCATGATCAACTACCCAGGTGAATTTATGTTTTATTATCTAAATATTCTTAAGTTAAAGGGGTTCACTTTGTATAACTATATATGTGATTCATAACTATTAAGACAGTTTAGCCATTCCTATTGGTCCAGAGCTTAACACATGGCTATGTTTAAACGGCCGATAAAACATACCCACTCCGTTTTAAACGCTTTTTAGGTGTCGCTACAAATCTGAAAACAATTGTAAAATGTTGGTCAGGGCGCCGCGCTCACGGGAACCAATGCGAACGTTTGCCAACGTTCGCTAATTATTTAGTTTGCACGTCCAATCAAAAATTGCTTGCGTAGTTGGCAATGTTCGCGTGAGTGGAAATGACTGGAAAGCACACCTGTTTGGACTTTTTGACCGAAAGGTATTTATCAAAATAATGTGGTTGGCCGGTGTCGTATGAAAATCAAATTCCTGTGAAAATCGTGCTCCTTTTCCCTAGTATAACATGTAATGGTTAAACCCTCTCACGTGACCGGTCTCTCTCCTAATTATCATGATTATCACTTAATTGAGCATGCGCAATACTACCAATGAGTCAGTATTTCACAGAGTCTGACATCCATGCTACACCAAATAAGTACGTGTATGTTTAAAGCCTGCTCATCAGCTCGTGTGCATGGACGCAAATAATGCCCTCGCCTTCGACTCGGGCATTATTAGCGTCCAAGCACATTAGCAGGTTTCAAATAAATACTTATTTAAAACTTTGCCAAATTCATCAAAAAAATTACGAATATATGAATAGTAATGATGTGCATTCTCTCTTGTAATTAACAATGGGTCTGATTTAAATCACAATTAGTTTACTATTTTTGTATTTATTTTTGCAGAGTTTGTTAACCAGTTCGCGCCGGATGACGAATATAAACGCAAAAATTTCCCCAAATTCAAAACGGATGACGAATATATACGCCAAGTTCAAGTTCGGAAATGTATGTCAGCAGCGCGCAAGGCCGGAAATGCGTGGGTGTGCTACCCAGCACTATAGGCCTGAACACGCTTCGGATCGAGTTTCGTTAAAAATAATCCCGCCCGTCGGCTCGGCGATGTTAAAATAATCCCGGCGCGAACTGGTTAAAGCGGTTATGACGGGCTAAACCATGGTAGTTCCCTCCACAAGGCTTGCAGTAGGCCTAACCCATGGTGGCACGAATTTGCGTTATTAGGTTGATTAGCAGCTATGTTATATAATGGAAAGTTTGGGCGATTTCAATGGATTCTTGCTAGTAAAATAGTTTAATCATCTATAGATAGGTATCACACGACATACTCTGCAAGTGACGTATTGTTTCACTGGTAGTGCAAAATAAATATGGGGAGTTGTGGTTACCGGGCGAACAGTTTTGCCCAATCATGACATTAAATTCGTATTAAATTATATTTTTGAAAGAGATCGAGATCGAGATCTAAAACTGGGTTAAATATCACTGCATTATAAGACACTATACCTACAACATTACAAATACTACAAGAACTAAACAAAAAAAGAACTAGAAGTGTGTTCGTGAACGAACACATAGCTGCTTCGGGTTAGCATGTTGGAGTTGAACTCTGCGATGGCTGTGTGATATGTGGAAAAGATACCTAGAAGTGTGTTCATAGATGAACACAATTAGCTGCTTCGGGTTAGCATGTTAGAGTTGAACCCTGCGATGGCTGTATGATATGAGGCAAAGACAAATAGAAGTGTGTTCATAGATGAACACAATTATCTGCTTCGTGTTAGCATGTTTGAGTTGAACCCTGCGATGGCTGTGTGATATGTGGCAAAGATAACTAGAAGTGTGTTCATGGATGAACACAATTAGCTGCTTCGTGTGAGCATGTTAGAGTTGAACTCTGCGATGGCTGTGTGATATGTGGCAAAGATAACTAGAAGTGTGTTCATGGATGAACACAATTAGCTGCTTCGTGTGAGCATGTTGGAGTTGAACTCTGCGATGGCTGTGTGATATGTGGCAAAGATAACTAGAAGTGTGTTCATGGATGAACACAATTAGCTGCTTCGTGTGAGCATGTTGGAGTTGAACTCTGCGATGGCTGTGTGATATGAAGCAAAGATAACTAGAAGTGTGTTCATGGATGAACACAATTATCTGCTTCGTGTGAGCATGTTAGAGTTGAACTCTGCGATGGCTGTGTGATATGAGGCAAAGATAACTAGAAGTGTGTTCATAGATGAACACAATTATCTGCTTCGTGTGAGCATGTTCGAGTTGAACTCTGCGATGGCTGTGTGATATGTGGCAAAGATAACTAGAAGTGTGTTCATGGATGAACACAATTATCTGCTTCGTGTGAGCATGTTAGAGTTGAACTCTGCGATGGCTGTGTGATATGAGGCAAAGATAACTAGAAGTGTGTTCATAGATGAACACAATTAGCTGCTTCGTGTGAGCATGTTCGAGTTGAACTCTGCGATGGCTGTGTGATATGTGGCAAAGATACCTAGAAGTGTGTTCATAGATGAACACAATTAGCTGCTTCGTGTTAGCATGTTAGAGTTGAACCCTGCGATGGCTGTGTGATATGCTGTGACGACGATGTCAAATCATCATCATCATATTTATTTCCACTTAATCAAAAACAAATGATTTACAGACGGTATAAATAAACGTATACGATTAAGCGGTGGGCTTATCCAAAAAGCAAGCTTGTCAAGTGGAAAGGCCCTTGATGTGTAGAAAGAAAGTAATTATGTCATGATAAATAGAATTATACGGGTTCCATTTTAACTACACAGAAATAAACTTATGTTGCACATAAAATGACAAGGACCAACACAAACAGGACATAACAAATACAATTGTACAATATAACCTACACAGGGGATCGTACAATGAATCTACATGTATCGCAGCTAATTATAATAAATGTTAAGAACGATATTTTTCCAAAAGCAGAAGTTTAAGTTTTTTCTTAAATAAAAGACGACTACGAATACTTCTTAGAGTTTGACTTAATGAATTCCAATATGTTGTACCCTGATAAATGACAAATTTCTTTGCAAGAGCAGTACGTATAAAAGGAACATGGAAATCTTTAAACTGTCTGGTATGATATTGATGAATAACTGCATTAGTCACAAACATTCGTTCAAATGAATTAGGTAATTTATGAGCTACAAGCTGATGCATAAATATTCCTAGCTGGAGTGAATACATATCATTAATTTTAAGAGTATTGTGATTAAAAAACAATGGATTAGAATGAGCTCTAAATTCCACACGGTCAATAACACGCAATGCCCTTTTCTGCAAAACCAAAATTCTATTAGAAAGACAAGAGCTTGTGTTGCCCCAGGCCAGAATACCGTAGGAGATATAAGGCAAAATTAACGCATTATAAATATTATACAAAATATGAGAGGGAAAAAAATATTTCAATTTGTTAATAATACCAATATTTCTTGAAATTAATTTACATAGATAATTTACATGACATTTCCATGATAATTGTTCATCAATAAAAAGACCAAGAAATTTAGTACAGTTGGTTTGATTAACAGGATAATTATCGTACAAAATATCAGTAGGAATTGAACTGGCTGTATTGCTAAACAACATAAAACAGGTTTTATCAATGTTGAGGGATAATTTGTTGGCTTTAATCCATTTAGAAACACCAATGAGTTCTGTATTAATGACGTTAACCAGTGTACCCAAATTGTTATGCGAGTAAAATAAATTCGAGTCATCTGCAAATAAAATAAATGACAAGGTACTAGAAGATTTCTCAAAATCGTTAATATATATTGAAAAAAGAAGTGGTCCCAAAATGGATCCCTGAGGAACTCCACAAACCAACTCTTTAGGTGAAGACTGGTTATCATTAAAAAGTACAAATTGTTTACGATTAGTGAGATAATTTCTGAACCACTCCAAGGCAACCCCTCTAATTCCATAAAAGGAAAGTTTAGCCAAAAGTATATCATGATCTATTGTATCGAATGCCTTGGAAAGGTCCAGAAAAATTCCCAAAGTATGAGAAGACTGTTCATGACCAGTAATAATAGTATTTATCAATTGTAAAATAGCATGAGATGTTGAATGGTTCTCCCTAAACCCATACTGCGAATCAGATAAAATATTATGTTTGGTTAAAAACCGAGACGTGCGAACGTAAATAATACGTTCAAGAATTTTAGAAAAAGTTGTCAGAATGGAAATAGGTCTATAATTATTAACTAAATGGGAATCACCTTTTTTAAAAACGGGAACAACTTTAGCAATTTTCATGGAATCGGGAACAATACCTGTACTTAATGACAAATTCATAATGAAAGCAAGAGGCTTGGAAATGGCAAGAAAAACAGCTTTGATAACAGTACTAGTAATCGTATCATGACCAGAACTTTGCTTATTAGTTAAATTAAAAACAATAGTATATAGTTCATGTTCGGTTACTGGATCAAAGAAAATAGAAGAGGGATTGGGATTATATAGGTAATCATGGTAATTCGAATCACAAGGAGGGATTTGATTGGCAAGTTTGGAACCAATATTAACAAAGTAGTCATTATAATGCTCTGCAATTAAAAGGGGATCATTCGTACACAGGTCATTAATCTTAATACTCGGAACTTCAGATGACGAGCTATTTTTCAAAACTGAGTTAATTATTTTCCAAGTGTTTTTAATGTTGTTTTTTTCTTTATCAAATTGCCGAGTAAAATAATTTTCTTTAGCAGAACGCAGTATAGTTGTGAGTGAGTTTTTATATCGGGTGTACTTTAAACGATTAAGATTACTAGGACAAGAAAGATATTTACGATAAAGTCTATTTTTATAATTGATAGATTTCAGCAAAGCTGGCGAAATCCATTTCGACCGAGGTTGGGTTTTTCTATTGGAATGATTAGTCCTAATAAGAGGGATATGTTTTTCATACAAATTAATAAAAATATTCATAAATTTATTAAAGGAAACATTAGGATTATCAGTATTGAAAACCACAGACCAGTCACAGGAATCCAGGGCAGATTTAAGCCTATGAAGGTTTGCATCAGTAGTTTTACGAAAACTACCAGGAAAATAAGATTGAGTTTTTGCCTTAAAAGAAAAAAATGTGAAAACTGGAAAATGATCCGAAATATCAGAAACTAAAATACCAGAATTGGGAGAGGGGAGAATATTACAAAAAATATTATCAATAAGGGTTGCCGAGGTTGGAGTAACTCTTGTGGGTTTATCAATAAGTGGTAAAAATGAATGGGCAAACATAGAGTCCATGAATTCCTGAGTCTGGCTGTGGTCATCAACATTAAGCAAATTAATATTAAAATCTCCAGAGATAAGACAGTACTTATTTTCTACTGAAATACGATCTTGTATAACCTGTAAGGTCAAAATAAAGTCGTTAAATGAGGTTGATGGTGGTCTGTATATAACTCCGGCAATAATATTTTTGTTATTAGGATTCTCAACTTCAATAAAAATTGATTCAAGAGAGTTGGATGAACAAGATAAGTCACGTCTGACTGAATAACGAAGATCAGAGGAAATATAGAATGCAACCCCACCCCCCACTCTGTCCGTTCTGTTAACGGTCTCAAGCTGGTACCCAGGAATGGAATAAATATTAAACGGCACGTCACAATTTTTTAGCCACGTTTCCGAGAGACCTATAACAGAAAATTCAGAATGGAGAGAATGTAAATAATTTAACATTCGATCAAAATTTTTAGGGAGACTTCTAATATTCATATGAAGAAAAGAACAATTTGAATGATTGTTAAAATCAAAAGTCGTGTTTAAGTTTACTTCATTAAAATAACCACATGAAATATTATGATGGTTGGGATTGTTAGGATCAATAACAGGATTAAGACCCTCATAAACGAAGGACTCGTCAAAATTATGACTTAGATCAGCATTCATATCGAAAGTACCGAACGATGAAATCCGTTGACACTATACAGAGAAATATGAGTAAACAAAAAATAAACAAAATATCATACTCTGAGGGATCATATCAATTAAAGCAGGCACACATATCCCGTGATAACTTGGTTTGCACAAGAAATACACACAAGAACAAAACATGACCAAAAAACGAGACAAAACAAGACGAGACAAGGACATTATTATTTATGTAGGTCTATATACTTTAGTGTAAGAAAAGAAAACAAAGCAATATAGAAAACGATGCAATTTACGCAAGATAAGTGTACAAGGGGTGGCAACAAACACCAAAAATGGTGTACAAAATAACAATAAACGACGAAGGTCGCTACTTTAAACACTTACCCATGTGAGGGCAAAAATGTAATGGATTCAGATTTATTAATATCAACATTACAATTTCTGAAGGTCTTCCTTGGATGCCACAATCAGACGAGATCCGTTTTTACGACGTATTTCGATCCGCCAGACTATCTGGTGAATTCGACTGAAAAAAAGTACATTGACTAAAAGACAAGCTTTGCTCAACAAAACACATAACAAAACCCACAGCCAGGGATCGGGGTTTCCCCTTCCTGGACAACCGTCAAAACAATATTTTACAGCCATCTGATGATGGTCCCCAGAGAGCCCGAAAAGTCCCAAGTCGAAACTAGTACTTTTTAAAGTGCCAAAGTGTGTTGTCTGAACAACCCTATGTGCAAATCGAATGGGGAAATTCAAACAAAAAGTCTGCTGCTGCAGGTATAGTACGAAGTAGCCTAAAAGCACGCACAAACGGAGTCAGTTTGAGTGCTAAAACAGAAATACAGAAGTAAATGGTAATGTGACCGGCTCCACCAAAAAGGGTATTAAGTCGCGTTGTGCATTTACATGTAATGGCGTGCTCAACGTTGAGAGGGGGAACATTTTGTCAAAATGTGATTTTTCATTCATTTGTCAATGACATCTTTAATATCTACAGTGTCAGGTTTCATTCACAGAAATGTTGATTTTAATGAATAAAATTAGAAAAAAAATAAAAATTGTGTGCATCCTTCTGTTGTTCTTCAACACAGCGAGCTATTTCAAGGCCTGTTTTCCCAGTTGTGTATTTTAAACTCCGAGGAAGTAATCAATAATGCAAACATGTCGTATATCCAGAACGAGAAGGGTTATGGAGCTCTATTATAATCAAATAAAAGCTGACGTTGTAGGCTTTCTATCAATATGCAACTCGATTTCAATTATTTTTTGCGACATAACAAAAGTTGGTTGTCATGCATAATGCCCCAAATAATTGCCTCACCGTCCGTGCGAGATCTAGAATCGCGCCGATGTACGAGGGGTGATTAATGTTCATAGCCCAAAGTAGAGAATTACACAGAAATTTAAGGTCATACTCTATAATAGGGGGCTACGCTGATCTTCTGAAACAGCTAGCCTACACGGAAGAATACGGTGTCGATGGTCTGAACTCTGAAGCTGACAAGATGAGTAGGCCCTAAATTTGGTTTTCAATGGTATTTATTTTATGTAGGAAGATGTTCAGCCTATAGAGCATTTTTTTAAATAAACTTTGCCTACTTTCATGGAAGCCGTTAAGAATTAAACCATTTTGACGATTCACTTAAATTTTGAAATTCAGTTTGATTTGATTTGATTTGATTTATTCGCAATTTCCACAAAAATGATACAAAATTTAAATGATCTAAAACTATAAACATATAAAGTTTCCTATATAGCGGAAAAGCATATTTCTATTGCGGTTAAACTATGCTTGCTTCTTATTATCTTAAAATCTTATTTTTATTTTACAAAATTGAACATTTTACTGTTTCAGGTTGGACGGGGAGTTATTTCTATAATTTAATTCCTAAACAAAATGATTTCTGATCCTTTAATTTGTGGCAAATACAAATTATACTGATTAAATATCGTGGTGTAGTAAACATCCTTAATATAGGTGAAATTGTTTCAGATAATTGGGAGATTTTTGTTTTTAAACGTTATGAACATGATGCATGATTTGCTTAGGGGAACTATGCTCTATGGTGAAACCATCCTAATCATGGAATTCTTTGTAACCAATATTGAGAGTCTTTCGGGACTGTCAAATACACTATACACGTTAATTACATGTATGTGTATATTAGATGCAATTGGGTCTGCAGGGGTGTGTGTATCCACATTGTGGAGGGATCTTTTTGCAATGTGGCTACTTCTCCAGTTTGGGAATAATTCGTTTTAGGGGTGGTCTCCTTTAGGTGAGAATATCTCCAAATGTCCTCGGTCAATCCACCAACAAATTCAACGGGCAATTTAATATTACATGTTAGTCGTCATTTGTCTATGGAGCCTGAGAACACCTGTGAGAGTTATAAGTATTAAAAAAAAATATGAAAGTTTAGGCATTTAGCACTACTTCGTTACACACCATTATGGGCAGTGTGTACGATCATCAACAATGACCTATAATCACAAGAGGGCGCTATGCACCCTCGCTAACAAATTAGGCCGTGTCCGAAACGCCGAAACGGGCTTCCAGAGCTATGGCTATGGTTATTGTTAGCATTTCCCCACGTTGCTGGATGACACACACCTGGAATAGACATAGACAATAACCATAGACAATAGCCACAGACAATAGCTTCGGATGCTTTCTACAACAGTACGGGTTATGACGTCATCAAATTGATTAGCTCTCGCTATCTCGACGACGTGCTGGGTCGGTCGATCGATCGATCAAGCTACCTGTACCTGTTTGCGTAATCATGGGCGGAAATCTATGGTATGTGCTGATTTGGGGGACTACCCCAATGGGAGGCGTACTATGGAGTATGGGGGTCCACATTTGAAATCACGAATTGCACACAAACAATATACATGGTGGTCCAAAAAGGCTAGACAACTATGATCTCAACGGTCAATACACTGGGGACAAGACTGGATGTATAATCTTTCTAGAAAAAGAAAACGATACCAATTGATATCTCGATTTGAGATAGAAGTTTTATCCCCAGACCCTAATTTTGTGAAGCGAAATGTAGATTTGGCCGAGGTAGTGGAAGTATATGCTTGTCATTTTTTGTGTGGGCCCCCTATAATTTAATTCAGTTCATCTTGAAAAACTGGCAAACCCCGGGTACGGGTGTCCTAGAACCATGCCACTGATCACTATACGGCTCGTATTCGCCAATTCGTTGCGCAAGTCTCTTTTTCTTACGGCGTTATATCGCTGTATTATTTGTGTAGTATCGCCGAACTATTGCGTTATATCGTCGTATTTTTATGGCGTTATATCTCCGTATTTATTGCGTTATATCGCCGTATTTTTATTGCGTTATATTGCCGTATTTTTATGGCGTTATATATCGCCGTATTTATTGCGTTATATCGCCGTATTTGTATTGCGTTGTATCGCCGTATTTTTATTGCGTTGTGTCGCCTTATTTCTATTGCGTTGTGTCGCCTTATTTCTATTGCGTTGTGTCGCCTTATTGCGTTATCGCCGTACTATTGCTTTACATCTTTTTTAATTTTAAAAGAATATAATGGACTCTAACAAAATAAATGTGCTGGTTTGTATTACTAGTCAAAAGTACCCGTGGGTGTAATATATGACCGGAAGAAGGGAAGTTGGGGATGGGGTGACGTACCCGTACCCGTAAGTTTAGTCAAAAGTACCCGTGGGTGTAATATATGACCGGAAGAAGGGAAGTTGGGGATGGGGTGACGTACCCGTACCCGTAAGTTTGGGCGAGATCGGACCAAGGACTTGGGAGGAGTAGCGAAAAACGAACATTTGACCTTTGACCCCAGTGACCTTGACCTTTCCAAAAATGAACCCCTCAAGGGCAATTCTGGGGTCAACTTACATCCACCCACCAAGGGCAATTCTGGGGTCAACTTACATCCACCCACCAAGTTTGGGCGAGATCGGACCAAGGACTTGGGAGGAGTAGCGAAAAACGAACATTTGACCTTTGACCCCAGTGACCTTGACCTTTCCAAAAATGAACCCCTCAAGGGCAATTCTGGGGTCAACTTACATCCACCCACCAAGGGCAATTCTGGGGTCAACTTACATCCACCCACCAAGTTTGGGCGAGATCGGACCAAGGACTTGGGAGGAGTAGCGAAAAACGAACATTTGACCTTTGACCCCAGTGACCTTGACCTTTCCAAAAATGAACCCCTCAAGGGCAATTCTGGGGTCAACTTACATCCACCCACCAAGTTTGGGCGAGATCGGACCAAGGACTTGGGAGGAGTAGCGAAACAAAACAGACAAACGTTGCTCGAATTATAGTATGATGATGATGATGATGATGATGATGATGATGATGATGATGATGATGATGATGATGATGATGATGATGATGATGATGATGATGATGATGATATTTATGACCCTTCGCTCTTAACTTAGCGCGCAATTTTAGCAATGACAACAATCACTTTTTAAAACTGTGGAAAGGCCTGCCATTGCAAACAAGCAAAGTTATTCGTAAGAGTACATTATTATATTCCTTCAAAATTTGTTCGAAAAAGATAATCGGACACAAGCACGGACACACCAACTTTAACGCGAATTCGGAAAACTCGGAGATTGAACAATGCGTTTCGAGTTTTAATTTAGGCGCCGCCATTTTGTTTTAACCACGAAACGTAAACGGTAGGCGCATGCGCATTTTAAAACAATACCACTGTTATTTTAACTTGGCACGTGCTAATTGAATTCGCTGTTTAAATCCGTGCTACTCTTCTGCCGCTAAGAGCGATGGGTGCAAGACGTATTGAACTTTTGGCAAAAAGATGGCTGTATCTTAATGTATCCAGTATCTAATTCAAATTGTGAGCGATTAATAAAATTAGACGGCCAAAAGTTTGACGTTTGAAGCGGCCCTTAGTCGTATGATTCTAAAGGGACACAGCAGGTTTGCAACCACCCCTCGCCTTATAACTTAGTTGTAAGATGAACACTTCTAACGCTGGGGATGTGTTTTCGTCCGAAAGAGTGGGACTAAATATAATAATATGAGTTCTTAAGAGGGCCTTTCCTCAGCCAAAGTTTTTTCCTCAGCCAAAGTCAATTATTTCTATTTCTCACTTGCCCGCTCTAACTAAGTTCAAAAACAAATTGATACACATATATTTGTAGGCCTATACCACCAAACATAATAATAAATAAAAATAAATTCATAAATAAATACAATTAGGCTAACAAAAATAATCCAAGATGATTTTTAGCATCACTCTAAATGAGGAATGTTGATGTTGCCAGCGAAATAAATTATTATTATTAATATTTCTGGTGTATTCAAGCCCACTGTCGCTGAATTAAAGGTAGGATACACCATTTGCAGATATCGAAAATATTTACTACCGAATTATTAAGAAATATATTACTCATTTGAAAGTAAATAATGATTCTAGGCATCCAGCAAAATGATTGCGCTAGATATCCTGTAATTATTCCAATTTTTTTAATTTTATAAAGAAAAATTCGCGATCGCCGTCCGTTCAATATCAATATGCAACCTATAATAGAAGCGGGTATCGATCAAGACATGAGAGAATCAATCGGATGGTATAAGCCACAGAAACTCCTTCCAGTCTGCATGAGGAAGATATAATTTTGAGAAATTTTGAGTGCCTGAAAAATATATCAAGTATCAAACATGGAACAGGTCAGAACTCTTTGTCACAATATTTCCTAATGTCCCACTATATCCTAATTTGCATATGGGTGGCTGCCTTGCGCATAATAAGTGTCATATTATGTCAGTACCTAATGAGCCGATGTTTATGATTTCTGTGTCAACATTATGGTTTTCCGGCAGCTGAATCGATTTTTAGTGTTTTTTAGAAATAATATTGTAAGTCAAGGTCACGTGATTTAGGCGAAGCTGCGTCATTTTCATTTTTACACTATAATTATTTGCTAAATGATTTCCTTTACTTATTGCTAATTGATTTTCCACATTATCCCAACTATACCAAATCAATTAAATACAAAAAAGATGTAGCGAAATAAGTACGGTGATATAGGCCCTACCACAAAAAACACGGCGATATAACGCAATAAAAATACGTCGATATAACGCAATAAAAATACGTCGATATAACGCAATACAAATACGTCGATATAACGCAATAAAAATACGGCGATATAACGCAATAAAAATACGGCGATATAACGCAATAAAAATACGGCGATATAACGCAATAATACGGCAAAATAACGCCGTAAAAAAAAAGAGACTTGCCCAACGAACTTTGGCGAATACGAGCCACCGTAGGTACTCTACCCTAACCCTAGTCCCCCCCCCCCCCACACCCCTCCATCCTTGTTATAAAATGTTGAAAGATCCTTAAATTCCCTTTAAGTTCCATAAAGTAACATCCACTCATCAGTGCATATCTTCATTCTTCGCTGCAAACCTTCGTCTTGTTATCACTGACGTTGCCATGCTCGAGAATAAACATGTTCATCATTTTTTAATCGAATTTTTAGCATCCGGGTTTCTGACCACAATGCATTGCGACTGGTTATTTTTTAGTGGCTGGTGTACGCGGCATAAAGAATCGTTCATGTGGTTTTAGTATAGCTTCAGAAGAAAACCAGCGAAGGTCTATGGGACAACAGCGTTATGTTCATCGGGATCGTACGGTACGATATCATATTGTGTGCGTTAAAACATCCTATAATGCGGCTGAAGTCCCGTTGATTGTTGGGGTGTGGTACTGAAAATCCACCTGAAATATCTGCAATTTGCCATCGGAAATTTTAATCTAAACCACGGGAATCTCTTTTTGTCAGGCTGTTAGACTTCACTGTATCTGCAGGATTTACGCCAGGCTGGGTGAAGAGGACATATTTTCACGTTGATATTTTTTCGGGGGACTGGCCGTGAAAAATAGCGGCAGAGGTGATTGAGGCCGCACCAAACGATTGTACCATTTAAAAATGGGTTGCGCAACGAGCGCGGAAGATAAAGCGGCCGCTGAGCGGTCGAAAGCCATTGACAGAAATCTACGAATTGATGGAGAAAAGGCTGCGAGGGAAGTCAAATTGCTTCTTTTAGGTAAGTTGTTGTGAATGTTGAAATAAATTTTGACATTTCATAAATAAAATCAACACGCAGAGTTGACTCACCTATGCGGAAGTGGTATGTTCCAATTCGTTTTAATGGAGTCGTTCCTTTTAATATATGAAAATTAAAATGAGATCTCGTTCGGACTGTGTTTTGATTAGACAATTATAAATTGTTCTAGATATTATATTTTCTAAAATATGTTTTTGAGCGGCCTTATTCTATGGCCCCGCACTAGAGTACCGGTTGACTGCGCTGTAGGCCAATGGCCGCCATACTGTGTTGAGTGCACAAAGTTACAGATTAAAACAACAAATCATGAAAATTATTCGGTGTCAAACTCTGCTTGCACGTTCACTTACTTACCATAGTGCACCGATATTTGGCCAAAATTAGAATTTGTCCATGGTTCTGTCTTGTGTATTTTGTCTTTTTTGTGTGCGGCATGAACTGCGCATCAGCACATGAATGATGAAGACTCGGCTTAGCAATTTGGCGGATATCGACGTGTGCGTGCAGGCACACGCAGATCGTCGCGCCAACACAACCGACGATTGTTTCGTGAAATCCCATTAACTGACGCATGCTGCTGCATTATGTGGCTAAAGACGGGCTCGGCTAGATGATTTATAGGTTGCGAAAACAAACCTAACTGTTTTTAATAAACATATAACCAGAATAACCTTTAAATTAAGACCCAGAAAACAAGGCATGATTCTCATTGAAAACGGGTATTATTATTTGTTGTCCCGCATTGTCTCTTAAAAATGCACGAGCTGAAGTTTTATCCCAGCAACTTACTCCCGGAAGCATGTACTTCAATCTAAGTTAAAGTGAATTTCTAAACATCCTAGGAAGTTGTTATTCAAATTTGATAAATATTCTGCTGGGTTTTATTTAATAAAACACATAATATTTAATTTGTTCCTAAAATAGATGTGAAAATTGTAAGAGCTTGTTACATTTTTCAATTTATAAGTGGTCCCGTGGTGTAATTTTACATAATAAATAAAACAAAACCAGGGGAAAATTATTCAGGAGTATTTTCCAAATATATTCAAAGTAGGGGCAAGCAATATATATATATATATATATATATATATACGCCGATATATAGATATATCGGTGATATTTACCCAACGATATATCGCCAGTCAAAATTTACGATATCGTCCATGGCTATTGTAGTAGTATCATTTTTAAGAATGTGTTGATTAACGTTAACTGCACCGCGTCATTCTGTGTCTAATCACCCAATAGGTTAAACTCCACCCCTTTAAATCAGTTTATATTGTTTTATGTTCTTTTGGGTGAATACAATATAAATTGATTTTGGAATCGGGTTTTTATCGCTAAAAACAAAAAAGTTATGATTTGTTTCTAGTCCATGTATATCCGACTGAATGTTTTTGTGGGCAGATTGTTTGTCTGGGGTGTGTGGATTTATTAAAGTGACTACTTACAACTGAACAAAGATGATGCATTGACCAATAAATCATCCAGGGCTATCAACTACATTTCAGGGAAAGGAATGGTTGTCCAGGCATGCACTATGGGTAATGAATTTTTACACAAAATATCCTTGGGAGTTTTAATAGAAGGCAGGTATTTTCCCCCTAAGATGATTAAGCTTAAAGATGATGGACATAAAGAAATTGACCTTCTGACCCCCACCATGGAGGAATAAGAGCCCCATGCCCCCACCCACTTATCTTTTTCTCTAATGTAATCAGTGGTACTGGTAATATTGGACACACAATATGTTTCAGTTGGCTATATTGCAGGCCCCGTACGTATGTACACTGGTGGCTGGCGTGCAAAAGTCTACTCGCGCACCAACGAGGTGTATTTTTAACTTCTATGATTTTGTTGAAATAAAAATTAATTATTAATAAACATGCATACCTGTGTTTAGTGTCATTATTTTAGTCAGTTTTAGTCATATTTCTCATTTTCTACGACATTTAATGAAGTGTGTAACGCGGCAAAACTCGCATCGAAGTCTTCGTCTGTCATGTTCGTGTATAATCGCCATATTGGATGACCCTCATTATGTATTTATGAGCTCATGAATACATTAACGTGGGCATTTAAACCAATGGGCAAAATAATCCGCGCGTTATAAAACCCTCTTTAATAAACATTTGAGGGCTGGTGAACCAATCACATGAACTAGAAGATAACACGTCAGGCTAGGTTTCTAAGAAGAAAGTAGCATATGAATAGCATTCACTTTGGCCCGAACTTCGCAACAATGGATTTCAAAACTCCTCTTACCAACCATGAAAAAGGGATGCTGCATGCCTGGACGTGTTTACGTCAGACGATCCGCCGGGGAGGAGTTTAGCGAGGTCTGCACGGTTCACGGGGATCTGGCATCATGGTCTGGGGGTGTATGGTTTTTTTTCTGGTGAATGTCGGGTGTCTGGTGGGGGTCAAGAAGAATATTAACGCCGTGATTTACATGTATGTTGATATTCTTCGTGACCACTTGCTGCCGTCTGCCCATAATCTGGTCGGCCCTCAATTCATTTTTCCCAGCATGACAACGCTCCACCTCATACCACTGAAATCACGAGAGAATTCTTGGCCAACCCGACCCTTGAATTTTTTCATGAAATAGGGGGCAGTTGGTAGTTCGAGGTGACGGACTGGCCGGCCCAGAGCCCCGACCTGAATCTGCTTGAGAATCTATACAGCGGACTATGGGCGCCGCCATCTTGGATTTTAACGTTAACCACTTGGCGCCGGGCTACCCGAAATCGGGCATTTTTCCCGATACCACGCAGCCGGGTGCCCAGTTTCGGGCATCGAAAATTATATAAATTTTATAGTGCTGGAGGATTGTCTAGACTCGGTAACAAAGAGCGGATTACGCAAGACCAAACAATGGGGCCGTTTATTTCCGGGCGCAATTCAATGGAGTCACTGGAGCGTGCAGGTCAGGCTAAACTAGCCCGGCTCCGTGTCACGCGCTCGGTATTTCCGCCCGGCGCGAAATGGTTAATGATATGTCAATGTTGAAAATCGCCATAGACTTTACAATGTGACTCCAGTTTTCGTCGAAATTTTCAAGTTTACAAGGAACATTTGGTTAGTTCACAGTTTCAATGTCAAAATGTAAATATCACGCACGGGTGAGCGGAGACTTTTGCACGTCAGTGTACATCAATCTAGCATACATTATACAATTGTTGCCTGCTGTGACATGGTCCATGGCGTTTTGTACACCCGAGGGGGCAAATGGCACCCGAGGCGAAGCCGAGGGTGCCATTTGCCCCCGAGGGTGTACAAAACGCCATGGACCATGTCACAGCAGGCAACAATTGTTTTGTTATACCACGGTAATAGATTACAGCAGGCAAGAATTGTTTGTTATGGGTCCGTTCCCGTTGCGGTGCAAAATTGCCGAAGTAGTCGCACTGAATGTTCCGTGTTTTTCTTCGTACTGGCGCTGTCTTGCTCGAAAATCAAATTTCTGATCTCCTCTTTTGAACGAGACAGAAATCGCTTCTTTGGAGGTGACTTAATGCTGTCGTCTGCCGACATTACGGAGAAAATAAGGCAAAATTGGAACAGAAAAAAAGCAGACGAACAGCATAAACGAAAGCCGGTGTAAACAACAATGGCGGTCGTCAATCGTTGCCGAAAGTGCTACATGTAACTTCACTGTTCCCTGTTTACATCGCACAGGAACATACATCAATTTACGTAGTACCAGCTAATATAACACAGCACCTTGTCAAAGGTTGCTAGACTCTAATATCAGTCGCTTCCATGGTATTTATCACAGAAATGGCCGGCCAGGCTATGCGCTAGCGTGTAAAAAAAAATTCCGCGGCCTGGAAAAAGAAAGTTCATGTACCCCGTGGGGTACATGAACTCATGTACCACGCGTACTCGGCGTACATCACTCATACCATGCTCATACATCAGCACACTCGGATACATGCGTTTTTGTGGCATGTCACGTGAACGCTTCTCGACCAATAAAAATTCACAATCTATTGCCGTGGTATAACAAGTACATTTGTACATCTACCGTACAATGTACATGTACATGTATGCGTGTGTATGTTACTATCACTATGTACAAAGTACATGTACAGTACAGTAGTTGTTCAGCCACACAAAATTGCACACAGTGTCTTTTTGTGTGTGTAGAGTTTGAACAGTATTGAAACTGTTGGCAGAATTGTGTTTCCTGTATAAACACATGCAAAAGGCTGGAATGTACATGTATGTGCTGTCAAATCATTTCTCTTTCCTATGAACAACGCCTGTCCAAACTTCATTTGCCTCCTCTCTACAACAGACTGATATACATGTACCTCAGTGCATCCTTTGTCATTAAATGTCTCTATAATCACATTTAGTCTCTTCACATTTTCTCCCACAAACCAATACCAGGAAAACTGAAACCCTGCTCTTCAAGCATCAGTTCAGCCGGACTACACAAATTGTCTGTGTTCACCCTTTTCCCAAGATTCTTTAATTCCCTTTCTGGTGAAGATCGAGACCTTGGCCTGGAACAATCACCTAAGCCTTTCATTAGTTCTTTACGTGATCATCTTTTCAGTCTGGACCCCATTTCTCAAGCCTTCTAGAGTATTCACCCAGTATATATAGTATGCATGCCAGCATTTATTTTAATCATCTCCTCACTTTTTTTTTAAAAAAACTCAAATTTGTCCTTTTGGAGGCATAATATATTGGATAAACATATATTTTAAATAATTGTTTTTTTGTTGTTGTTGTTTTTTTTTTTTAAATATTATTATTATTATTTATTATTCCCTTTATATCTAATCTATTTATCCTTAAATGTATTATCCAATTAGTTTGGAGAGCCCCTCGACAGAAACTTGTTTCTTTTGGGTAATCCTGCGGGAGCGAATTTTAGTATTGTCTTCTGTTATGTTTTTTGTTATGTTTCTTGATCAGTGTTTGTTATTTGTAATTGTTCTCTAATTCAGTAATTTTGTATATCCCAAAAAATGAAATAAAGATAAAGATAAAGGGTTAAAACTCATTGGGAATGATTGCATTATGCACACACTGCTATCAGCATAGCAGTGTTACATGTGTATATTTACTAACGAATTATTAAAAGGCCAAATAGGCACTTAGGGAGATAATCCCATAGGGATGTACACAAACTTAAAACTGGCCTAACTTGTTTACACTAGCCCTTTTCTCTAAGATCTTCGATATTTATGCTATTTAGACCAAAATCTGTCGTTCTAGGACAAAAATACCGTAACTCCCAAATGTCGTTTTTTAGGGTAGCTAGACACTTGCATTGTAGGGAGACACTGAAATGTCCCCCTACATGTAAGTGCCACTGTCTCCTTATTACATGTACCTAAAAACTTACGCTAATTTGTCTCCCCAAGTGCCTATTTGGAAGAATTTTACTCATCTGAAAGTAAATAATGATTCTAGGCATCCAGCTTAATTATTGCACTAGATATCCTGTAATTATTGAAAAAACAAGAACAACATAAGAATAACTGCCGATGCCGGTTGAAAACAAACACTGTTATTCTTGCTTTTCTCGGCATCCATGATTGTAAATTTTCGGACAGGTCAGTTAAACAATCTTTACTAGAAAATACAACCCCCCAAATCCACCCATTCTTGATAATTCAAGCAATTACCAATGGTGTATACTACCTTTAAAAACAAACTAATAGTTTGTAGGATGTGCATTGACGTTCAAATAAATAAACAAAAACTAAAAGACAGTGTAGAAGTTGTTTGTTTATTTTCCAGTGTTTAAATGAGAAAAATGCCCTTAATGTATAATCTGTTTGTACCCATATTCACAAGCAGCAGTGCTATTTGCCAGAAAAAAATGCCCAGCTAACAATAGCAATACTCTCTGGAACCAATACAAATTGTACATGGTATGGGCATGTCATAGTGTAGAGTGCCCTTTAATATAATCACACTAGGCGCATTGAAATATTGAAGCCTTTCTGTTGAACTGGTTTTGTATACCTTATTTATAGTAATTTATGCTGTACATGTACTGTAGCTACTTTCATTTTCTGTTTCTGTTCTTGCTGTTACTGTTAGTCTATTTGCATCACAGACATGCAAAAGTACACATACAAAGTTTGGTAGGTCTCACTAAGGAAAGTGGTATCAGGAAATACAACCAATAACAGAAGTCATATTGTATACAGTAATATTTACAATGTACATGTACATTACCTGGAATATTAAGTTATAGGTGTATGTACATTGTACATGTACAGTACCACCAGAATCAGAGTGCAACATATTGAGTGTTGAGTTTACCATGGTGGTGGAGTGGAATTTGCAAAGATTGGTATGGTTCCTGAAAGGGCATGTACATGTATAAATCACCTTGGGGGGGTTAAGGTTACATTAAATAATGTACATTTACTTTGCAGTGTCATCATCTTTTTCTGCCATATTGCACAGTATATTGTCTTTATTTAACCAGTCACGGATAGTGACAGATCATATCCATTTGATTATTTTCTCATGGGAGTTACATGTACATGTACATGTACCGGTACATGTACATGTACATGTACCGGTACATGTACATGTAGTACATGTACCGGTACATGTACATGTACATGTACCGGTACATGTACATGTACATATACCGGTACATGTACATGTAGTACATGTACAAGTAGGTAAAGAGGCAGGGAGTTATTCTTAAAAGTATAGCTATCAAGTACTTGTAGCTACTTGCAATGTACATGTAACGGTATTGCCTAAAATCTCAAAGATAAAACACGGTAATTTTGCACTAACATCCTTTGAGTCATCCGCTCTGGCAGTTAGCAGCATAAATTGCATATTACAAGACAGGAAACAAATTACATTGTACTGGTACGGTACATGTACTTGACACTTGCTTATTATACCAGTAGAATGCACCACTCGGCATGGTTTCTGAACTGACTTATATTCCTTTCTGGAACTCATCTGGCCTGTCTGTCATATTGCCATAGATCTCCCATGTCTTGCTTCATTGGGACCAACACTTCCCTCTCCAGGTATCTATTTATAAACCTGTGATGCTGTTGCTTTCAATTACTGCTCCGTGTAAATGCCCGAAGACAGATGAACCACCAGGGTGTTTAGGCCTCTAGTGTTGCCTAGACAAAAGTGCCTCGGATAAATCAGAGTGTTTACATCAGCAAGAGGACAACTCATTTCTTCTTGTTTTTTTGTATAAATATGAAAACTTATACAGGAATTATTTATTTATTTATTTTATTCAACACCCAACAGCGCTATAGCGCCAATTACAGGATGAGAGAAGATAATGTGAAGTAGGTACAGTTTTAGAGGCGGGAGGAAAACCCCAGAAGAATATCCTGGGAAAAACCTACGGAATCAGGCAGGGACTGAAAACCCAATCCACATAATATTGCTGCATTTAGGTTGTGTAATAAGGCACTTTATACAATGTTCTATGTGGATTCACTGTTTTTTAATTTATACAAATATTTTAATATTAAACTTTTAATATACATGTACTGTACTTGTACATGTACTATAAAAATGACAAACCAAAACATTTTTTTAGAATAATGTATCATTTCCAATATGTAAGCTATCCCCTAGGCCCTTTTGGCTAGGAACCATCCTCATTCCTGCAAAATCCTAAAATTGCCATCATGTAAACATTTGATTCATCCTCAATCCTCCAAAATCATGTATTATTTCTTGAATTTGTTCAGTGGAGGGTAACCATTGTCTCAATCCTCAAATCCTGTGCCATTCACTGCTATCGGTGGAGTCGGTACTGATGACATTCAGAGGCAGTGCGGATGATACATCAATCATAATGCTGGACTGCATTATGCATGGCTGAACAACATAAAGAATGCTGGGTACGATCTATGACATCGACCCATTGCATCCTCAAATCAACTGGCACTTTTTGCCATTCATCCTCAATCCTCAAATCCACTAAAAACTGCAATAATGATTTTGGAAGATTGAGGAGGGTTGGGGTTAAGAATACAGGTACAAATGTTACAATAGTGTGTATCCCAGTCCAGTGAGATGCCTACTGGTTAGGATGTAACTGACATAAAGTAGCCAATCAACAACCGATATTGATGAATGGGAGTATTATGCATTGTTATGACTGCAGGCTTGCCAACCATAAGATCACAGCAAACTTGGATGATTATTTTTCTAAGGACAGCACTGGTTATCATGTCTAAATTGTGAAAGGGAAGTATATACAAAATAATATTTATACAGAATGTGACCATAGACTCTGCCATGTGGGGATATACAGGTATGCAGCTTTGTTATGTTATTTGGAGATTAGACTACACAAAAGTAGCTTTGTGATATTCCAAGAAAACTATATTCTAGGATTTTGATTTCAAATCAAAATTTGCTGAGTCCCAATTTGAATTGAGACTACAATCTGTACACATTCTCATCTAACCGATTGCAGCTCTACTCAAATGTGACCGGCAGGGTTATAGCCACGGTGGGCGGCGCCGGGCGGTACCGCCCGGCACCGCCCGGCACTGCAAATACCCGCCCCTGCAAATTACCGCCCGGCACTTGGGTTCAAATTGGCTGTGCCGCCCTGCCCATTTTTTTTAATTTTTTTAATTTTTTATTTTTTTATTTTAAAAAAAATTAAATTATGGGCACAAAAGAAAGAAAGGAGATACAAAGTCATGTTAATCATGTTCATGTAGTAATTAATTTTATTAACTTAGCTAGACTTTCACAGAAACATGCAAAAATGAACCTGGCCGTGAGACGCGAGAGCTCCGCTCGCTGCGCTCGCAACGCTTCGCAATCTGATAATTTACCCGGCACTAAAAAGGTCCTAGCTAGAACCCTGGTGACCGGCTCTACAAAAAGGTGTCTTATGTCGCGAAAAAATGAAATTGAGTTATGGTAAGAAAGTCCACAACGTAAGCTTTCATTTAGTATATAATAGAGATCCATAGCCCCTCCCATTTTGGAGACACGACGTGTTTAAATATTGATTACTTTTTCGGAGTTCAAATTACACAACTGAGAAAACAGGCTTTGAAATAGCCGGCTCTGATGTACTACAACAGAACGATGCACACAAAATGGTAGTTTTTTCCACTTTATTCATCAAAATCAACATTTCTTTTAATGAAACCTTAAACTGTAGGTATTAAAGATTTCATTCATGACAACAAATGAAAAACACATTTTGATGTAATGTTGACCCTCTCAACGTTGAGCGGGCCATTACATGATAGTGCACAGCGCGACTTACATGTAGTCGTGAACCACATAATGACTGAGAATAGCCCGTTGTGTTTCCTTTATTTCTGTACTGTAACCTAACATGATTCACCTTACGCTACCTGAGAGACGGAGAAATTTGACAAAGAAACCGTCGTTCAAAGATTTTGTGTCTCGATACTCGGTTGTGGTACAGTAAGCGTGTACAGGTGTACATGTATGGCTCGCACTGAAAAGACCAATAATAGCATCCACGTATTTGTCGTTAGAACGTTGGCGAACACAATTTGCGGATATTTCCAATGGTGTATCTCTGAGACGCATCTTTGCAAATGACATTCGTTTATTTTCTTCAATAATTTCACAGGCAGTTTAGAATCATTTATATCTTTACAACAAGTAAGCTTTTCATGTACATGACATGTACATGTACATTGTATTTTGGTTTACGTGTACATTTTAAGATAGCTTCAAGATGTATTTGTTCAGTGCATTATACATTTTCACACACCCCAGGGTTAGGGTGCTTTGTCAAATTGTGGTCAGTTACATGTACATGTTACATGTATGTACACATGTACATGACATACATTTACATGGACAAAATAATAATGTTCTAACTTTACCTTTTAATGAATTTAACTGTACAATTTACTGTGGAAAAACCCACTACATTGTATGTACGATGATGATACATACATGTACATGTACACAGTTGAGCAAAGTCCCTGGACATGCTAGAATGGAACAAAAGTCAATTATTAACAAACAGATAAACACATTTCAAGAAATGGAATACCTGGCTATTATACAAATGATGTGTGCATTGCATAGTTATTCAATTTGTTATCATATCACTGTTTATTGTTCAAAGATCAAATCAAAAACAAGTGTGCCAATAGTATTTACTCAAACAATATTTGGCTGTAATTTGTACCTGAATTTATTTACCTTCATCAGAGTAGAGGAAAAAATACACAACAAATCATCTATCACTGGCTTTCTTTTCATTTTTGTTTGTACTTTATTAGTCCTTGATTGCATTTGGTTGCACATTTATCGGTACCACTGAACTACAGGTACCAGACCTTGTGTAACTACCTTTACATCTTAGGAAACTCTACAAATGTCTGTACATTTGTCCCAAAGAGAAAACTTGTAATAAGCCAGTTCAATATCAATATCAAGCAGTGCAGGTCAAAATTTTTGGGGGGATAAAACCGTGCTGGTAGACGCTTGCATCGCAATAGCCGGTAGACGCTTGCATCGCAATAGCCGGTAGACGCTTGCATCGCAATAGCCGGTAGACGCTCGCATCGCAATAGCCGGGTAGACGCTCGCATCGCAATAGCCGGGTAGACGCTCGCATCGCAATAGCCGGGTAGACGCTCGCATCGCAATAGCCGGTAGACGCTCGCATCGCAATAGCCGGGTAGACGCTCGCATCGCAATGGCCGGGTAGACGCTCGCATCGCAATAGCCGGTAGACGCTCGCATCGCAATAGCCGGGTAGACGCTCGCATCGTAATAGCCGGGTAGACGCTCGCATCGCAATAGCCGATTAGACGCTCGCATCGCAATGACCGGGTAGACGCTCGCATCGCAATGACCGGGTAGACGCTCGCATCGCAATGGCCGGGTAGACGCTCGCATCGCAATAGCCGGTAGACGCTCGCATCGCAATAGCCGGGTAGACGCTCGCATCGCAATAGCCGGGTAGACGCTCGCATCGCAATAGCCGGTAGACGCTCGCATCGCAATAGCCGGTAGACGCTCGCATCGCAATGGCCGGGTAGACGCTCGCATCGCAATGGCCGGGTAGACGCTCGCATCGCAATGGCCGGGTAGACGCTCGCATCGCAATTGCCGGGTAGACGCTCGCATCGCAATTGCCGGGTAGACGCTCGCATCGCAATAGCCGGTAGACGCTCGCATCGCAATGGCCGGGTAGACGCTCGCATCGCAATGGCCGGGTAGACGCTCGCATCGCAATGGCCGGGTAGACGCTCGCATCGCAATGGCCGGGTAGACGCTCGCATCGCAATGGCCGGGTAGACGCTCGCATCGCAATGGCCGGGTAGACGCTCGCATCGCAATGGCCGGGTAGACGCTCGCATCGCAATGGCCGGGTAGACGCTCGCATCGCAATGGCCGGGTAGACGCTCGCATCGCAATGGCCGGGTAGACGCTCGCATCGCAATGGCCGGGTAGACGCTCGCATCGCAATGGCCGGGTAGACGCTCGCATCGCAATGGCCGGGTAGACGCTCGCATCGCAATGGCCGGGTAGACGCTCGCATCGCAATGGCCGGGTAGACGCTCGCATCGCAATGGCCGGGTAGACGCTCGCATCGCAATGGCCGGGTAGACGCTCGCATCGCAATGGCCGGGTAGACGCTCGCATCGCAATGGCCGGGTAGACGCTCGCATCGCAATGGCCGGGTAGACGCTCGCATCGCAATTTTGATACAAGTCAGATGTACATGTACACAAAATGTAAGTAACTTGGCATTATGCACAGAATCTACTTTGTATCCAATCTGTTATACATGTATGAGTCATACATAGTATTGGTGAAATGATGTAGTGTACATGTGCCTGAAATGATTATTCATGAGGTACATTGTACATTATAGCAAGTCCATTAATGATTGGCCACATGTACATGTACCGGTACTTGTTGTACAAGTATAATGCACTCTAGGTGAAGCCAATAATGCATCACTGATTGTAAAATTTTGGACAGGTCAGTTAACAGATATTTACTATAAAACACAACCCCCCAACCCAAATGTACCAATTCAAGTACATTGTAATTACCAATGGTGTATCCTACCTTTAACCCTAACCCTCTCAAATCCTCGAATCAAAATGATTTTGCACACACCCTAGGGAGTTAGTTTGAACTGTTTTGTACAATGTAGTCATGAATATTGTTTTCACTCACATTAGCCCAATGGGCCTGGCACATACATTTGTACAGTACAACATGTTATCACATGCATCGGTGTCCAATTGCAACTTTCTGTTAACCCACCCATATTGCCTCTGTCAAGGGCAACAGAATGCAAGTGTTTATCTATCTCGCTTCCCTTCTGTATTATACATGTAAGTGAGTCAAGTGACAAAAAATCTTGAAGGCCTGTCTGATCTGGGCTTGCTTGCCAACATGCATGATGGAGTTTTTAACCCCCGAAACTAAGGCTGTTTGGGTGTACATGTAGTTATGATTCCAGCCGGAAAAAGTAAGTTTTTTGCGGACTTGTCAGAAACCACATGTATACATTGGTGCTGTGTGTAGTTTAATTTATGGGAAACAATGCCAGGACATACATGTACATCGTAAGGACATACTGTACAATGTACCGTACATGTACATGGGCATTTCCACACTAATGGGGTATATTTGGCATGTTGTATTAGAAGGTTTAATAAAAAAAACCAGAAAACATTAAAATATCCTTGAAATGTATGTTATGTTTTAAAATAACATAAATAGATAGTAAACACAATTTATTTTAATTCCATACAATTTAAAGGTAATTTTTGAATACAAAACTTGTTTGTCCATGGCACTTTTTGATTGAAATTTGTGACAACAAAATGAGCACTAAATTACTGGTGTAAAAATCGGTGATTTCATCCATTATCCCAATTTTCATGTTTGGTTATTCTATAAACGTATTTTACTTAATGTTCTTCATCTATGTTTGTTTCGTTCAGATTTCTTGATTTGTTGGTGTATTGGTTTGTTTGTGTGTACTACGTACGTAACATCGTCTGTCCACTATGTTACGTACGTTCCCAGAGCTATTAAAAAAAAAAAAAGATTTGTTCATGGATAAATGGTGAACAGTTTGATTGAACAGGCTATAAAATCATATTTGTTGCGTTTTGTTTAATTTTAACTTGATATTCGTTCGTTAAAATTGATTACAGCTGCAGTTGTTTAGAATCTGTCCACCTTTTTCTACGTACGTAACATCGATAAAAGACCCATTTTTTTTTCGTGCGCATTCCGATTACGATCTCCAGATTTTCGACGTTGTTTATTTGAGCATGCGCATTAAAAATAACATTGTGAAAAGCCGCCATTGTTGTCTAGGACGCTTACAGCGGAGCTGGTCGTCGATCTGTCCTGATTGTTACGTACGTAGTATACGTTACGTACGTTCCCTTTATTTTTCATTTTAACCAGAAATTGTTCTCATGTAACCCTTTATAGGTCTAGGGTACTTAGAACACGCAATATGCCTTGTTTCTGTTGCAAAACTGAGCTGATTGGCGTTGATATTAAACCTCGACTGCGTTTTGTTTCCTGAAGACAGAACACGATGTCTATATCGTATATCGTACGAACAAAGACAGATGTTTCCGTGCTGCACTTCGGGTTTGCCTGGTTTCTTACGAAGTTGTTATCACGTTTATAAACAATAGTCGTTCGTGATGTCTTTAATAGGTTTTCAATCAAATATCTTCATTTTATAGCCCACTGTATTATGAAAAGTGTGGTTTCTCAACATGCCCGTAGTCGTACGTAACGCAGACAGAACTATGGCGGAACAAGTTTGCGCAGGCGCGTCATGCAAAGCTCGTCGGACCGAACAACAAAGGGAACTAGCAGAGCGCCCTCTGTTGTTTGGTGCGACGAGCTGTGCACGCCTGCGCAGACTTGTCCCGCCATATTGTTTTGTGTTTATCGCGAATTTTTTAAAAACTTTAAAAACGTTAAAATATCGTTTTAAAACGGAATTTTGGAACAAACAGAGACACTGTTCTCTCAATTATGACACAGATTGAGCAGTGTGTGATGGTAAAGTGTCTTGGTAACACGATATATGTTTAAAGTTAACATTATAATTATCGTTTTTTCGTACGAACGAACCCCTTCTCAGAGGGACTACCCAGTATTGTTTGGGGATGGCTACATGTAGTACGAAGAAGGTAGGAACAGGCCAGGGGCTGTAGGAAACATTTGGACAGTCCTAGTTTATCTTTTTGGGAAGTTATTTTTAATCATAACAAATACAATCTGTTTGAGAAAACGGTTGTGAACATCCACAGTGACAATTCCGTCTTTGTTACGTACGTAACCTCATTAAGTATTGCAGCATAACTATTTTCCAGTTATTTGTAGTTACTAAAGCAAGACAGCCAAAATGAAGGTTTGCTGTGTCAATACTAACACATAGACTGTGACTGCTTAAATGATGTTTTTACAAGAATTTGTCTCTGGCTTTGTCCTCTACAAGATTGGTTTTTATGTCCTTGAAAACTAGAAATTGCCTGTCACCAGACTTGCCCCAATAAACGTTTCTTGTTGAGACCTTTCATTTTAAAGTTGTGTTTGAACCTTATTAATTAAGTGAAATTAATATGTTTAACTCCCAACTACACAAATTTAGCTCTTTTAATTAAGTCTGATTTGATCAATTTTCTGTCCACGTTACGTACGTAACCAATCAATGAGAGTCAACTTTCCACGCCTGTAAAATGATGGTTGAAGGTGGAATTATCAAATTGTTTTAACCACGCATTCTGGGCATTCTGGGGAGCAGAAAAACAGCAAAATATATATTTAATCAGAAACTTCAATTTTAGACCTCTCTGTCACACAAATGTACCCCATTAGTGTGGAATTGCCCACATGTGTACTGCCCCTTTAACATAAAAACACTGACTGTATGACTTTCGTGAATTTTAAACGGTCCAAATAGCGTTTGGTACATACACGTATGTTTGGAGACAACAATCGGGAGCCAAGGATAGTGGATTTTTTTCAAAAACTGTGTTGGGTATTTACTGTGTTCGGTACCATACATGTACATGTACATACTGTACAACACCTACACTGTACATGTACACCTACATGTACATGTACATATTACGGGTATGTATTACACCTACATATACTTTTTGTACATACCGGTAGTATGTATGCCCACATTGTGTTATGGATGTTTGGTACTTGTACCATACTACATGTACATGTACATTGTACAAACAGGAAGAAGTAGAATCATTTTATCTGGCCTTTTTGTGAAGGGCGTCACCGTCATCACAATGACATGGTAATTATCAAATGAGGAAGTCAGCAGGTGACCTTTGACCCTGCCAGTAAATTAAAGGGATTAACAAGTGTAGGCATAATAAATTCTTGTTTGCACACAACAGAAAATCCTAAATACTATTCTCAAGCAGTTAGCTTTAATAAATGATCAAAATTCAACCCACTTTCTAGAACATGTCGAAAAGAAAAGAAAGCTGAATGTTGTACAGGTGCATTGATGTACATGTACATGTAATGGTACATGTACCATTACATGTACATGTACATGTACATGTACATGTACATGTAATGGTACATGTACCATTACATGTACATGTACATGTAATGGTACATGTACCATTACATGTACATGTACATGTACATGTACATGTACATGTACATGTAATGGTACATGTACCATTACATGTACATGTACATGTACATGTACATGTACATGTAATGGTACATGTACCGTACTATGTTCAATGTACAATGTACATATACTTTAGTGTACGTAAATGTCCTTTGTACAGTTTTACCTCTAGCGTTCTTTATCAAAGAGGGAAAACTTTGTGTAAAGTGTGGACATCTTTTGTTACCAAGTCCACACTAATTGATAGCAAGGTTCGTATACATGTACATTTACATTTACATGCACATGTGTATGTCCATGTATATGTCCATGTACTTGTACCGGACCGGTACATGTACATGGACAGTACTTGTACATGTTGGAGCTTGTACAATGATTGCACATACTGGTACATGTAAATGTAAAACGATACAAGGCCTGGCAAACAAGTCTTGTTACCTAGCAACCATCATACCTTAATACTAGATGTCTGTGTATTCCAGCGTCTAATTACCATTATGCCATACTGCTTGTACACAGTGTATGCATCCACGCAGCGCACTCAAAGCGGTGGGTGTTGTCTACTGGTGAATTTAACAAGATGCATTTATTGGTACGCTAAGACCATGCAGTCACATACGGTAGCATCATGGACATGTTGAGTGTGTTTATACACACCTGTACCATGTACATTGTACGAATTCGTAACTGCAAATTTGTATCCCTGTGGTGACATCTTTTTGTTCTTGTGTACAAATTTTCTGTAAATTTGTCTCTTAAAAATGTTCCTACTGGTTAATTACATACCAGTGTTTGTGTACCTAAAGGCATTCCCCTGTATGTGTAATGTCACACATAATTATTTACATGTCCTAAGTGCTCTGTGCTAAAATCAACTGTCCACATTGATTACCTCTTAAAGATGTTTCCCCCCCCCCCCCCCCTATGTAAATCATGTACCCCTTGTATTCTGTACCTGTGGCCCTGTAGGCCTTGAAGCCTCTTGAAGTGAGCACATCTAGGACCAGAAGCCTTGCAAAAAGATGTAAGGATATGTTAACCTGCTTACCAGGCAACATGGAAATTGAACATACAATTTAAAGGTCAATGCATTTCAAGGATTATAATTAAAAACACTGTTACATTGTGTACATTTCCAAGGTCTTTCACCTTTGTTCCTAACAAGTTCACGCCAAAATTATTTTAACATCACCGATCCGAGGGGCGGGATTATTTTTAACGAAACTCGATCAGAAGCGGGTTTAGGCCGATAGTGCCGGGAAGCACACCCACGCATTCCTGGCCTTGCTCGCTGCTGACAGACATTTCCGGGCTTGGCGTGTTTATGCGCCATTCGTTTTGAATCTGAAGAAAATGTTTGCGTTTATATACAGGTACGTCATCCGGCGCGAACTGGTTAACAAATTCGCGCCAGGTTTATTTTGGGTGTCAGAAGTGCGTGTATGCATGCATTTTTTTTTTTTTCATATTAACAACATATTGAATACTGCTGGATTGTATTCTAAAATGAAAAATAAGAGCATTTGAAAGGATTTTGTTTTCTGTTTCATGCCAAGTATTTCTCAAATACATACATGTGTATTTTTGCCTTTGGGCAATGACAAAGGGCGGCAACGTAGATCAAAGGGTCAGGCCTTAGTTTTGAATAGAATATGATTGATCTTGTTTGGTTTTCTGGGGTAGATGTTCCGTGAATTTAGTCTTATTCCTTGCTATTGTATTAATTGTTTGGTCTTTGTTTTTTGTCTTTGTTCTTAGGGGCTGGAGAGTCAGGCAAGAGTACAATCGTCAAACAGATGAAGTAAGTACAAACCTCTTATCTTCCGTTTTTGTGTATGATCAGTTGGGCGATTTTGCTTATTGATGACAGTCTCCAGATTAAATTTTAATCTGAGCAAATTTAGTAAATAAATGGATGTTTATTCAGTGATAGACATTTTCTATCTGCAAATGGTGTATCCTACCTTTAACATACAGATTATTACATACCGGTACATGCTATAAAAAAAAACTGCCAAGAAAAAAAATATGTTTGGGATAAAAGTACCAATGTGAACATGTTTCAGGTTTTCATCATTTTATTTTTGTTTTAAATAAAAAACAGCACTTTTTTATGTGACAGCAAAACAGGATGCAAGCGAGGACGAGAATTTTTTATATTTTTTTTGCCTTAAAATAAAATGGTATTTAAAAAAAAAAAAAAAAAATTAATGGAGAAATCATTTTCCCAAACGATGAATCCCTGTAAACTTCAGAACAGACAAGCAAGAGAAATGTTTTTTTATGTAAAAGATAATTTTTAATTAACTCTTAGCAGCGTATTTTCGTGGCAACTGGGCAACTAAGGTGGGGATTTAATTAAGCGTGAGGGTTTGCAATCTACTGAGTGGGCAGCGGTAGTCTGTGGTACCATATTTCCATTACATGTACATGGTGTTTACTGCTAACATTTATCATCTATGGTACATTTATGTATTTAATGTCTGTGAAAGCCATGTGAACACTGATAAAAGTTAGGATAAACCATTTGCGCATTTTTAAAAATTTGTATTAACGAATTATTAAAAAAATGATTTTTCTATAAATAAAATTTAATCGCCGGACGGCGATCGCAAAAAAAAATGCCTAATGCCGGTTGAAAACGAATGTCTTTTTTCTTGTTTTTTCCCTTTCGGCATCCATGATTGTGAAACTTCGGTCACTTCAGTTAAACGATATTTACAATTACCAAAAAAAATTCCAAACCCACCCATTCCTGATAATTCAAGCAATTACCAAAGGTGTATCCTTAACTCTAACCCTGCTACACGCGGCACAGTGCATCAGGGAAAAAAAGTCTGGTGCATTCTGCTGTGAACACCAATGCACTAACACCATAGTCTAAGACGATTGAGAGCTCTAGTCCACATTGAACAATGCTAGAGATGGATCCTGCTGTGTTGGGTGACCACAGACTCTGAGGCAGTTTGACCTTGATATTTTTGACCTGATGGATGTTGCTGTACTCTACTGCCAAATTCTTTGGACAGCTGCTGTGTTTAGTAGGCTGTCTAGTCTGAATACCCTGGAGGGTTAGGGTTAAATTAAGGCAGGTGGATACAAATGATCACTAAAGTGGGGTATACTGTACTGGTACTTTATACAGTGCGTCTTAAAAAAGAAGTAAAAACAAACGAGATTAACGTTTTAAATGTTTATTACTCGGAAAGTGTTAAGCTCAATAAATAGTAACTACACCAGTACATTGACATTGACACTGGCAAAAACAACTTTGCTTCGTAGAATGCAGCAACGCTTGCCAGACCATGGAGAACTGAAAAAGCTTTGAAATAACAATGGCTGATTAGTTTTGCCATGAGAACAAAATCTCTGAGATTTCCATTTTTCAGCAACGAGACGCTTTTATCATTTAAGAAAGACCATATTTGTAAAGAATGGTGCGAAATAAATGATAAACCAACATAACTAGGGGGACAACAAATAATTGTTGGCAATGTAGTTTTCTATGGTCCTGTGTTGGAAATTGGCTACAACAGTAAAGCCGTGTTCGCACTGGACTTTTTTGGGGAAGGTTTTACTGAGACGATGGGAAAATAAAAAATGGTCAAATGTTACCGCTGTTCGCACTTGGACTTTCAACACGGGAAAATTTTACCGAGACCGCGGGAAAAGCAGCCTAGCTGTCATTATAATGACTCGTGAGGGCGCTTTGCGTGACCTTTCTGCATTGACCCCGATGTACCCATTCGCGCGCGCGTTTTTTTTTGTCAGATCGCATTATTGACGCCATCGTCGGTTTTTAGCCGATGCATCCGTTGTCGTGCTTTCTTTCGTCGTAAGAAACGTTGACGTTCTTTATTATCATTTGGAAATGATGCACTGGTAGCACCAATCAAACTTCCTACTGTATCAATAATAATATCTGCCATAATATTGACCAAAGGAACCCCAACTCTACGTAATCTTTTTGCAGAACCACGTGCGAATGTGATCACGATGCGATTTGCATGCTTGCAGCATGCCCGCACGTAAACAATGCAAAGAGCGCGTTTTGTGTAGCATGACCTTGCACTGGATAGCCGGGTGAGCGTTTTCTTGGGACGCTTTTACCGACACGCGCTGTTCGCACTGGACTTATCGTCTAGGGAAAAGTGACCAGGGACGTTTTCCAGGGCAGCAGTTGGCCGGTAGAAGTACCCACTGGACTCGGGAGAAGTACCTGAGAGGAAAACGTCCTAAGCTGTCCGCACTGGACTTAAAATGGGAAAAGGACCAATCGTCTAGGTATGTTTTATCATTTTAAGTCCAGTGCGAACATGGCTTTAGTTTAGACAGACTACTATTTTGGCAATGTTGACTCTTGGTAAATTTAAAGTACAATAATTATTCTAGATTAATTAGATTAATATTTTTAAATTTCACAGCTGGTACCCAAAAATCATGGGAGACACAAACTATATCCGTAACTCGAAAAACGTTCTAAAAGTTGAAAATTAAATTTACATATCATAACGTAGCCATGTTAGTAAATTTGGCAAAGTCATTGAAAATCCCATTGGTACCGTACCCTAATTTATAGAAACACCCACCAGTGATTTGTGGAGAATTACATGTAGAAGGATTTAGGCTGAATGGCAAAAAGTGCCGATTGATTCTGCAAAAATGAGTCTGATGTCGCATAATACATTTTCACGTAAAGGACTGCTAATTGTCTCGGAGGTGATTTTTCTTTCAACAAATAATTTTTTGGTTTTAAGGAATTTTGGTTTCTCCAACACCTATTTTTTTCAGAACTGATCGTTTGAAAAGGTTGTTTTGATCCCTAAAGTAAATTTAATCAAGGTTGTTGTCATCCTTTAACCATAGCATATAATGAAGCACTAAAATTGTAAATCTTCATTTCTGTTCAAAGACATTTTCAATATAACTGATAAAAAGCAAATTTCAAACAATCATAAAGGACCAATGCATTACACTACAGATTTGTGCCATATGTCAAATGAAAGCTTATTTTCTGCTCTTTTTGGCCAACTGTAAAACTTTAAAAAATATTTGTAACACATCAGACTCATTTTTGCAGAGCGGGTCACAAATGGCAAGAAGTACTGATTGATTTTGGAGGATGCAATAGGCTAAGCTTGTAGACCGTACCCGACATTCCTTATGTTCAGCCATGCATAGTGGAACTCTACATTATGCTTGTATCATCCACACTGCTTCTGAATGTCATGGGCACTGACTCAACCCATAGCAGCGATTGTTGGAGGATTTTGAAGGATTGAAAAAGAATCATACATTTAACTTGACCATTGAAGTATCATGATACACTGTACAGTATATGTGATGTAAGGTACCGGTACATCTAATAAGGTAATGATTTCACAACATGTGTAGGAACTTGGAAAGCTGTTTTTTTTCAATTGTGTGCATAACCTCAGCTAAACCTCTTGTACAATCCACATCATTCCCCATTAATTGCTTCAAACATTTGTCATTTGCAGAGCTGCACATGTACATGTAGGCAGCAGATCTGTATGCATCACTCCACACTACATGTAGATGTATAATCCATACATACAGGCCTGTTTGTCATGTTTGTGCATGTTGAGAGCATTGGGTACATTTCATATGTACATATGCAGGGGCCAGCCACCTGCACACATCAGGAATATTTAATGACTCCATATTTTGTACTGCTTCCCCAGAGTGGGTGTGTGTGTAATAATCGTCTTGTTTGTGTGTTAGCTCTCCTTGTAATCATACAGGGATGCTGGCATAGCCTGTCTAGTCATGGGGGGGGGGGGGGGGGGTGTTAACCTGGATAGAATGAAGTAAGGCATACATGTAGGTCTTCCACAAGGATACTGCAGGGCTAGATTTATTTGTTTAACACTTGCTGTTGTTTACACTTCAAAGCGCTTCAATAGTTGCCCCCCCCCAAAAAAAAAAACCCACCCCAAATCTGTTTTATACATTGTACATGGCACTCCAAAGCACTCTAAGGAATGCCATAGGAAACTGCAGGTCAGCTGGGTCATGCTGGTGGGTTCACCATGTATTACAGTGATAAGCAAAGCTACATGCCTACATGTATTTTGTTAAAGTGCCATTTAAGAAACCTTCAATGCACTGCAGCTATAGTGATTTGGCATCTATGTACAGTACCAATTAATTGCTGTAAAGAACTTTCATAGAGAAATGGTTAACTAATCCTTTTGGGTTCAAATCATCCTTAGTATCGTGGTACAATGTAGTATGTTCTTTGTTATTATTATTATTATTATTATTTTCTGGTAATGAAACCAAGGATCCTTCAAAAGCGCTCAAGGCACTGTAGCTCGTAAGCCAGAAGAAACCCGTAGACAGAGGCTGTGTCAGCCAGGAGCACCAGGGCAAACCCCTTCTCTTAGCGATAAGTGTTCTGGGTTCTTTTACGTGCATTATACAATTTTATAATGTTATAATATGCACTTGTAAGGCCAAATTATCACCAAACATTCATGTATTACATGTACATGTACTAGCAGGTGTGAAAATATGAATAAGATTAAAACTGCTGCAAACTGCTTACTGGCTGGAATGACCTGAAATATACAAATCAAATAAGTTAAGAGGGCCTAATATTTCGTTCTTAACAAGATCTTCTTCAGAGACAAAATGTCTGGTGTGGAAATATGAGGTGTGGAAATAATGTTAAACTTTGTGTCATCAAAGTTCAAAATGCGGTCTTGACATCTGGATTAACATCATTTGTGACCTGTTCCAACGAAACCCGGACAAAGTCGCACAATGTGTTTTGTCACAATGTACTCCTGAAGTCATTTCGGGATGGATTTTACCATTTTGAGGTTTTAGGTTTTCCTAAGTCACTCACTATTAACCCTAACTCCCTCACCATTGTTATTGAACAATACAATTCCTCCAAAATCCTCCAACTTCCTTTGTTGTGTAGGGAGTTAGGGTTAATCTACAATCTCCTCAAATTTGAACAAAATCCGTCTACCAGAAGTGTGTTTTTTTGTCAATTTTGTGAAACATTTGTGTATAGAAATAATACGCTTTTCTGAACTTCAAAGCTGTTTATCTCATAATTAGGTTGTCAGGGTTTTATCACTAAATCCAGACCCCAGGGAAGATAGGGTGGGGGTACATATGTAATTGATACATCATTTTAAAGCTGAGAACCTAGAGAATTTGAAAAAAAGCAAAATCTGAAAAACTAAAAAGTAGACTTTGTCCGGGTTTCGTTGGAACAGGTCACATTTGCTCTATGCTAGTACTACTGGTACGTGGTAGTACCTGTAGGGTACAATTTAAATTTAAAAAAGTAGGCTGTAGGCTTTAGTAGGCTGTCTAGTCTGAATACCCTGGAGGGTTAGGGTTAAATTAAGGCAGGTGGATACAAATGATCACTAAAGTGGGGTATACTGTACTGGTACTTTATACAGTGCGTCTTAAAAAAGAAGTAAAAACAAACGAGATTAACGTTTTAAATGTTTATTACTCGGAAAGTGTTAAGCTCAATAAATAGTAACTACACCAGTACATTGACATTGACACTGGCAAAAACAACTTTGCTTCGTAGAATGCAGCAACGCTTGCCAGACCATGGAGAACTGAAAAAGCTTTGAAATAACAATGGCTGATTAGTTTTGCCATGAGAACAAAATCTCTGAGATTTCCATTTTTCAGCAACGAGACGCTTTTATCATTTAAGAAAGACCATATTTGTAAAGAATGGTGCGAAATAAATGATAAACCAACATAACTAGGGGGACAACAAATAATTGTTGGCAATGTAGTTTTCTATGGTCCTGTGTTGGAAATTGGCTACAACAGTAAAGCCGTGTTCGCACTGGACTTTTTTGGGGAAGGTTTTACTGAGACGATGGGAAAATAAAAAATGGTCAAATGTTACCGCTGTTCGCACTTGGACTTTCAACACGGGAAAATTTTACCGAGACCGCGGGAAAAGCAGCCTAGCTGTCATTATAATGACTCGTGAGGGCGCTTTGCGTGACCTTTCTGCATTGACCCCGATGTACCCATTCGCGCGCGCGTTTTTTTTTGTCAGATCGCATTATTGACGCCATCGTCGGTTTTTAGCCGATGCATCCGTTGTCGTGCTTTCTTTCGTCGTAAGAAACGTTGACGTTCTTTATTATCATTTGGAAATGATGCACTGGTAGCACCAATCAAACTTCCTACTGTATCAATAATAATATCTGCCATAATATTGACCAAAGGAACCCCAACTCTACGTAATCTTTTTGCAGAACCACGTGCGAATGTGATCACGATGCGATTTGCATGCTTGCAGCATGCCCGCACGTAAACAATGCAAAGAGCGCGTTTTGTGTAGCATGACCTTGCACTGGATAGCCGGGTGAGCGTTTTCTTGGGACGCTTTTACCGACACGCGCTGTTCGCACTGGACTTATCGTCTAGGGAAAAGTGACCAGGGACGTTTTCCAGGGCAGCAGTTGGCCGGTAGAAGTACCCACTGGACTCGGGAGAAGTACCTGAGAGGAAAACGTCCTAAGCTGTCCGCACTGGACTTAAAATGGGAAAAGGACCAATCGTCTAGGTATGTTTTATCATTTTAAGTCCAGTGCGAACATGGCTTTAGTTTAGACAGACTACTATTTTGGCAATGTTGACTCTTGGTAAATTTAAAGTACAATAATTATTCTAGATTAATTAGATTAATATTTTTAAATTTCACAGCTGGTACCCAAAAATCATGGGAGACACAAACTATATCCGTAACTCGAAAAACGTTCTAAAAGTTGAAAATTAAATTTACATATCATAACGTAGCCATGTTAGTAAATTTGGCAAAGTCATTGAAAATCCCATTGGTACCGTACCCTAATTTATAGAAACACCCACCAGTGATTTGTGGAGAATTACATGTAGAAGGATTTAGGCTGAATGGCAAAAAGTGCCGATTGATTCTGCAAAAATGAGTCTGATGTCGCATAATACATTTTCACGTAAAGGACTGCTAATTGTCTCGGAGGTGATTTTTCTTTCAACAAATAATTTTTTGGTTTTAAGGAATTTTGGTTTCTCCAACACCTATTTTTTTCAGAACTGATCGTTTGAAAAGGTTGTTTTGATCCCTAAAGTAAATTTAATCAAGGTTGTTGTCATCCTTTAACCATAGCATATAATGAAGCACTAAAATTGTAAATCTTCATTTCTGTTCAAAGACATTTTCAATATAACTGATAAAAAGCAAATTTCAAACAATCATAAAGGACCAATGCATTACACTACAGATTTGTGCCATATGTCAAATGAAAGCTTATTTTCTGCTCTTTTTGGCCAACTGTAAAACTTTAAAAAATATTTGTAACACATCAGACTCATTTTTGCAGAGCGGGTCACAAATGGCAAGAAGTACTGATTGATTTTGGAGGATGCAATAGGCTAAGCTTGTAGACCGTACCCGACATTCCTTATGTTCAGCCATGCATAGTGGAACTCTACATTATGCTTGTATCATCCACACTGCTTCTGAATGTCATGGGCACTGACTCAACCCATAGCAGCGATTGTTGGAGGATTTTGAAGGATTGAAAAAGAATCATACATTTAACTTGACCATTGAAGTATCATGATACACTGTACAGTATATGTGATGTAAGGTACCGGTACATCTAATAAGGTAATGATTTCACAACATGTGTAGGAACTTGGAAAGCTGTTTTTTTTCAATTGTGTGCATAACCTCAGCTAAACCTCTTGTACAATCCACATCATTCCCCATTAATTGCTTCAAACATTTGTCATTTGCAGAGCTGCACATGTACATGTAGGCAGCAGATCTGTATGCATCACTCCACACTACATGTAGATGTATAATCCATACATACAGGCCTGTTTGTCATGTTTGTGCATGTTGAGAGCATTGGGTACATTTCATATGTACATATGCAGGGGCCAGCCACCTGCACACATCAGGAATATTTAATGACTCCATATTTTGTACTGCTTCCCCAGAGTGGGTGTGTGTGTAATAATCGTCTTGTTTGTGTGTTAGCTCTCCTTGTAATCATACAGGGATGCTGGCATAGCCTGTCTAGTCATGGGGGGGGGGGGGGGGGGGGTGTTAACCTGGATAGAATGAAGTAAGGCATACATGTAGGTCTTCCACAAGGATACTGCAGGGCTAGATTTATTTGTTTAACACTTGCTGTTGTTTACACTTCAAAGCGCTTCAATAGTTGCCCCCCCCCAAAAAAAAAAACCCACCCCAAATCTGTTTTATACATTGTACATGGCACTCCAAAGCACTCTAAGGAATGCCATAGGAAACTGCAGGTCAGCTGGGTCATGCTGGTGGGTTCACCATGTATTACAGTGATAAGCAAAGCTACATGCCTACATGTATTTTGTTAAAGTGCCATTTAAGAAACCTTCAATGCACTGCAGCTATAGTGATTTGGCATCTATGTACAGTACCAATTAATTGCTGTAAAGAACTTTCATAGAGAAATGGTTAACTAATCCTTTTGGGTTCAAATCATCCTTAGTATCGTGGTACAATGTAGTATGTTCTTTGTTATTATTATTATTATTATTATTTTCTGGTAATGAAACCAAGGATCCTTCAAAAGCGCTCAAGGCACTGTAGCTCGTAAGCCAGAAGAAACCCGTAGACAGAGGCTGTGTCAGCCAGGAGCACCAGGGCAAACCCCTTCTCTTAGCGATAAGTGTTCTGGGTTCTTTTACGTGCATTATACAATTTTATAATGTTATAATATGCACTTGTAAGGCCAAATTATCACCAAACATTCATGTATTACATGTACATGTACTAGCAGGTGTGAAAATATGAATAAGATTAAAACTGCTGCAAACTGCTTACTGGCTGGAATGACCTGAAATATACAAATCAAATAAGTTAAGAGGGCCTAATATTTCGTTCTTAACAAGATCTTCTTCAGAGACAAAATGTCTGGTGTGGAAATATGAGGTGTGGAAATAATGTTAAACTTTGTGTCATCAAAGTTCAAAATGCGGTCTTGACATCTGGATTAACATCATTTGTGACCTGTTCCAACGAAACCCGGACAAAGTCGCACAATGTGTTTTGTCACAATGTACTCCTGAAGTCATTTCGGGATGGATTTTACCATTTTGAGGTTTTAGGTTTTCCTAAGTCACTCACTATTAACCCTAACTCCCTCACCATTGTTATTGAACAATACAATTCCTCCAAAATCCTCCAACTTCCTTTGTTGTGTAGGGAGTTAGGGTTAATCTACAATCTCCTCAAATTTGAACAAAATCCGTCTACCAGAAGTGTGTTTTTTTGTCAATTTTGTGAAACATTTGTGTATAGAAATAATACGCTTTTCTGAACTTCAAAGCTGTTTATCTCATAATTAGGTTGTCAGGGTTTTATCACTAAATCCAGACCCCAGGGAAGATAGGGTGGGGGTACATATGTAATTGATACATCATTTTAAAGCTGAGAACCTAGAGAATTTGAAAAAAAGCAAAATCTGAAAAACTAAAAAGTAGACTTTGTCCGGGTTTCGTTGGAACAGGTCACATTTGCTCTATGCTAGTACTACTGGTACGTGGTAGTACCTGTAGGGTACAATTTAAATTTAAAAAAACATGTACAAATGTATGAATTCTCCTTGACGAAGGGGGAAAAAACCTACAAGGCTGAAATATAAGGTTGGCAATAAAAGCAAAGAAAGATGGTGTCTGTGATTGGATCCAATTGGGTTAATTTCACCCAATTAGTGAACCAATAAATGTGTATACCTAAGTGTACATCTATGGTTGGGTTTATACAATTAATGTGTGTGTTCATATGTTTTTTTTCTCATAAGATTAGCATAACTTTTGTTTGAATTACAGAAACAAATGAATGCACACACTGTATGGTTCAGCACACACAAAATAAAAGCCAAATAAAACTGCCTACTGGCACTACTGTAATTACCCTGGTTGTTGTTGTGGACATGTACACCCCGTATACACAATTATACGAACCTTACTATCACTGTGTGGACATCCTTTGGATTCATACAGTTAAAGGTCATGTAGTATACACCATTGGTAATTGCTTGAATTATCATGAATAGGTAGATTTTTGGGGTTGTAATTTATAGTAGATATCGTCTAACTGACCTGTCCGAAGTTTAACAATCATGGATGCCGAGAAAAGCACGAAAAACAGCGTTTGTTTTCAACTGGCGTCGAGCAGTTATTCTTATGTTATTATATAAATATTACTAATATTTCTCACACCATATAGTTGTTTTCAATCCACATTTGTGACTGTCATACCCTAGGATAATCCTCTTCAATTTGTCTATATACATACATGTAACCCTAACCCGTTTTTACCTCTAGCGTTTTGTATCCAAGAGGGGAAACCTTCTGTGGACTTGGCCAAGTCCACAGAAGGTTTCAGGTTAGTGTAAAGGTGTGGACATCTTTTGTTACACACAAGGATAGCAAGGTTCCTACCGGCACACATGAATGGTGGCATAGTGATTTGCACAGTATACAGGACTACACAGGACTACACCAGTGTACTGTATAGTGTACAGTCAGTGTGGCAACTACATGTACAGTGCTAGCCAATGACATGATATTAATGAGGGACCTACATGTACAGGTACAGGTAGGGCAGTGCTAAAAATAGAACTGCATCTAATTATTGTGTAGTAAACATGTTCAGTATGGTACAGTAGCAAGTATAGGTCCAGGTTGTGGCAACAAATTAACATGACATCCATCAAGGGTACATGTACATGTACATGTACTACTGGTACAGAAATCTAATTTGTCAATCAATCTATGCAGCTAAAAAGCCTTATAATTTTGGTGTTTTGGGGTGTTTTTCTCACCAAAATAATTCATATTCTGATTAAAATAAAACACATTGGCCTCAACATGCATATTACCATAGGTTTTGCAGCGAATAAACAGATATTTTGAGATGTACATGTACATGTACGGATGTACCGGTACATGTACGGATGACTGATTAACCAGTTCGTACAATGTGGCCTGAACCCGCCTCGGATCGAGTTTCGTTAAAAATAATCCCGCGCCTCGGCTCGGTGATGTTAAAATAATTCTTGTTTAATAAAATCTTGTTTTAAAATTAAATTATTTAAAACATTTAAAATTGAAAGTCAACCATTTGAAAGGTGTGTTTCTTGATAACAATGGAATACCGGATACCTGTACGTATGGTAAGATCATTTGCGTACCTGGGTGTCTGCACATGTTGTTGGACGGTCATTTACATGTGTACATAGTTAATGTTTTTGTAAACATGATCACAGCGATTTGAGATTAGTTTACTTGATAATGTGCATTATAAGAAATACACCAAACCAACTGGATTGAATCACAGCCTAATTCCCAACAATCATCATCTGAATACAAAGGTACAATGTACAATGTAGCAGTACACATGTACGTGCTAATATTATTAGACTATTCAGATATACACCTGAGCCTATGGTGCATTAATGGAATCTTGCTTGAATGGCCATGCCAAATGTTAATATCTGTAGCCTTTATGATAAAAGGACATTGATTGTCAGCATTCAAGTGTTCATCTTGCATGACGCTGTGAGGACAAGAGTAAGTGGATTCTATGCTAAACAATCTGCAGATTTTGTGGTCAGCGAGTTGCTTATTACATGGACTATTTCCAGGAAACTTGGCCATGAGATTAAGAATGGGTACAAATAATCAGTTAATGTACCAGTGTTTCCAAAGAGAAATAATAAGGCCAAACAAAAAATGCCTTTAGTTTGGCCAGCATTTTTAACCACACACATCGCACAAGTCGCAAGCATGGCCATACACAACAAATATGACCATTCGTAACCCGACTGGAATATAAGTCTAAGAAACGTAGTGAGAATTTAAATTTTATCTTTTTATAGCGCGTGACGGTAACCAGTGCACCATACAGTAGCTGCATAACGCATGCATGCTTTTTACTGTATGATATTGCGTCGGTAATATACATGTACGGTATTACCGAGGCAATATCATAATAATTATAATAAGTTTCATCCCAAATAATTAGTGAAAAATGATGACCGACAAAATGGAAGGTTCCACACCTTATTTACCATAAATCGTTTGATATTTCATCATTTTTTTACCTTCTTTCTCCAGGCAGCCTCTAAAAAGGAAACGGGCGGGGACGCTAAGCATGTTTAAGAAAAAATCCAAACCTCAATTATGTTTGTGTCCCAGTTACCCCTGACCTAGTAATTCCTGCAAGTTTTACTAAAATTGACTAATGTTTAATTGCAGCCACTTTGCTTAAATGTAATCACTCATTAAGATAAAAAGCATTAAAACAATGTGTGCTTAATGTAAACAAATGTCGGATGTAAAATGGACCCCTAATTATGGACACACTCATTTGCGTTATGTGTAGTTCCTAAGTAGATGTATGTACATCTACTTAGTACTCATGATGTAGTACTAAGCATACATTGTACAAAATGCAGTACATGTACCGGTACCAGTGTGCATACTACGATTGTCTATTGATGAATGTGACTCATCTGGGTCCTAGACTGTCAGGAACATTACATGAATACATTATGCACACATTTGCCTGCCAGTACCAGTCCGAGATATTAATGAAAGAAAGCAAGACATGTGCTTTCCAATGTCAAGGAAATTTGGTGAAATTACTTTATAAAGAAATACAGTACATGTGGATTATTTGTTATTTTAGTGAGACATTTGGGGGAATTTTACAAATTACTTGGAATAATTCCATATTCTGCAAACAGACCTTTGGGCAATGATAGAGGGAGTATTGACCTATCGCCAGTTGTGAGTTAGCCACACCCTCTAAGCAACGCGCAAAGCAAAGTAGCGTATTATGTCGAATCATTGGATACACACTCTCGGAAAAAAAAAAAATTGGTAACATGATTGCTTTTGTTTGTGTCTTGTCATTGTAGGATTATCCACGAAGAAGGTTACTCTGAGGAAGATTGTAAGCAGTACAAACCGGTGGTCTACAGCAACACCATACAGAGTATGATAGCTATCATACGAGCTATGGGATCCCTCAAAGTGGACTTTGGTGACGGCAACAGAACGGTAGGTTACTCCATCGCCCAACCAATCCTGACCCAAAACCGAACCGACCCGGAACCAACCCCAATCCAACTTAACATACAAGTCCCATAAGCTGGAAAACCAACGTCCAACAGGCCAAGGAAAACCATTCCAATCCTGACCCGAAACCGACCCGGAACCAACCCTAATCCAACTAAACATACAAGTCCCATAAGCTGGAAAACCAACGCCCAACAGGACAAGGAAAACAATTTCAATCCTGACCCAAAACCAAACCGACCCGAAACCAACCCCAATCCAACTAAACATACAAGTCCCATAAGCTGGAGAACCAACGCCCAACAGGCCAAGGAAAACAATTTCAATCCTGACCCGAAACCGAACCGACCCGGAACCAACCCCAATCCAACTAAACATACAAGTCCCATAAGCTGGAAAACCAACACCCAACAGGACAAGGAAAACAATTTCAATCCTGACCCAAAACCAAACCGACTCGGAACCAACCCCAATCCAACTAAACATACAAGTCCCATAAGCTGGAAAACCAACACCCAACAGGACAAGGAAAACAATTTCAATCCTGACCCGAAACCGAACCGACTCGGAACCAACCCCAATCCAACTAAACATACAAGTCCCATAAGCTGGAAAACCAACACCCAACAGGACAAGGAAAACAATTTCAATCCTGACCCAAAACCGAACCGACTCGGAACCAACCCCAATCCAACTAAACATACAAGTCCTATAAGCTGGAAAACCAACGCCCAACAGGCCAAGGAAAACAATTTCAATCCTGACCCGAAACCGAACCGACCCGGAACCAACCCCAATCCAACTAAACATACAAGTCCCATAAGCTGGAGAACCAACGCCCAACAGGCCAAGGAAAACAATTTCAATCCTGACCCGAAACCGAACCGACCCGGAACCAACCATAATCCAACTAAACATACAAGTCCCATAAGCTGGAGAACCAACGCCCAACAGGCCAAGGAAAACAATTTCAATCCTGACCCGAAACCGAACCGACCCGGAACCAACCCTAATCCAACTAAACATACAAGTCCCATAAGCTGGAGAACCAACGCCCAACAGGCCAAGGAAAACAATTTCAATCCTGACCCGAAACCGAACCGACCCGGAACCAACCCTAATCCAACTAAACATACAAGTCCCATAAGCTGGAGAACCAACGCCCAACAGGCCAAGGAAAACAATTTCAATCCTGACCCGAAACCGAACCGACCCGGAACCAACCCCAATCCAACTAAACATACAAGTCTCATAAGCTTGAGAACCAACGCCCAACAGGCCAAGAAAAACAATCCCAATCCCGACCCAAAACCGAACCGACCCGGAACCAACCCTAATCCAACTAAACATGCAAGTCCCATAAGCTGGAGAACCAACGCCCAACAGGCCAAGGAAAACAATTTCAATCCTGACCCAAAACCGAACCGACTCGGAACCAACCCCAATCCAACTAAACATACAAGTCCCATAAGCTAGAAAACCAACGCCCAACAGGCCAAGGAAAATGATTCCAATCCTGACCCGAAACCGAACCGACCCGGAACCAACCCCAATCCAACTAAACATACAAGTCCCATAAGCTGGAAAACCAACGCCCAACAGGCCAAGGAAAACGATTCCAATCACTGAAATGAGCGATATTAGTGCAAACATTTTCTTAAGTATTTTATTTATAAACCAGTGTCATTGTGTTTGTTATTCTTGTCGATTTCTGATCACTCATGTCATTTTGTTGTTCTTGTTGTCTAGGATGACGCACGGCAGTTATTTGCACTGGCTGGCCAGGCAGAAGAAGGTGAACTAAGCCCCGAGTTGGCGGCCGTCATGAAGCGGTTATGGGCTGATGGTGGCGTCCAAGGATGCTTCAGTAGATCTAGAGAGTATCAGCTGAATGACTCTGCCTCATAGTGAGTAGGACTCTTGTAATTACAGAATTGAAGAAACTCGACAACCAAACCGAAATCGAACTGACCTGAAATAAAAACTAAACCGACCTGAAACGACCCAAAATCAACCCAACCGAAACCGAACTGACCCAAAAAACTGCCCAAACCCAACCCAACGTGAATCCAGTTTTAACTACATGTAATATCAATCATTGTTTTCCTCTTCAGTTACCTTAATGCTTTGGACCGACTTGCCGCTCCTGGCTACATCCCAACACAGCAAGATGTACTCCGCACAAGAGTCAAGACTACCGGTATCGTGGAGACTCACTTCACTTTCAAAGACCTTCACTTCAAGTAAGTTGCTCTTCACTCAACTTTTTTCTTGTTTTGTGTCTTGTCTTTATACAAACCCTCAATCATTGTCAATGCCGAATAGAAACTGGTTCTTGTCAGCCATGTCTGAGGGGCATTCTTGTGTTCGACGGGAACAGTTTGGACCCTTCCTATCTTCTTTTATTTTTAATTTAAAATTTTTTTTAACCCACCTTTACACAATTTCATGAAATTTGCTAAGCATAATAAATAGTTCTCTGCGGATTCATGCTTAGCATGTATAAATTTGCCAGTTTTCTGTCTCCGTATTCTTCACGTTCCCTTGCCTGAGTTTATAGAGTAAATACTTTGTTCTTTTGTTTGCAGGATGTTTGATGTGGGAGGACAGCGTTCAGAGAGGAAGAAATGGATTCATTGCTTTGAAGGAGTCACGGCAATCATCTTTTGTGTGGCTCTGAGTGCCTATGATCTGGTCTTAGCTGAGGATGAAGAAATGGTTAGTATCTCCCTCTGGCAATGAGCCAGTTCAGTGTGGCTCAGTGCCTATGATTTGGTCTTAGTTGAAGATGAAGAAATGGTTAGTATCTCACTCTGGCAATGAGCCAGTTCTGTGTGGCTCTGAGTGCCTATGATCTGGTCTTAGCTGAGGATGAAGAAATGGTTAGTATCTCACTCTGGCAATGAGCCAGTTATGTGTGGCTCTGAGTGCCTATGATCTGGTCTTAGCTGAGGATGAAGAAATGGTTAGTATCTCACTCTGGCAATGAGCCAGTTATGTGTGGCTCTGAGTGCCTATGATCTGGTCCTGGCTGAATATAAAGAAATGGTTAGTGTCTCAATCTAGCAATGAGCAAGTTCTGTGTGGTTCAGTGCCTATGATTTGGTCTTAGTTGAGGATGCAGAAATGGTTAGTATCTCACTCTGGCAATGAGCCAGTTCTGTGTGGCTCTGGGTGCCTATGATCTGGTCTTAGCTGAGGATGAAGAATTGGTTAGTATCTCACTCTGGCAATGAGCCAGTTCTGTGTGGCTCTGAGTGCCTATGATCTGGTTCTGGCTGAAGATAAAGAAATGTAATAGTATCTCAATCTGGCAATGAGCCAGTTCTGAGCGGCTTCGAGTGCTTATGATCTGTCTTGGCTGAGAATGAAAAAAATAGTATCTCACTCGGGCAATGAGCCAGTTCTGTGTGGCTCCGAGTGCCTATGATCTGGTCTTAGCTGAGGATGAAGAAATGGTTAGTTTCTCACAATGGCAATAAGCCAGTTCTGTGTGGCTCTGAGTGCCTATGATCTGGTCTTAGCTGAGGATGAAGAAATGGTTAGTTTCTCACAATGGCAATAAGCCAGTTCTGTGTGGCTCTGGGTGCCTATAATCTATCTCACTCTGGCAATAAGTCAGTTCTGTGTGGGTCTGGGTGCCTACGATCTGGTCTTGGCTGAGGGTGAAGAAATGGTTAGTATCTCACTCTGGCAATATGCCAGTTTTGTGTGGCTCTGGGTGCCTATAATTTGGTCTTAGCTAATGATGAAGAAATGGTTAGTTTCTCACTCTGGCAATTGGCCAGTTCTGTGTGGCTCTGGGTGCCTATGTTCTAGTCTTAGCTGAGGGTGAAGAAATGGTTAATATCTCACTCTGGCAATAAGCCAGTTCTGTGTGGCTCTGGGTGCCTATGTTCTAGTCTTAGCTGAGGATGAAGAATTGGTTAGTATTTCACTCTGGCAATAAACCAGTTCTGTGTGGCTCTGAGTGCCTATGATCTGGTCTTAGCTAATGATGAAGAAATGGTCAAGTATATCACTCTAACAATAATTTGACAACTGGCTAACTTCCTTAACTCTTGGTTACTTGTAGGACCTTGCCACAACATTCTGCATGGCTTGTGTACAACTTGTGGTATGATGTGATGCCATGCCTTTTAGCCGTTGGAATGGTTTCAACATTTATACTTTCATGTTGCTGCAAAAATATCAATTGAAAACAATAAATGACATTTTTATTAAAGAATGATAGTCAAAGTACATCTGATACAATTAGGCGCCACCATTTGTTGGTAATTTGTATGTAAAGTTACATGTGCCTGTTTATTTTATTACAGAACCGTATGCATGAGTCGATGAAGCTGTTTGACTCCATCTGCAACAATAAGTGGTTCACTGAGACCTCTATCATCTTGTTTCTCAACAAGAAGGATTTGTTTGAGGAGAAGATCACCAAATCACCTCTCACCATCTGTTTCCCCGAGTACACTGGTAAGAAGACCAGAGGGACGTTTTCTAAACCCCAGTTTAGGCTCCATTTCCGGCTCCATCACCATTGCCAAACTGCACGAATGAAGCCAAAGACGGAGATTAATCTGGGGTTTGGAAAATGACCTAGGGTTGCCTCGTCAATATGTATGGAGTTGAAAATGTAGGATGTTAGTCAATCGGTCAGTCAGAGGGTTTTCGGTTAACACAAAGGCAGTTCTACTTGCTAGAAATGTAACAGTCTGTTTGGTCTGGAGAATTCAAATTTAAATTGTGCCAAGTTGGTTTGAATCTGATTAGCAGCGGATACTGCAACCAAATGTCCTATATTTGCGTCTGTCTCTTGTAACAAGAGTGTATACTGGTTACACTCCTTAAGATAGGTACAGTATCATATGTGGATGTCTTCATGAGTCACGTCTCTTGTAACAAGAGTTACTGGTTACACTCCTTAAGATAGGTACAGTATCATGTGTGTGGATGTCTTCATGAGTCACGTCTCTTGTAACAAGAGTCTTACTGGTTACACTCCTTAAGATAGGTACAGTATCATGTGTGGATGTCTTCATGAGTCACGTCTCTTGTAACAAGAGTCTTACTGGTTACAATCCTTAAGATAGGTACAGTATCATGTGTGGATGTCTTCATGAGTCATGTCTCTTGTAACAAGAGTTACTGGTTACACTCCTTAAGATAGGTACAGTATCATGTGTGGATGTCTTCATGAGTCACGTCTCTTGTAACAAGAGTTACTGGTTACACTCCTTAAGATAGGTACAGTATCATGTGTGTGGATGTCTTCATGAGTCACGTCTCTTGTAACAAGAGTTACTGGTTACACTCCTTAAGATAGGTACAGTATCATGTGTGGATGTCTTCATGAGTCACGTCTCTTGTAACAAGAGTGTTACTGGTTACACTCCTTAACACTTTGACTGCTGCCATTTTTTACACCGTTACCACCCACGGTGCTGCAGTTTTTTAGAGAACTACAAATAAATATGTTTTTACCCCCGTCACTCCCCATTATGCTCCCCAATATAAAAAACTTTTAAATAAAGGGTTACCACAGCCTCTGCCAGGGTTACCACGGCCTCTGCCACGGTTACCACGGCCTTTACCACGGCCTCTGCCACGGTTACCACGGCCTCTGCCACGACCACGGTCCGAACCGCTAGATTCACTATGTTCACTAGCACTGTCGATTGCCAAAACTTTGTCGTCGAGTATCGTCCAAGTCCCCCCGATAGATTAAATTCACTTCCAACGTCACTGGTATTACCTTCCGATTCGATAGTATCAGAATCATCATCTCCTCCAAATTCACTTGCTTTAGAGTCGCTATTTGCAAATATTTCATCGATAACATAGTCTAAACTAACGTTTCCTGGGCGCCGCCATTTTTAAATCCCCAAATACAGAAAAATGTAAACACCCCGGTACTTCGCACTCGTTGGTACCCGCCCAGTGGTCAAAACACGGCCGGAACCAGCCGCATATGATTCCGATGTGTACGTTAAAAAATGTCAAGACATGTTATACATGAAAAGTATTTTAATTCTTGATCAACAGAGGGCGGCAAATCGTTGTACTGCTAACCCGAGAAATCTCGGGCTTAGCAGTTACGGTGGGGTAAGTTTATCACGAGAATTCTCGGGCTTAGCAGTCAAAGTGTTAAGATAGGTACAGTATCATGTGTGGATGTCTTCATGAGTCACGTCTCTTGTAACAAGAGTTACTGGTTACACTCCTTAAGATAGGTACAGTATCATGTGAGTGGATCTCTTCATGAGTCACGTCTCTTGTAACAAGAGTTACTGGTTACACTCCTTAAGATAGGTACAGTATCATGTGTGTGGATGTCTTCATGAGTCACGTCTCTTGTAACAAGAGTCTTACTGGTTACAATCCTTAAGATAGGTACAGTATCATGTGTGTGGATGTCTTCATGAGTCATGTCTCTTGTAACAAGAGTTACTGGTTACACTCCTTAAGATAGGTACAGTATCATGTGTGGATGTCTTCATGAGTCACGTCTCTTGTAACAAGAGTTACTGGTTACACTCCTTAAGATAGGTACAGTATCATGTGTGGATGTCTTCATGAGTCACGTCTCTTGTAACAAGAGTCTTACTGGTTACACTCCTTAAGATAGGTACAGTATCATATGAGTGGATGTCTTCATGAGTCACGTCTCTTGTAACAAGAGTTACTGGTTACACTCCTTAAGATAGGTACAGTATCATGTGTGTGGATGTCTTCATGAGTCACGTCTCTTGTAACAAGAGTTACTGGTTACACTCCTTAAGATAGGTACAGTATCATGTGTGGATGTCTTCATGAGTCACGTCTCTTGTAACAAGAGTTACTGGTTACACTCCTTAAGATAGGTACAGTATCATGTGTGTGGATGTCTTCATGAGTCACGTCTCTTGTAACAAGAGTTACTGGTTACACTCCTTAAGATAGGTACAGTATCATGTGTGTGGATGTCTTCATGAGTCACGTCTCTTGTAACAAGAGTTACTGGTTACACTCCTTAAGATAGGTACAGTATCATGTGTGTGGATGTCTTCATGAGTCACGTCTCTTGTAACAAGAGTCTTACTGGTTACACTCCTTAAGATAGGTACAGTATCATGTGTGTGGATGTCTTCATGAGTCACGTCTCTTGTAACAAGAGTTACTGGTTACACTCCTTAAGATAGGTACAGTATCATGTGTGGATGTCTTCATGAGTCACGTCTCTTGTAACAAGAGTCTTACTGGTTACAATCCTTAAGATAGGTACAGTATCATGTGTGTGGATGTCTTCATGAGTCACGTCTCTTGTAACAAGAGTTACTGGTTACACTCCTTAAGATAGGTACAGTATCATGTGTGGATGTCTTCATGAGTCACGTCTCTTGTAACAAGAGTCTTACTGGTTACAATCCTTAAGATAGGTACAGTATCATGTGTGTGGATGTCTTCATGAGTCACGTCTCTTGTAACAAGAGTTACTGGTTACACTCCTTAAGATAGGTACAGTATCATGTGTGTGGATGTCTTCATGAGTCACGTCTCTTGTAACAAGAGTTACTGGTTACACTCCTTAAGATAGGTACAGTATCATGTGTGGATGTCTTCATGAGTCACGTCTCTTGTAACAAGAGTGTTACTGGTTACACTCCTTAAGATAGGTACAGTATCATGTGTGTGGATGTCTTCATGAGTCACGTCTCTTGTAACAAGAGTTACTGGTTACACTCCTTAAGATAGGTACAGTATCATGTGTGGATGTCTTCATGAGTCACGTCTCTTGTAACAAGAGTTACTGGTTACACTCCTTAAGATAGGTACAGTATCATGTGTGTGGATGTCTTCATGAGTCACGTCTCTTGTAACAAGAGTTACTGGTTACACTCCTTAAGATAGGTACAGTATCATGTGTGTGGATGTCTTCATGAGTCACGTCTCTTGTAACAAGAGTTACTGGTTACACTCCTTAAGATAGGTACAGTATCATGTGTGTGGATGTCTTCATGAGTCACGTCTCTTGTAACAAGAGTTACTGGTTACACTCCTTAAGATAGGTACAGTATCATGTGTGTGGATGTCTTCATGAGTCACGTCTCTTGTAACAAGAGTTACTGGTTACACTCCTTAAGATAGGTACAGTATCATGTGTGTGGATGTCTTCATGAGTCACGTCTCTTGTAACAAGAGTCTTACTGGTTACACTCCTTAAGATAGGTACAGTATCATGTGTGTGGATGTCTTCATGAGTCACGTCTCTTGTAACAAGAGTCTTACTGGTTACACTCCTTAAGATAGGTACAGTATCATGTGTGTGGATGTCTTCATGAGTCACGTCTCTTGTAACAAGAGTTACTGGTTACACTCCTTAAGATAGGTACAGTATCATGTGTGTGGATGTCTTCATGAGTCACGTCTCTTGTAACAAGAGTCTTACTGGTTACACTCCTTAAGATAGGTACAGTATCATGTGTGGATGTCTTCATGAGTCACGTCTCTTGTAACAAGAGTTACTGGTTACACTCCTTAAGATAGGTACAGTATCATGTGTGTGGATGTCTTCATGAGTCACGTCTCTTGTAACAAGAGTCTTACTGGTTACACTCCTTAAGATAGGTACAGTATCATGTGTGGATGTCTTCATGAGTCACGTCTCTTGTAACAAGAGTTACTGGTTACACTCCTTAAGATAGGTACAGTATCATGTGTGTGGATGTCTTCATGAGTCACGTCTCTTGTAACAAGAGTTACTGGTTACACTCCTTAAGATAGGTACAGTATCATGTGTGTGGATCTCTTCACGAGTCGCATCTCATACTTGTCTGTCATTTTACAGGCTCCAACACATACGAGGAGGCAGCGGCCTACATTCAGATGCAGTTTGAAGATCTCAACAAACGTAAGGACCAGAAGGAGATTTACACTCACTTCACATGTGCCACAGACACCAACAACATCCAGTTTGTCTTTGATGCTGTCACTGATGTCATCATTAAGAACAATCTCAAGGATTGTGGTCTATTTTAAACCAGAATGTAAGTAAAAAAACACATAATTTAAACCCATTTTAAAGTGTTAAAGGTAGGATAAACCATTGGTAATTGCTTGAATTATCAGGAATGAGTGGATTTCAGGGGTATTATTTTATAGTAAATATCGTGTTTACTGACCTGTCCAAAGTTTTACAATCATGGATGCTGTGAAAAGCAAGACAAACGGCATTTGTTTTCACCTTCACAGGTTCACAGGTACCCATTTATACTCCGTGGTAGAGAGAGGCAATTGTAGTCAAGTATCTTGCCCAAGGGCACACAAACAGTATGTTCCTGGCTGAATTGGAACCAACGCACCATCGTAGATTTTCATTTGGTTTGTTGTTGTGGTTTTTTTGGGTCCATCAGACACCGTAGCCGGGGGTAACAAGCCTAATGTAGGAACCATTTGAAGCAAGATGTTATCCATGATAGGTTGGGACAACACGCCCAATCACTCCTACATGCACCAAGCATTCATCACTATAGAACCAGTCTACTCGGGGCGTGGCAGTGATCGACTGTTGTCATGGTCTGGTTGCCAAGGTGGATTCTTCAAGACATTCTTTAGGGGATATTGAATTTAAAAAGGGAGTATCTTATAAACAAATTCATTGACTTGCCACACTCCTAGTTTTGTAAGTGATCTCGTAGTAAACGTGTGAAGCCCGTTTGTTTCTCTTTGCGTTTCTTAAGATGCTGTTTTTCCTTGTATCACTTTATGATTGTTGTATTTGCACGATGTACAAATTGACTGAGTACTGACAACTTGAACATGTACAATGTAAGCCTATTATAGAACACACACCTGCTAAATGGATTGAATATAAACACTCAATTGAATTGATTATTCCTGTGTATATTTGACAGTAACAGGTGTATTGACAATCTTAGTTTGGATTGGTTAAGTGTAGTCTGTTAGGGAGAAGGGGGAGGGGGGGGCTAGGACTGAGTTTTAAGTTGGGCTGACAAAGATGATACAAATTGTTTTAAGCACTGACCAAAAAACACCTGAATATTGATAATTGACCAGACACTATAAATGTGATGCCTTGATGCAGATGAGGTGCATTTTGTTCCCCAATTTTTATTTTAAGAACCTTCTTAAAGAAGATTTATAAAACTGAAGAAAATGTCCCCCCCCCCCCCCCAAGAGAAGAACCTCAACACATTCTTGCAAGTGTCCTTTGATTATAAGTTGTTTCGGTAACAAATTGCATCTCATCTTGCTCATGTACATGTAGTTAGTAGGTACTAGAGAATTTAATAAAGTAAACAAAAAATTATTAAAAAACTAAAAAAAAATTGCTTCGCCTATGTATAATTTGATTTGTACATGTAGAAAAGTTGACCTGTATGTTAACAGGTGAGCATTAACATGATTATAAAACTGACTGCTTAATTGCATAAGATTATTACATGGTTTAAGTCATTACTCGGTTATTGTTACAGTAATGTTTAATTGTTTTACACCTTCTACCCTTTAAAAGATTGATTATGTATAAGTGGAAAAGAGTATTATTGAAGTAAGGACCATCTTAAGATATACAATGTATTTGTACCATCTTAGCGAAGTTAAAACAGAATCTTGCTTTGAAACAAATTAAGTGACGAAGCACTATTTCACTTCTTCTTTCATTTTTGAATTGCTTTTAATTGATGAGGACAGAATAGAATGTAAATTGTTTCAGAGAACGCCATGACTATAGTTTTGAGTTTAAAGTGCACGCCGTGTATAGACAAATTTAAGGATTGATTACATATCAATTTAGTGTCCTAGCAGTAGCAACCTTTAGTAGAGATTGTAATGTTGGTGGCACTGTGTATTTTCACAACGTAGTGTTTTTTACTCAGCCCACTCTGTGTGCGTCTGTCGTGATTTCAAGAACAACAGAACATTTCTTGGAAATTTGCACTTTTAACAAATGTAAATCCTGAAATTTGTGTAATATTAAAAACAAATGACTATTCTGTGTTGACTGTATACGAGTGCCTATTGGTCGCCACTGTAGTAACAAAAAAAGTACAGAAAAAAAATACACGAGAAGAGCTGAACATTTTTTTGAGATTAAAATGAATTACAAATGTTACACTAAGAGATAAGTGTAACTAAACAGCTAAATGGAAAATGACTTGATGTACAAACATGACAAATGAGGTACAGTTATTGTGATATGGTGCAGTGTGTGTGTAGATGTAATTGATATAGTGTTAGCTTGCTTTAGAGATATAATAAACTGCCTTCTTAAATTAGTGTTGGGAATCATTCATCTTTGCTTTGTGATCTCTTGCAATCACTAATGTACAGCACAAACGTTCTCAAATCACAACTTGTTAAACTGCAGCCTTGTCATCTGACATTTATTTCAAAGATTTTTATTCCCTTTTTTTGGTCTGTTTATAAATGTAATTATATGACCCCAGTAGCTCATGTATGTAGCACCCATTCCTTCACAGTGTTGAAAGCAATGCTCACCCATAAATTACGTTTAATTAAAAATAAAGTATGTCCGTTTTGTTTTTCTAAATGTATATTTCAAAATGATCCCACGCGTGTAAATGTATGTCATTTATAATCAGATTTTGTTTTTGTGTATTATGTTCATCATCGTCATGGTAACGTACACTTGCTTTAACATGCAAGATTCAACTAGTTGATAGCATTAAAGTCATTAGATTTAACGAGAAACAAATATGAAATTGCATTTAATAACATTTTATTGATGTGAATATCAAATATTAAAAAAAAAGTGGTCCAAAGTAACTCTTATATCGGGACACTTTTTGAATTATTAAGAAATCCTTTCAAGATAAAACTATTAGCATTAGTAACCAGATAACTTGGGCTTTCATGCCTCCGTTGGCATAGTAACAGTACATGTGTAATGCTGTTCATTTTATTATGAAGTGCATTGTAATATGCAGAAATAAACCTCAATTAGACTGCCCACACTGGTCCAGCGAGGGCGACATAGACCAACTAGCCTGTCAGACCTAAGGCTGGTTAATACCCGGCACCAACGAGAATTTGTAACACATTTGAACTAGCAAACATTTCAAAGTGAACGAGATTTCAACTGTGGCGTTTTTTAGCAGCAAATGTTTGGTGACGTACAAAATACGCTTTACTTTTAACATTGAGGTGAAGTATAAACCAGCCTTTAGAATCTGCTTCAGCTAACATTCTACCAACATCTACATGTGATTAACGTAATCTATTAGCAAGTACAATGTTCTTAGCCCTAACTCCATCGGTTGAGTAAAATATTGTTTTAAACTGACATACGGATCCTTGTCGTTTAATTGGTGAAACTCATGTGACATTCACTATTTTAAAGTTAGGATCATCCTCGTTCCCATGGCTGATGAACAGTCAGTGCTCGTTTCAAAACCCGGGAAGAAGGTATGACCCGATTTGTGCAGCTCAAACAGAATCATGGCGGCTGGCGACGCCAACGTTCAAAAATCTGTATGTCAGTTATATAAAACAAATATTGAGTGGCTTTAAGCTGTGGAATGAGAGGAATAATATCGCTCGGTAAAACCTTGACTTTCTATATCATGAGGCGAAGCGAAGCCAAGTAAAATGTTTAGAAAAAAGTCCAGATTTTACCTCGTGATAATATTCCACTCTGAACCACTCAATATTTGGGATTGTTAGGGTTATGCCATTTTCTTCTGTGACATGCAAAATGTCTCATTGGCTGAATGGATATAGGAATTGATGACCTCACAGAAGTATCATCCAATCAGACTTACCATGTTGATGACGTTTACCAATACGCATGCCAAAATAGTAGAGGGCTTTGTAACACCCATATCTACTTTAACTAGAGGTAAACAATAGCATCAGAAGTCATTCTACTGATCAAATATTAAACAAAGTTGAGAATAATTGGCTATCTTTCAGTTTCAGTATATGACACATTTATTGTAATCAACTTTAATTATGTATAAAATATTATGGTTTATTAAATATCTTTCAGTTTAGATTTGTTGTTGAAGTTCGTGTAGTGTTGGACTATACAACAACAGATTTAGGGGAAAGGGGTATGAATTAGTTCCCTTACTTCCCTGAAAACAATGTGAGTAGTGATATTGAAACTACAAGACTACAGGGAGCAGTTGGGACAATATTTTAATCTAACATTTCCTTTGAAGGACCAATATAGATGAGCAGAATAAACAATTTATTCCCGGTCAACAAGATTGGCTGAAATTATAGAAATGTTGCATTTAAAATGTAAATTGCTGTTTATTATTCATGAAGTAAAAACATAAAGACGAAAACAAGTCATCTTGATCCATTTTGGATTTCCTGGGATTCAATAATAAAATTCCCTCGTAATTCTCAAACCTCAATGTATTTTTGTTTTAAGCTAAGATGCATCTCTATCTAAACTTATCACGCCATTGAAGACTTGATCAGGAATCTTTGTAATTAACTGCAGTTCTATAAAGCATGTTCGGTCTAATCTTGTTTAATATTATCATGTAATTTGTCAGTTTTGTGAGGAACTAAGTGTAGCAGTTAGTATATTTGAATTACAATGGAACCACTACAACCTGTGTACATTGGTGTCTTTATTGGGTGTCGTGTTTCTCTTGATTTGACGCGTCCTTGTTACAAGTTACCGTAGAACTGTTGCATTCGGCCAATCATTGGCTTACATGATGCATGCTTGGTTCAGGGGACATTTATTTGTTTCTTCTTGATAGCCGGGAAATTACTACATAATGCCCATGTGATCGAGACTCGACCAATCAGCTCTCCTAGGTATTTATTAATGCTATTTTAAAGTTCGCATTTATCAACACGTCGCAAAAGAAAACAATTAGAAAATGGTCTTGGAAGTTTTAGGTTTTTGTACAGGTGATATTGAAAAATGTCAATTGGTTGGTGGTTTTTTTTCTTCAATTTTTATTCCACTGCTTCCATACTATTTCTTAACAAAATATAGTAGTTGGCATACCGATGACGATTATATCAACAAAATAATAAATCTCTCATTATTTATTATTCTCTCCACTATGTCTTGTGCCCAGTTTTGTCTATTTTGCTTGACATGTCACGGTGTTTAATATTACACATAGGTTACTTGCAAATCATATTTCGTGATAATTACCGGTTATTTGTTATAACTTCTGAGCTAATGGACATAATAGACAAACATTTCTTTGCAAATATTTATACAACGGAAAAGTACACCAGCAAAAATGCTAACTAATTAACCAAACTAATGAATTCAAAATTAAAGCAGGCACACGCAGAGTGTAAGATACATACATGTATGTGTGAATGCATATAAACGATGATCAAACGAGACATTGACACTGAAGGCTGGGCAAGTCATTCATTACAGTGTATATGTTTATTGGCATTGACCTGTACAACCAAAGGTATTCATGCACATGATTGCTTTGTATTGTTTTCATTGTGCATATGTATACTAAATTAGGCAGTTTATTCATAGGCATCTAAATAACCTAGACACAACATGTGTTTTCAACCTGTTGATTTGCGTACAGAGTGCGTACAGAGTGCGTACGGAGTGTGCACGTTCGCAATCTGTGTGTGTTCTGTGACACGGCCTATTTTCGGAACTACTGTATAACTACAATAATAAGCGGTATACACATGTCGTTTCTAAGTTTTATTTAGATGTCTACGAGGTCATTATCTCAATGAAGTAGTTAGGTCAAAGGTCATGATGATGATGTAATGCCTACTCTGCGTGTATAGGGTCACTAACGCACAGTGCTTACTACTACACATGGGTCTATACAACAAATGAGAAAACAATGACATGTTGCTACATACTCCAGGAGCCTCTAGAGGCTGGTGTCTGAATTAATTGGCTACGGCTTAAAATTACACACAAGTCTATGGTGGTGGCTGCAGCCACTTCCTATAGACTCATGTGTGATACTAGCCACAGCCAAGTGATTCAGACATGGCTATACATAACTGCCAAAATACCCCGCACATTACATCATGGAGTATTAGTTCGGGTGCTGCTGAACTAGTCCCTTTTGTCAATTTCCAATTCAGATTTTTATTGTCAATTTCCAATGTCTGTTTTTCACTCGAATGCGTCATTGATTGATGACGTCAAATCTAGTTTGTGAGCAGACAACAGGCCTTCACGTTGTTAACAAAGCAAAATGTTGGCCATATTTGTACCCGAGTATTGATTTATTTCTATTTTTTTCTCCACTTAATCTAGTGCAATAAAGAATGATCTTATTGCAAAGAGTTATCATCATTGAAGAAAGGTGGGCGGGGCAGGTGGGTGGGGTGTATGTCTGAGACATTCTATTGTTAAATGGAACCTTTCTATACACTGTTACTCATTATGCTCTCTTGAACCTCAAGACTATACAACCCAAGTCGTTGCAATGCCTCAATGAAATACATAGGGGGCGTGGCTTGGATACAAACATTCTTCTTATTCCGCCATGATGGGAGGGTGACTTGATACCAGTGAAGAAACAATGGTAACCGTGCCATGTGCCATGCTCTCAAACCAAGGGCTTCCTGTATGGCTACTGGGATATGCTGTAATAGAACACAAGACCATTGTAGACACAGGTTAGGGTATTGATTCAAGAGATCTGAGGGGTTCAGGCAAAATGAGACGGAACTGGGCAGAGGTTGAAATCAGTTTGTTTATTGCATTAAGAAAGATAATAAAATTCAGCTTACAATACATATTTTTGTTGCGCTTTAATTGGACATTCTGTTAATAAGTTACGCCTGTTTCCAATTTGCATTTATTGACTTGTTTTTTTTATACACAACCCAACCCAACCAGCTACAGTCAAACATGACAAACAATACCGGCTTGAAGTTACACACAAGTCTATGGTAGCAACTGCAACTACTTAGACTCGTGTGGGATTTCAAGCCACAGCCAATTAACCAGTTCGTGCCGGATGACGTATATAAACGCAACGTTTTCCCCAAATTCAAAACGGATGACGCATAAACACGCCAAGTTCAAGTTCGGAAATGTCTGTCAGCAGCGAGCAAAGCCGGAAATGTGTGGGTGTGCTTTACGGCACTATCGGCCTGAACCCGCTTCGGATCGAGTTTCGTTAAAAATAATCCCGCCCCTCGGCTCAGTGATTTTAAAATAATCCCGGCGCAAACTGGTTAACTCAAACTTCGTTTAATGTTGGCTGGTTCCCATCTCACCTGTGTTCCTATATCAGCGTGGTGTGGATCCACTAAGACTGGTACCCCGAGGATATCTTGGATCTGATTGGAGTACAACCTGTCACCAAGGATACTGCAAAGCTTGTTGCTAAGATGCACTTGAAACTGTTGTTTCTTCACTGTCATAATAAAAACATGTCATAAAAAGTGGTTTACAATATAAAGAAAGCAAAAACTCATCATGCCTCCAAATCATTTTGTGACAAAGACTTTCTAACTTGTTTATTACCCAGCACTCACGTTTCAGAGGTTTGAGTTCGATTAGGGAGCAACGCAAGTCTTGATTGGCTGACAGTAACCGGTAGTCTGTCCTGCAGGGAACCACCTCTTTGCGTTCATAGTTCCCCTTTGATGCATGTCTTCTGGGTAGCATCTGATAAATATACGATGACAGTGAAAACAAAATGTACATTTGATAACAATCAGGTTGGCGTAGCGGTTCTTTCCTCCCCTTCACCGCTGTGACCCGGGTTCGAACCCCGCCTGGGCCACTACGGGCCATCAGGGTTCGAACCATGTCTATCAGCACACGAGTACGTCTAGCACCTGCCCATTGGACAATATCAGAATTCAGCCGACAAATTATGCAAATGGGCCAACTGGTAAATAGCGCCGCTCATTATGTGACGTCACACTGGCGCCGAAAATAAACAATTAATTGATAAGAGATTTCGCCAGTTTCGAGGCTTTTCATTGGTTAAATAGGAGTCACATGGTGATGTATTTCTTTTTCCAATTATCTCTAATCAATACATTAATGTACTACCATTTCATACGTTACCGCGTTGAATGAAACTAAGTCATTCTAGACCAAGTTATCAGCGTTTTTCTCAAAGTATACTTTAGGGTTTTTCATTTTCTTTTTGCAAAATTGCCGTATTTTGGTGAGTGTTCTGTTCGTCTTTCTTCGAATGGTGTCATTTTTAAAGAGTTTATTCAAAAATGCACTATTTTTTAAAATAGTTTAGTAGTAAAACAATTTGATATCTGCAAATGATGTATGCTACCTTTAACAAGATCGTGCATGACGTGTACATGGGGATGTTGACCGGGGATGTTGACCCAAGCAGTTGACCTTGCTATTACACCTTTTTGCAACACGATCTACATAAGCTACACACTCGGTAGGCAATGTTTGTACAAATGTAGGTGCCCTCATTATTGGACCACGATTCTCCAGTACAATTTAACCACTTCAAATAGATTTCTGTTCTATTAAATAATTGCAACTCACCAATGTGTGATCTCCAATCCTCTCTGAACCGATTGGAATGTCAACGGTTTCTGTAAAGAAATCAAAATTCAAGAAATCCATTCCATTCTCTTTCCTTGCTATGTCTTACAGTTACACACAGGCGTCATATTCCATCAACAGACTAAATCAATAATACACCTGACTTATCAATCTCCTTCAGTCAAAATAGTTGTATCATATACATCAATAGTCTCAGCCAGTCAATCCTGCTTGATTAAATAGTGGGGAGCCAATGTCATAAAAAGAGAGGTGAATGGATTGTTGATTTTACGTGTCATTTTTGGGCAACTACCGTTAGGTCAAATGCTTTTGAAGAATCACTAAGAAACAGACAATTTCTGTTGCCATGTTTCTTACCCCCACAGGAGTATCATTGGTATCATTGGTATCATTGGTATCATTGTTTTTTTAGCCAAAATTAACAATGCACAATTGAAGAGCCATTTTACCCTACCTTTTTGTGGGCGGGGCGTTTAATTTGGAACATAGCCCCAAAAAGTAGAAATTACAAAAAAATACAATATTAACCCCAACTTACGCAAGCAGTATAAGCAGTAAATGTGCAGTTTTAACGTATAAAATTCTTTCATAAAACAACTTTCATCCATTTGTATCAATCAAATTAGATGCCAGAAATTGATGTTTTCTAGAATCAAATCCAGCACAAAAATAGGAAATCTAATAATGCATTGAAGAAAAACTTGAACTAACCAAATTTGGATTAGGTTGTTGTGTTTGCTTATATGCAAACTGTGTCCATATTAGGAAGAAAACTGTTGTGCCGAGCCCCCAAAATGAAATAAACCTGCTCAATTTGAAATGTAGAAATTCTGTCCATCCCCGTTCAATCTAATGGATGAAAAAAATGCACCAAGATTGACTGTTTCAAGTAGATTTTCTGCTTTTGCTTTTGTAAAATGTGGCCCCAACCCCAAAAGAGGAAAAAATTCTGCATTTTTCTCGTGGTGTATTTGTATTTGTGTCAACTGTTCAAATGTGAACAGAAAACTTAAACCTTAAACCTATAATTTAACCTATACTTTTATCCTAGAAGACAACCCAAGTGGTTGCCAAACATTAACATTCCAAACCAACGGTACTCTTATCCCAGAAGACAACCCAAGAGGTTGCCAAACATTAACATTCCAAACCAACGGTACTCTTATCCTAGAAGACAACCCAAGAGGTTGCCAAACATTAACATTCCAAACCAACGGTACTTTTATCCCAGAAGACAACCCAAGCGGTTGCTAAACATTAACATTCCAAACCAACAGTACTCTTATCCCAGAAGACAACCCAAGTGGTTGCCAAACATTAACATTTCAAACCAACGGTACTCTTATCCCAGAAGACAACCCAAGTGGTTGCCAAACATTAACATTCCAAACCAATGGTACTCTAATCCCAGAGACAACCCAAGCAGTTGCCAAACATTAACATTCCAAACCAACGGTACTCTTATCCTAGAAGACAACCCAAGAGGTTGCCAAACATTAACATTCCAAACCAACGGTACTCTTATCTTAGAAGACAACCCAAGCAGTTGCCAAACATTAACATTCCAAACCAACAGTACTCTTATCCCAGAAGACAACCCAAGTGGTTGCCAAACATTAACATTCCAAACCAACAGTACTCTTATCCCAGAAGACAACCCAAGCAGTTGCCAAACATTAACATTTCAAACCAACGGTACTTTTATCCCAGAAGACAACCCAAGTGGTTGCCAAACATTAACATTCCAAACCAACGGTACTCTTATCCCAGAAGACAACCCAAGAGGTTGCCAAACATTAACATTCCAAACCAACAGTACTCTTATCCTAGAAGACAACCCAAGTGGTTGCCAAACATTAACATTCCAAACCAACGGTACTCTTATCTTAGAAGACAACCCAAGCAGTTGCCAAACATTAACATTCCAAACCAACGGTACTCTTATCCCAGAAGACAACCCAAGCAGTTGCCAAACATTAACATTCCAAACCAACAGTACTCTTATCCCAGAAGACAACCCAAGCAGTTGCCAAACATTAACATTTCAAACCAACGGTACTTTTATCCCAGAAGACAACCCAAGTGGTTGCCAAACATTAACATTCCAAACCAACGGTACTCTTATCCCAGAAGACAACCCAAGAGGTTGCCAAACATTAACATTCCAAACCAACAGTACTCTTATCCCAGAAGACAACCCAAGCAGTTGCCAAACATTAACATTCCAAACCAACGGTACTCTTATCCCAGAAGACAACCCAAGCAGTTGCCAAACATTAACATTCCAAACCAACAGTACTCTTATCCCAGAAGACAACCCAAGCAGTTGCCAAACATTAACATTTCAAACCAACGGTACTTTTATCCCAGAAGACAACCCAAGTGGTTGCCAAACATTAACATTCCAAACCAACGGTACTCTTATCCCAGAAGACAACCCAAGAGGTTGCCAAACATTAACATTCCAAACCAACAGTACTCTTATCCTAGAAGACAACCCAAGTGGTTGCCAAACATTAACATTCCAAACCAACGGTACTCTTATCCCATAAGACAACCCAAGAGGTTGCCAAACATTAACATTCCAAACCAACGGTACTCTTATCCCAGAAGACAACCCAAGAGGTTGCCAAACATTAACATTCCAAACCAACGGTACTCTTATCCCAGAAGACAACCCAAGTGGTTGCCAAACATTAACATTCCAAACCAACAGTACTCTTATCCCAGAAGACAACCCAAGAGGTTGCCAAACATTAACATTCCAAACCAACGGTACTCTTATCCCAGAAGACAACCCAAGAGGTTGCCAAACATTAACATTCCAAACCAACGGTACTCTTATCCCAGAAGACAACCCAAGTGGTTGCCAAACATTAACATTCCAAACCAACGGTACTCTTATCCCAGAAGACAACCCAAGAGGTTGCCAAACATTAACATTCCAAACCAACGGTACTCTTATTATCCCAGAAGACAACCCAAGCAGCTGCCAAACATTAACATTCCAAACCAACGGTACTCTTATTATCCCAGAAGACAACCCAAGCAGCTGCCAAACATTAACATTCCAAACCAACAGTACTCTTATCCCATAAGACAACCCAAGAGGTTGCCAAACATTAACATTCAAAACCAACGGTACTCTTATCCCAGAAGACAACCCAAGCGGTTGCCAAACATTAACATTCCAAACCAACGGTACTCTTATCCTAGAAGACAACCTAAGTGGTTGCCAAACATTAACATTCCAAACCAACGGTACTCTTATCCCAGAAGACAACCCAAGAGGTTGCCAAACATTAACATTCCAAACTAACGGTACTTTATCCCAGAAGACAACCTACATTGTAAGTGGTTGCCAAACATTAACATTCCAAACCAATGGGAGAACATTGGTCCCACCACTACTATAAGGCAGGGAGCACATACTTGTAACAGTCACATTATTGATTCTTACTTCAAGGATGACTTTGTTGATCATTAATTTGCCAGCCAGAGAGGGAAGATTGAAATGAGAAAGCAATGAAATTACCTTCAGCTGGTGATGGTATCCCAATGGTTAACGCCCTAAAAAGACAATGAGTTAGATGTAAACTTTGTAATACAATTCATTTTTTCTGAACAATTGCAAGATATCTAGCGCAATCATTTTGCTGGATGCCTAGAATCATTATTTACTTTCAAATGAGTAAGATATTTCCTAATAATTTGGTAGTAAATGTTTTTTATATCTGCAAATGGTGTATCCTACCTTTAAGGTTTGCACTGAAAATAGCAACAAGATAAAGATTTATGGTTGCACCATGTGACAAATATTTTTGGTGAGTTTGTTAGGTTTTGGAAAGCACCGTGGGAATCTCAACATTTCCGATAGTATACGCGGCCTCCTGACAATGGGCAGAGTATACTGTCAGAAACATTGAGTTTCCCCGGTTCTTTTAAGAACCACACAAACTCACAAGAATTACCACATAGTGCTACCGTAAATCTATATCTTACAGTCTCTTTTGCCTTTTCTTACCAATATTTCCTAATGAGTTGATTTCTACGTCGTGCCTTCAGAAAAGCGTCGTTTAAGGCCGTAGCTGTTTGCTTACAATCACCCAGGAGAATAAGCCCAGAAGAATCTCTACAAAAGCAGAAACGGAAACAACAAGCGTCACAAAGGCAGCTAGTTAATAAATATGCTAATTGGGATCTACTGGGAAATTTATATTGTATATTTATAAATTTATAATTTAAGTTGTATTTATAGTTTGAATATATGAAAGACACAGCACACGTAATGATCCTTAAACCCTAATCCTGCTAGACGTAAACTGCTAGACGTAGCGCAGTGCATCAAGTTAAAAAATGTCTGGTACACTTTGATGTATTCAGCTGTCAACATTAGTGCATTAACACCACAGTCTAAGAATATAAGAGCTAATCCCTATTGAACAATGCCAGAGATGGATTATGCTGTGTTGGGTAACCGCAGACTCTGAAGTAGTTCGACTTTGATTTCTGATCTGATGAATCTCACTGCACTCTGCAGCCAAGTCACTTTGACTGCTGGTTTACCGATAGATTCAGAGACTCCTGGCAGGATATCAACGATATTAACATGATCTTGACTGGTTTGTTTGTTGGGGTGTTGGGGTGTTTGTTTGTTTGTTTTTCTCCACTCACCTCTGGGCAGCTTTAGCAATCTCCGCTGCTGGTTTACCGATAGATTCAGAGACTCCTGGCAGGATATCAACGATATTAACATGATCTTAACTGGTTTGTTTGTTGGGGTGTTTGTTTGTTTGTTTGTTTTTCTCCACTCACCTTTGGGCAGCTTTAGCAATCTCTGCTGCTGGTTTACCGATAGAATCAGCAACTCCTGGCAGGATATCAACGATATTAACATGATCTTGACTGGTCCCCGACAGTGGGACACCAGCCGGCTTGTTCAATGCAACAATGCCATCTAATTAAAAACAAATAAAAAAGAAACAATTAACAAAATGGAGATATTAGGTATGAACTTTAAACTGATTAAATCCACTATAACTAGCTGGTAATTTATGATGGCACTTGTTCTTCAAGCGTGTTCATAAAGTGTTTTAAAAATGCTATTATTTTGAAAATTTATTTGTGTATACGGCACACAGATTAAACAACTTCCCTTTTCAAATCAAATGTTAAAAGCAGCCCAGTAGATGGTCCAAGATTATGTTAGGTTAGCCGAAACAAAATACCCTCCAAAAAGGACAAAATACTAGAATACATCCTTAGTCCTGTTTCTTAGCCGGCCCAGTTTGTAATGCAAGGGCAAGTTTTTCGCGTGCATTTTTTTTCAACAAATTATAAGCCATTATTTTGAAGTGAACAAAGGCATCGGCAAGGCGGCATTGGAAGCTGCAACCTTCATGACAGCGTACCGGTGCTCTAGCAACTGAGCTACATGTATCTTGCCCTAGTCCGAGTTACTGGCCATGGACTCTACATGTAGTTATCGCTTTTTTAACATTTGGACATGATCTGGCGCTACTAGTAGCGCCAGATCATGTCCAAATGTTAAAAAAGCGATAACTAGAGTACAGTAACTCAGACTAATCTTGCCCTATCTTGTTGGTTTCTCAAATTGTCAGTATCTTTGTTCGAGGGCGCTAGTCAGAAGTCAAACACCAGAATGCCGTCAATATATGCTGTCTGTCAATGTCTGTCAGTGGAAGGAATCTTTTTGGGTTCCCTCAGAAGTCCTTTAGTTTTTGTTATGGCAATGGTACAATCAAAGAGCTGCATGGGGAAATTATAAGTCCAATCTGCGGCCGGCTAGTATACATAAAGAGCAATTGTTTTAATTGGCCGCACCTTGTATTTAACTGGTTTTCACTTAAAGGTAGTATACACCATTTGCAGATATCGAAAATATTTACTACTGAATTATTAAGAAATACCTTACTCAATTGAAAGTAAACAATGATTCTAGGCATTCAGCAAAAGGATTGCGCTAGATATCCTGTAATTATTCAAAAAAAATGAATTTTATAAAGAAAAATTTGCTCTCGCCGGACGGCGAGAGCAAAAAAACAAAGATAACATAAGAATAACTGCTCGACCCCGGTTGAAAACAAACGCTGTTTTTCGTGCTTTTCTCGGCATCCATGATTGTAAAACTTCGGAAAAGTCAGTTAAACGATATTTACCATGAAATACAACCCCCTAAATCTACCCATTCATGATAATTAAAGCAATTACCAATGGTGTATACTACCTTTAAGCAGCCGGTAGTTTGCGATATAAAGGCTTATCAACGCTGGCTAATTTTGCAGCGAATACTTTGCAAAATTCTTTGCGAATGACGTTTGAACTGGCTTTTTTTTATAAATAGAAATATTTACCATTCTCATAAACCTTGCTATTTGAAATCTGTTTTTCAAGTTCATCTCTTGTTGTGTTTTCTAACTGCGGAAGTCCACATTTCGCAAATATACTCTCATCTTCTTTGTGCCGACTGCTTCGTTTTCTCCTCTTGTTTGTTCCGAGTTTCTCTGAGCTAGACCATGGAGAATGTTTCTCTATTCGAATTCTCTCGTCGAGTTCATTTGTCGTGCACTGTAATCGACACGCGCACATTGAAAGTTGCTTCAATGAAACTGCACGATAATCAAGTTGACTGACTCGTTTGAATACCAGCATTTTGCAGGACGATTGTCACTTTTGAGTACTGGGAATCAACTCCTTAGATTGGACATATGTTTCATAAAGACGGGTTAAACAAATAGCTTGATCACGAAAGCCTCATTTTAGCAGAATTTGTAGTTTTTTTGACAGACCATGGAGAAAGGTAATTACTAGACACGCGCGCAACACAGAACGGCCAAATATATACGGCCAAACGACCTTCGATTTAAGCCTGGTTTCTTAATCCGTTTTGTAAGTTAGTGTAAGTGCATGACCGAGAATACAGGGTACCAAACTAGCCGACATTTGATTTTTACCACGTGGATTTCTAACGTTGCACGTACACCGAGTCGTAAGTATTTTTTAAATATAAACATAAGACCCTTTTACTTTTAAGGTTTGGAGAATAACTTTAGTAAAGACAACAGTGCAAAATAATAATATTTGTTTTTGTGTGACAATATTGTAATAAATCGCGCAACGTCAGTGGTCGTCCTGTTATGTATTTGCCCAGTTTCCGGACGCCTTGTTTCATATACTGACTGTACGCGCTATAGCGAGGTTTAGCATGGGATTGGGATATTGCGTTTTAGCCAGGGGATCGAGCGAAAGGGTTGGCGCCACCAACGTTAGGACGTATCTCATTCCCTCTGTGTGCCTTGATGATCACTATTATTTAGGAAAGGGGTGTGAAAAATCCTGACTCAAGAAATATCGCTTTTAATTATTAATATTAAAATTAAACTCTGACTTTTTTTTGTTTCTGCAGACGTTCAAGCTTTTGTTCTATACCAAACATGTTTGTTATTTCAAATCTCGACAGAACATGAATCGCACTGTTGAGCGCAATGAAATTCATTCAAAGGAAAATGAACTTCGTATGGAGGACAATAAGTTTGCGCAAAACTCAAGATTGCGTTCAACTTTGACCGTATAGACAGCCACATGTGGTACAGCTATAACACTACTGCATGCGTGCATGATTGGGGACGGTATAAACAATAATACGAACAATGGTGCTACAATGTACAGTACTGATTGCTTAAATACAAACATTGCAGGCATGAATCCAAAGGTGATCAAGAGACAACCCCCCCCCCCCCCCCCCCCCAACCCCAACCCCCCCCAACAACAACAACAACAACAACAATTATAGTAATACATGTACATTTGTAATAATAATAATAAAAAAAAAATACGTCTTTATTTTTGCACCTTTCATCCAAAACACAGTAGTCCTGTGCAACTGCAAGTAACTCGGTCAAGATGGCCAAAAGTATCCGCAGCAAACGAATGAGGAAACTACGGGCAATCAAGAGAGCAAGAAACGGTCCACGGGAAACCAAACGATTGAAGAAGATTCTGGGACTGTTAAAACCTGAAGAAGAAGACCCAGAACAGAACTTGTACAAATGTAAGAACTAAACCCATCAAAATACAACTGCATACGTTGTTGGAAGTTGTTAGGATGGGTACTGGACCCATTCCAATAAACCTATTAACCCTAACCCTACCTAATGCTACTTTTTACTACTAGTAGTAAAAAGTAGTATGCAGTACTCTCACTGACTTGTGTGCAATGCCTGTAGTAATTTTTAGTATTTGGTACTTCACCCCTAATTGCACTCTTAGTACTTTTTAGCATTGGGTCCCTCTGCTTGCTGAGTGTGCATGGCCCATGTATGCTGTGTAAGGTGTTCTAAACTCTACAGCAAAAATTGTCACTTGGGACACAGCAATGGGTCAAGGCTGGACTAACTGCATTTTTTGCCAGGTAAGTATTACTGACCTGTATTGCCACTATTAGTATTTTGTAGTTGGCAGTATCTGTACTCTGTCAGTACACACCCAATCATCAGTCACAGAAAGACCCAATGCTACAAAATACTAAGTAGTATTCTGTAGTATGCAGTTCTTTAGCCCAAAGTAAGGCCTAGGGGGGGTTAGGGTTAAACTGATTGTCCTTTGCATTGAGTTAGGCATACCACCAGAATCGGGGCCCGGCAGTTTGGACAGAGATTATTAATGGTGTTGGAGTTTGCAAGGATGGGGAAGGTTCTAGTAAACACAATGTATCCATTAAACATTTGTTTTTGTTTTGTTGTGATAATTTCAGTCACTGATGTCAGAGAAAAGATTTTAAACAAACCTACCGTCAACCAAGCCTCAGGAACCACATACGACTTCCGATTTATCCCAGACAGGGATAAGATCAAGGCAACGACGGCACAACCAGAAGAGAGTACGATTGGTGAAGGAGAAGAGAATCAATCAGGTACATGTACACATCATGTATGGGTGATAATAGTAATGATACCATGTGTAGACCTGAGACCTAATAATAGGGACAGAAATCAAACAATTCAAATTGGGCTGATAATGTTATCAGTGCAGTAGAATGTAGCTAATTTTTCTGAGCAAAATGACACCTCAATCATTCATATCGGCCAAATGAAGTTGAATTACAGAATTTTTAAGTTTTATTATTCCAGAGATTGAGTAAAATTGCCAGCTTCGTTTTTAAAGACAGAATGTTCAAATAATAGAACAGCCAAAACCAGGATGTTGGACAATTATAGCCGATAGCGTGCATTGTGATTAGTCACGTGATATCAATGTGGCTTTGCAAATTGTAATCCCTACCCATTGTTCTATTGGCCAATATAATACCGCATGTGTGGAATAAAAACTCATTTCGTTCAAAAGCGTCGCAATATATTTATTCCCCGACTTTTTTACCAAGTTATTTGAGTACTGATCTTTCGATTGAAAGCATATTCATATATATTTCTCAATCCCCTTACCCTCAAATGTCACCCAAAAATTGGGGAGTAAATCTCGGTCGATTTCGTTCGTGTGTTTTTACTTTTGATGCAGCAATTGGCGATATCTAATATGGCATCTGTATTAACGATGCTTTCCCATCATGCTTTGCGCTAAAACCGTTTCTAAATGCCCCTGAGCCCTAATCAAATGACTTACAAGAAGTTAAGAATGTCTTTCATTTCATTTTGTCTTCGTAGTGACGGACCCAGAAAACCAGGAATCCATGGAAACCGACGCTGCATCCAAACTAAAACGTAAAGGTCTAAAGAATGAACACGGCAACTATCCAATCTGGATGAGTCATCGAAAAATCAAGAAGATGGCACGCAAAGGCAAACCTAATAAACACAAACTCAAGCGAGCAGGATCAGGCAAAACAGTCTGAACATTGATTAGATTTTATTGGATCTTCAAGTTTGTCTATTGTCCTGAGTATTATTATTTGTGACCGGCTCTACAAAAAAGGGTATTAAGTCGCGCTGTGCATTTTCAAAGCCTGTTTTCTCAGTTGTGTAATTTAAACTCCAAGGAAGTTATCAATATGCCAACATGTCATATGTCCAGAACAGGAGGGGCTATGAAGCTCTATTATACCACATGAAAGCTTACGTTGCAGGCTTTCCAACCATATATATAACTCAATTTCACTGTTTTGTGACATAATACCCATTTTTGTGGAGTGGGTCACATTTGGTAATATTGCAATTTCATTAGAGAAAAAGCCTTTTTGCAGTTACTCTTGTGAATGCGCCCTAACGACCATTTTTAGGAGATAAACAATAACATCAGCCCGACAGCAATGCACGTCAATTTTTGTTAGCACACATGCTTTTCATTCTAAACCGGGATTGCTTCACTTAAAAAAGTAGTGACATAAAATGTAAACAAATCGTGGCTAAGAATGAAAAGTGTGTGTGCTTACAACAAATTATAAGTGTTGTTATCGGGTAGACATTGTTTATTTTCAAAGAAGGTCGTTATAGCACATTTGCAACTGCAAATATTTGAATTCATGAATTCATGAGCTCTGTGCATGTTAAGAAAATTTCCCCCTTCAATGTTAACCAGTTCGCGCCGGATGACGTATATAAACGCAAAGTTTTCCCCAAATTCAAAACAGATGACGCATAAACACGCCAAGTTCAAGTTCGGAAATGTCTGTCAGCAGCGAGCAAGGCCGGAAATGCGTGGGTGTGCTTCCTGGCACTATCGGCCTGAACCCGTTTCGTTAAAAATAATCCCGCCCCTCGGCTCGGTGATGTTAAAATATCCTGGCGCGAACTGGTTAAGAAAGGGAGAGTTGAGGATACCTTGGGAGAGACAGCAAGATGCTACATGGCATTATGTACACTCACAATCAAATTAAAGTCACTACGCTGCCATCTTGCTCTTCAACACAACGGCCGTTTTTCAAGCCCCTGTCTCCGATTTCAGCACATTGCCAAACTGCATACATGAAAGCAGTTAGTAAATGGGCTGAAGTTGGAGACGAAGACAAAGTCGGGGGCTTGGAAAATAGCCATTGTGTTTAATATAGCAAGATGCCTGGGAATTTAGACATAGGCAATCACTGCTACCAATCCAGTCATATGAAGCAAGATATGAGACGGAGAGAACTCCCTCCCCCTTTGTGGTAATCATTGTGCTTGCAGAATGTTGTGGTTTCTCATGAATTCTTTTTAGGTTTTTAGGAGAGTCCTTCGGTCTCGTATCTTGCTGGGTATAGAGGTCAGTGGTCCCATCCATGGGGCTCAAGAAATTAGTTCAAAAGCTCATTTTTCTTTTTGTTCACCATGTCTGTACTGATTATAATCCAAAATGCCATGAGAACCAAAAGACATTTCTATAGGCGATGTTCCCGGCAGTGTCTGCATAAATTTGGTTAAGAGGTGACATCAGAGGTCACATAATTCAAAGGTGATTTGACCTGCAACGTCACTCCTCAACCAAATTTCATCCAAAACACGATGTGTGCGCATATCGCCGGGCACATTTGAATGTAAACAGAGGGAACATCAAATTTTACAAAATTTTGAATTCTTGTACAATGTATTACATTATAGTTTTACCTGGTTTCAAAACACCGGAAAAAAATTGTAAAACTTCAAAGACAAATTAGAAGCTTTACAAAATGTACTCTGCAGGTAGGATACACCATTTGCAGATATCTAAAGGTTTTACTACAAAATTATTAAGAAATATCTAACTTAAAGTGAATAATGATTCAAGGCATCCAGCAAAATGATTGCACTAGATAATCTGTAATTGTTCAGAAAAATTGAATTTTCCATAAAAATATGAACAAGAACTAACGAATGCCGTTTTTTCAGCATCCATAATTTAAAAACTTCGGACAGGTCAGTAAACGATATTTACTATAAAATACAACCCCCCAAATGTTCATGATAATTAAGCAATTGCCAATGGTGTATCCTACCTTTAAAATATTAGAATTAAAAACGATGTATTTTTGAGTTTCTTCTGACTACAAATTTTAGTCAGATTGTTCTTGACACATACCACTATTACATGTACATGTACAACATTTTGATTGAACTGCAAGCTCCGCCCACTTTTGCTTTGTAATAATTAAAACAGTGATGAAAAATCCACTGTGGTCACGTGACCAAAAGCCATGATCTAATTGGTCAGTGTCACTGTATGAGTAAAAGACTAGTCCAAACATTTTTCCTGCGTTTGTGTGATTTTGTTCTCATGATTTTCCTAATGAAGTGGTTTATCTGTGCAACATTTTTCAAAATGTTTGTCCAGTCGAACACTATATGCTAGATAGAGCAGTGCAGTTAGGTTTTGTCATTACATGTTAGTGTAAAGTCGACTCTTGTTTGTTAATACAAAGCCCCGGTCCGGACTCTGAATTCATTCATTTATTCATGTTACTTTATTTTCCACACAACATTATATCATGAAATATTCAAACAACTGAAAATAAGTGTGGATGGGGCCCCCCAAATAACAAAGACCAATTACATTTATATAAAAAAGCAACATACAATCACAGTAGCATATTAGAGAGAAAAGAAATACTTATAACCTAATGCCTGTAACCCCTGGAAAAGTAAATGGAACCAACACTTCACTTAATACAAAATTCTGATATAAACACTTTTGTTAGGTCTGGATGAGTTTTTATTAACGAGAGTCGACTATACTTGTGATCCAGGTAACATTTACAATAATTGCTTTAAAAATTAATATTTCACGTGACATTCATAAATACCCGAGACAGTTAAGCCATTCCCATTGGTCGAGAGCCGGTCACGTGGCCCGTTTTGAAAGAATGATAAAGACCAGCTGGCTGGTTTTAAACACTTCCAGTGTCACATGAAATGTGGACTCTAATGTAATCCAGTCACTTGTACCATTTTATTGGTTGAACGTTCATAGTTATCACTTAGGCATGCGCAATACTACCAGTGAGTCGGTATTTCATGGTCCTGAATCCAAAACGCACTCTCTACAGGCGCAGGACATGCGTGCCAGGCACTCCATTATATAGCTAGAGTGGTGTTACAAAAAATATTTGGTGAAATAGTTGCACAAAATTGTTGGAAAGTTTAAAGTTTAGATTTTTAATTTTTTTACCAAAAAGGCTGGTCATCAGACCACTAAAGATTAGAGGTAGACATTTCTGGCCTTGAATTGACCAGTTGGGATTGGATTGTGAACCTTGAGGAAATTTTGGCATATTTTGCTTAAATATAAAAACTCCTAGGGGGACTCTAAAAGGCAGTACAGTTTAAAAATTACACAAAAACTTGACATACACAATAAGCCATTTGCGCATCACCCCGAGATAATTTTGAATAACATCTGGTACACTAACTTGCTCACACAGCTTGGCACCTTTGAACTTTAAATTCCCCAGACCAAATACACTGTTGCTATATATCACGTGATTCGGGGCAAGCCTTACGCTAGCAACCCCCAGCTCCAGAATGGTCTGGTGTCTTTGTGCCATTCTCACCCATTGTAAACAATATATTGGTGCTGAGCGTCTCTTACGTAACTATGCAAAAGCTTGCCCCGAATCACGTGATATAGCAACAATGTCTTTGGTCTGGAGAATTAAAGTTCAACGGTGCCAAGCTGTGTGAGCAAGTCAGTGTACCAGATGTTATTAAAATTTAACTCGGAGTCAAGCGCAAATGGCTTTAATATTAAAAAAAAAGGAGAGCACTTTCTTTTTTGGTGCGACTTATTTGTATATTTTTATATATTATAAAATAAAGTTTGAATTTAACATCTATATTGATGGTTGTTTCATGGTTCGGATTTAACCAGTTCGCGCCGGGATTATTTTAACAACGCCGAGCCGACGGGCGGGATTATTTTTAACGAAACTCGACCCGAAGCGTGTTCAGGCTGATAGTGCCGGGAAGCACACCCACGCATTTCCGGCCTTGCGTGCTGCTGACATACATTTCCGAACTTGAACTTGGCGTGTTTGTGCGTCATCCGTTTTGAATTTTTGAAAATTTTTGCGTTTATATACGTCATCCGGCGCGAACTGGTTAAGTAAAAACAAAGTATTATAGAAAACAAAATCAACCACATGTTAAAGTCCTATAGCCGGCGGCTCGGTTGTGCCCATAAGTTAAATCATTACCTTTGTTTGCGAGACTTACAGTCTAATCACAAATTTACATAATACAATCCTCACATATATTCTAATATAAAATATTCACTAAATTTAACTACTGTACAATTTAATAAACAGTACATGTATTTATTCCCGGATAAAAGAAATCCATACAATCATTCGGTGCTTGGGCAGTACAGAGATTAATGTGCCTATCAATGGAACAAATCCTGCTTATTAATTCAAGATTTACATATAAATCGTAGACAGCAAGGATCTAAATAGGAAAAATATAAAATCATGTACAAATTGCCGTTTATTCACTGTTAAAAATTCACATTTCAGTAAGAATTAGAAAGACACTACAAAAGGGAATTATAAAATTCATTAAGTACCTCAGGAATTTGAAAGGCCTCATCTCCTGCATTCAACAAATTCCATTGTAAAATTTGTAAAACAAACCACTAATATCAACTATTGTTTTGAATGTAATATGTTATAGTGAGTAGTGACAATATAAATCTCTGTCACACAATCAAATGTAATCAAATTAATGAAAGGTACTATTTTGAAACTTTAATTTACAGATTGAAGTCCAGATTAAAGTTTCACTGAGGTACCTTCCATGCTCGACAATTAAATGTCTCTCAAGAAAATGATCCTTTTATACACTGTCACATTTTTACTTGGACATTAAAATGTTCTTATACAAAGCTTCATTCTAGCTTTCAAGTAAATAACTTTCCTTGCAGCAGAGAATGGCTTTTATCATACACTGTAGATACAAACTTTAGGTATACTGACCAGTAGATTTTCTATACATGTGATAGAAATATTGAGTGGCTCAGAGTTGAATATTATCACGAGGTAAAATCTGGACTTTTACATTTCAAGAGGTGAAACAATTAAAAGTCACTCAATATTTGTTTTATATAACTAACATACAGATTTGCGAACGTAGGCTCATCTGTTGACGTCGCCGGCCGCCATGATTCTGTGTGAGCAACACAAATCGGGTCATAACCTTCTTCCCTGAGTTTTAGAGTGAAGTTTGACTGTTCAACAGCTGTGGGAACGAGGATGATCCCAACTGTTCAATAGTAAATCCCATTCACCATTATTGAATGGGAGCAATAATGAATGTCACGTGATGTGAGTTCCACCAATCAAATGACAAGAATCTGTATGTCGGTTATATAATTTGTAAACATGTTTTTATATGGGCTGCCAAAAACGTTAAAATTGTAGTTGGCAACATATTTGTCCAAACATTCCTGGTATTCGTAACTCCCTCAATACTCAGTACATAAGGAGAAAGCATGTTTAGAAAGTATTGTGTGGCATTTGATGTTTATTTTGTATTTTCAATAATAAATAATATTTGTTTGTAGTCATTAATAACTATTTTTTATTTATGCAGTGTTTGGCCTTCTTTAGTCCCTGTAGTTGGCGTAAATATAATGTGTCAAGTTAGAAAGGTCTATAAAGAGCCTGTGCATTCCAGCAACCATTTCTCAATGTTTCAAGTTAGAAAGGTCTATAAAGAGCCTGTGCATTCCAGCAACCATTTCTCAATGTGTCAAGTTAGAAAGGTCTATAAAGAGCCTGTGCATTCCAGCAACCATTTCTCAATGTGTCAAGTTAGAAAGGTCTATAAAGAGCCTGTGCATTCCAGCAACCATTTCTCAATGTTTCAAGTTAGAAAGGTCTATAAAGAGCCTGTGCATTCCAGCAACCATTTCTCAATGTTTCAAGTTAGAAAGGTCTATAAAGAGCCTGTGCATTCCAGCAACCATTTCTCAATGTGTCAAGTTAGAAAGGTCTATAAAGAGCCTGTGCATTCCAGCAACCATTTCTCAATGTGTCAAGTTAGAAAGGTCTATAAAGAGCCTGTGCATTCCAGCAACCATTTCTCAATGTTTCAAGTTAGAAAGGTCTATAAAGAGCCTGTGCATTCCAGCAACCATTTCTCAATGTGTCAAGTTAGAAAGGTCTATAAAGAGCCTGTGCATTCCAGCAACCATTTCTCAATGTGTCAAGTTAGAAAGGTCTATAAAGAGCCTGTGCATTCCAGCAACCATTTCTCAATGTTTCAAGTTAGAAAGGTCTATAAAGAGCCTGTGCATTCCAGCAACCATTTCTCAATGTTTCAAGTTAGAAAGGTCTATAAAGAGCCTGTGCATTCCAGCAACCATTTCTCAATGTGTCAAGTTAGAAAGGTCTATAAAGAGCCTGTGCATTCCAGCAACCATTTCTCAATGTGTCAAGTTAGAAAGGTCTATAAAGAGCCTGTGCATTCCAGCAACCATTTCTCAATGTGTCAAGTTAGAAAGGTCTATAAAGAGCCTGTGCATTCCAGCAACCATTTCTCAATGTTTCAAGTTAGAAAGGTCTATAAAGAGCCTGTGCATTCCAGCAACCATTTCTCAATGTTTCAAGTTAGAAAGGTCTATAAAGAGCCTGTGCATTCCAGCAACCATTTCTCAATGTTTCAAGTTAGAAAGGTCTATAAAGAGCCTGTGCATTCCAGCAACCATTTCTCAATGTGTCAAGTTAGAAAGGTCTATAAAGAGCCTGTGCATTCCAGCAACCATTTCTCAATGTTTCAAGTTAGAAAGGTCTATAAAGAGCCTGTGCATTCCAGCAACCATTTCTCAATGTGTCAAGTTAGAAAGGTCTATAAAGAGCCTGTGCATTCCAGCAACCATTTCTCAATGTTTCAAGTTAGAAAGGTCTATAAAGAGCCTGTGCATTCCAGCAACCATTTCTCAATGTTTCAAGTTAGAAAGGTCTATAAAGAGCCTGTGCATTCCAGCAACCATTTCTCAATGTGTCAAGTTAGAAAGGTCTATAAAGAGCCTGTGCATTCCAGCAACCATTTCTCAATGTGTCAAGTTAGAAAGGTCTATAAAGAGCCTGTGCATTCCAGCAACCATTTCTCAATGTTTCAAGTTAGAAAGGTCTATAAAGAGCCTGTGCATTCCAGCAACCATTTCTCAATGTTTCAAGTTAGAAAGGTCTATAAAGAGCCTGTGCATTCCAGCAACCATTTCTCAATGTGTCAAGTTAGAAAGGTCTATAAAGAGCCTGTGCATTCCAGCAACCATTTCTCAATGTGTCAAGTTAGAAAGGTCTATAAAGAGCCTGTGCATTCCAGCAACCATTTCTCAATGTTTCAAGTTAGAAAGGTCTATAAAGAGCCTGTGCATTCCAGCAACCATTTCTCAATGTTTCAAGTTAGAAAGGTCTATAAAGAGCCTGTGCATTCCAGCAACCATTTCTCAATGTGTCAAGTTAGAAAGGTCTATAAAGAGCCTGTGCATTCCAGCAACCATTTCTCAATGTTTTTTTCCTTTTTTTGTTTTTGTTTGGTGGTTTAGGTTTTTATGCCCTTAGCCTTTTTATTCAGACTTTACTGGATGAATGGACTGGTGGATTTTACTTAAAACAGGAATGTCAAAAATGCTCAAAAAGATATTTCATAAAACCAATCCTGCAATCGTTCTGATACTAACCCGCATGTCTATCATAAGAGATAGCAACCGATGAATGCTAGGAGCATTGAGAGGGCAGCATTGAACAGTGGTGACATGGAAACAGAAGGAACGTTGGAGGAGGAACAAGGCACGAACTCACCACAGCAAGCTGCTTCCTAACAAAGGAAAAAGAAAAGACAATTGAAAATGATAGAAGGAACGTTGGAGGACGAACAAGGTAGGAACTCACCACAGCAAGCTGCTTCCTAAAAAAGGAAAAAGAAAAGACAATTGAAAATGATAGAAGGAACGTTGGAGGACGAACAAGGTAAGAACTCACCACAGCAAGCTGCTTCCTAAAAAAGGTAAAGAAAAGACAATTGAAAATGATAGAAGGAACGTTGGAGGAAGAACAAGGTAGGAACTCGCCACAGCAAGCTGCTTCCTAACAAAGGAAAAAGAAAAGACAATTGAAAATGATAGAAGGAACGTTGGGGGACAAACAAGGTAGGAACTCACCACAGCAAGCCGCTTCCTAACAAAGGAATAAGAGACAATTAAAAATGATAGAAGGAACGTTGGAGGATGAAAGAGGCAGGAACTCACCACAGCAAGCTGCTTCCTAACAAAGGAAAAAGAAAAGACAATTGAAAATGATAGAAGGAACGTTGGAGGACGAACAAGGCAGGAACTAACCACAGCAAGCTGCTTCCTAACAAAGGAAAAAGAGACAATTGAAAATGATAGAAGGAACGTTGGAGGACAGACAAGGCAGGAACTCACCACAGCAAGCTGCTTCCTAACAAAGGAAAAAGAAGAGAATTGAAAATGATAGAAGGAACGTTGGAGGACAAACAAGGTAGGAACTCACCACAGCAAGCCGCTTCCTAACAAAGGAAAAAGAGACAATTAAAAATGATAGAAGGAACGTTGGAGGATGGAAGAGGCAGGAACTCACCACAGCAAGCTGCTTCCTAACAAAAGAAAAAGAGACAATTGAAAATGATAGAAGGAACGTTGGAGGACAGACAAGGCAGGAACTCACCACAGCAAGCTGCTTCCTAACAAAGGAAAAAGAGACAATTGAAAATGATAGAAGGAACGTTGGAGGATGGAAGAGGCAGGAACTCACCACAGCAAGCTGCTTCCTAACAAAAGAAAAAGAGACAATTGAAAATGATAGAAGGAACGTTGGAGGACAGACAAGGCAGGAACTCACCACAGCAAGCTGCTTCCTAACAAAGGAAAAAGAGACAATTGAAAATGATAGAAGGAACGTTGGAGGACAGACAAGGCAGGAACTAACCACAGCAAGCTGCTTCCTAACAAAGGAAAAAGAGACAATTGAAAATGATAGAAGGACATTGGAGGATGGAAGAGGCAGGAACTCACCACAGCAAGCTGCTTCCTAACAAAAGAAAAAGAGACAATTGAAAATGATAGAAGGAACGTTGGAGGACAGACAAGGCAGGAACTCACCACAGCAAGCTGCTTCCTAACAAAGGAAAAAGAGACAATTGAAAATGATAGAAGGAACGTTGGAGGACAGACAAGGCAGGAACTAACCACAGCAAGCTGCTTCCTAACAAAGGAAAAAGAGACAATTGAAAATGATAGAAGGAACGTTGGAGGACAGACAAGGCAGGAACTCACCACAGCAAGCTGCTTCCTAACAAAGGAAAAAGAGACAATTGAAAATGATAGAAGGAACGTTGGAGGACAGACAAGGCAGGAACTAACCACAGCAAGCTGCTTCCTAACAAAGGTAAAGAAAAGACAATTAAAAATGCAGTCCAGTTCTCAGTTTTGTTGGCATTACATAGAATTTGTCTTACCTTGTAATCTCTAGTAGCCTGACTATGCTGTGTACATTTATCGTAGCGGAAAGCTCTATTGGGGCAGGCTGTGTCATTGGGTAGTGGACAAATCTGTAAACATATCAAAACAATGAAAAAGAGTGTACTCAAATCATATAGGGTTATCCTACTTTATCTTCAAGCAAATTTGAATCCTTGATACTGATTGGTCGATCCATGGAAACAGCACCATTTTGAACAATCCATATCCTACTGTGTTTTTCATATTCTAAGATATTCAATCTTAATCAAAGTAAGTGTATGCCCTCCTTACATTGCTATCATCACAGATCTTCTGAGAAATCTCTCTCATAGCTAACTGATCCCTCAGCATACACTTTCTCTCTTATAATAAGAGCCAGATGCTATTAGTCTTCAATCTTAATCAAGGTAAGAGTATGTCTTCCTTACATTGCTAGCATCACATATCTTCCCCTGGTCTCTCTCATAGCTAACTGATCCCTCAGCATACACCTTCTGTCTCATGATCAGAGCCAGATGCTATAAGTCTTCAATCTTAATCAAAGTAAGAGTATGTCATCCTTACATTGCTAGCATCACAGATCTTCCCCTGGTCTCTCTCATAGCTAACTGAACCCTCAGCAAACACCTTCTGTCTTATGATCAGAGCCAGATGCTACAAGTCTTCAATCTTAATCAAAGTAAGAGTATGTCATTCTTACATTGCTAGCATCACAGATCTTCCCCTGGTCTCTCTCATAGCTAACTGAACCCTCAGCAAACACCTTCTGTCTTATGATCAGAGCCAGATGCTATAAGTCTTCAATCTTAATCAAAGTAAGAGTATGTCATTCTTACATTGCTAGCATCACAGATCTTCCCCTGGTCTCTCTCATAGCTAACTGATCCCTCAGCATACACCTTCTGTCTTATGATCAGAGCCAGATGCTATAAGTCTTCAATCTTAATCAAAGTAAGAGTATGTCCTCTTTACATTGCTATCATCACAGATCTTCCCCTGGTCTCTCTCATAGCTAACTGAACCCTCAGCATACACCTTCTGTCTTATGATCAGAGCCAGATGCTAATAGTCTTTAATCTTAATCAAAGTAAGAGTATGTTCTCCTTACATTGCTATCATCACAGATCTTCCCCTGGTCTCTCTCATAGCTAACTGATCCCTCAGCATACACCTTCCGTCTTATGATCAGAGCCAGATGCTATAAGTCTTCAATCTTAATCAAAGTAAGAGTATGTTCTCCTTACATTGCTAGCATCACAGATCTTCCCCTGGTCTCTCTCATAGCTAACTGATCCCTCAGCATACACCTTCTGTCTTATGATCAGAGGCAGATGCTATAAGTATTCAATCTTAATCAAAGTAAGAGTATGTTCTCCTAACATTGCTAGCATCACAGATCTTCCCCTGGTCTCTCTCATAGCTAACTGATCCCTCAGCATACACCTTCTGTCTTATGATCAGAGGCAGATGCTATAAGTCTTCAATCTTAATCAAAGTAAGAGTATGTCATCCTTACATTGCTATCATCACAGATCTTCCCCTGGTCTCTCTCGTAGCTAACTGATCCCTCAGCATACACCTTCTGTCTTATGATCAGAGCCAGATGCTATAGGTCTTCAATCTTAATCAAAGTAAGAGTATGTCATCCTTACATTGCTAACATCGCAGATCTTCCCCTGGTCTCTCTCATAGCTAACTGATCCCTCAGCAAACACCTTCTGTCTTATGATCAGAGCCAGATGCTATAAGTCTTCAATCTTAATCAAAGTAAGAGTATGTCATCCTTACATTGCTAGCATCACAGATCTTCCCCTGGTCTCTCTCATAGCTAACTGATCCCTCAGCAAACACCTTCTGTCTCATGATCAGAGCCAGATGCTATAAGTCTTCAATCTTAATCAAAGTAAGAGTATGTCATTCTTACATTGCTAGCATCACAGATCTTCCCCTGGTCTCTCTCATAGCTAACTGATCCCTCAGCATACACCTTCTGTCTCATGATCAGAGCCAGATGCTATAAGTCTTCAATCTTAATCAAAGTAAGAGTATGTCATCCTTACATTGCTAGCATCACAGATCTTCCCCTGGTCTCTCTCATAGCTAACTGATCCCTCAGCATACACCTTCTGTCTTATGATCAGAGCCAGATGCTATAGGTCTTCAATCTTAATCAAAGTAAGAGTATGTCCTCCTTACATTGCTATCATCACATATCTTTCCCTGGTCTCTCTCATAGCTAACTGATCCCTCAGCATACACCTTCTGTCTTATGATCAGAGCCAGATGCTATAGGTCTTCAATCTTAATCAAAGTAAGAGTATGTTCTCCTTACATTGCTAACATCACATATCTTCCCCTGGTCTCTCTCATAGCTAACTGATCCCTCAGCATACACCTTCTGTCTTATGATCAGAGCCAGATGCTATTAGTCTTCAATCTTAATCAAAGTAAGAGTATGTCCTCCTTACATTGCTAGCATCACAGATCTTCTGAGAAATCTCTCTCATAGCTAACTGATTTCCAGCATACACCTTCTGTTTTATAATACGAGCCAGATGCTATTAGTCTTCAATCTTAATCAAAGTAAGAGTATGTCGTTCTTACATTGCTAGCATCACAGATCTTTCCCTGGTCTCTCTCATAGCTAACTGAACCCTCAGCAAACACCTTCTGTCTTATGATCAGAGCCAGATGCTATAAGTCTTCAATCTTAATCAACGTAAGAGTATGTCATTCTTACATTGCTAGCATCACAGATCTTCCCCTGGTCTCTCTCATAGCTAACTGAACCCTCAGCAAACACCTTCTGTCTCATGATCAGAGCCAGATGCTATAAGTCTTCAGTCTTAATCAAAGTAAGAGTATGTCATCCTTACATTGCTAGCATCACAGATCTTTCCCTGGTCTCTCTCATAGCTAACTGATCCCTCAGCATACACCTTCTGTCTCATGATCAGAGCCAGATGCTATAAGTCTTCAGTCTTAATCAAAGTAAGAGTATGTCATCCTTACATTGCTAGCATCACATATCTTTCCCTGGTCTCTCTCATAGCTAACTGAACCCTCAGCAAACACCTTCTGTCTTATGATCAGAGCCAGATGCTACAAGTCTTCAATCTTAATCAAAGTAAGAGTATGTCTTCCTTACATTGCTATCATCACAGATCTTTCCCTGGTCTCTCTCATAGCTAACTGAACCCTCAGCAAACACCTTCTGTCTTATGATCAGAGCCAGATGCTACAAGTCTTCAATCTTAATCAAAGTAAGAGTATGTCATTCTTACATTGCTAGCATCACAGATCTTTCCCTGGTCTCTCTCATAGCTAACTGATCCCTCAGCATACACCTTCTGTCTTATGATCAGAGCCAGATGCTACAAGTCTTCAATCTTAATCAAAGTAAGAGTATGTCATTCTTACATTGCTAGCATCACAGATCTTCCCCTGGTCTCTCTCATAGCTAACTGATCCCTCAGCATACACCTTCTGTCTCATGATCAGAGCCAGATGCTATAAGTCTTTAATCTTAATCAAAGTAAGAGTATGTCTTCCTTACATTGCTATCATCACAGATCTTTCCCTGGTCTTTCTCATAGCTAACTGATCCCTCAGCATACACCTTCTGTCTTATGATCAGAGCCAGATGCTATAAGTCTTTAATCTTAATCAAAGTAAGAGTATGTTCTCCTTACATTGCTATCATCACAGATCTTCCCCTGGTCTCTCTCATAGCTAACTGATCCCTCAGCATACACCTTCTGTCTTATGATCAGAGCCAGATGCTATAAGTCTTCAATCTTAATCAAAGTAAGAGTATGTCCTCCTTACATTGCTATCATCACATATCTTCCCCTGGTCTCTCTCGTAGCTAACTGATCCCTCAGCATACACCTTCTGTCTTATGATCAGAGGCAGATGCTATAAGTCTTCAATCTTAATCAAAGTAAGAGCATGTCCTCCTTACATTGCTATCATCACAGATCTTCCCCTGGTCTCTCTCATAGCTAACTGATCCCTCAGCATACACCTTCTGTCTTATGATCAGAGCCAGATGCTACAAGTCTTCAATCTTAATCAAAGTAAGAGTATGTCATTCTTACATTGCTAGCATCACAGATCTTCCCCTGGTCTCTCTCATAGCTAACTGATCCCTCAGCATACACCTTCTGTCTTATGATCAGAGCCAGATGCTATAAGTCTTCAGTCTTAATCAAAGTAAGAGTATGTCATCCTTACATTGCTAGCATCACAGATCTTCCCCTGGTCTCTCTCATAGCTAACTGATCCCTCAGCATACACCTTCTGTCTTAACACCTCCAGCTCGCACTGTGAGTACACAGCGATGACAGGGCAGAATTGCTGACGTCTCTGTAGTTCTGTCATCAGGGCTGCTTTATTGCTCTCCAACTGTGGTTTACAATTCAAGGAGAATCTTATAATAACTAGTAATTAAACAAATATGCAAAAGAAGGAAAATTGTACAAAACTGGGCTCTATTTCAGCTTTGGCCCATCTCTAGCTCATGACTCATTTTTGAAAATTTGTTATCAAGCATACTATTAAAAGTCAGTGTGTGATACCATTGTGAATGTGGACAGTCAAGACTAGCATGCTCTAGTAACACAAAAGATCCTTGATGATCATACTTGCCTTCTGTATGTGTGCATACAGAAGGCATACTATTTAGTCAGTGGGTAATACCATTGTGAATGTAGACAGTCAAGACTAGCACGCTCTAGGAACACAAAAGATCGATGATCATACTTGCCTTCTGTATGTGTGCATACAGAAGGCATACTATTTAGTCAGTGTGTGATACCATTGTGAATGTAGACAGTCAAGACTAGCACGCTCTAGGAACACAAAAGATCCTTGATGATCATACTTGCCTTCTGTATGTGTGCATACAGAAGGCATACTATTTAGTCAGTGTGTAATACCATTGTGAATGTGGACAGTCTAGACTAGCACGCTCTAGGAACACAAAAGATCCTTGATGATCATACTTGCCTTCTGTATGTGTGCATACAGAAGGCATACTATTTAATCAGTGTGCGATACCATTGTGAATGTGGACAGTCTAGATAGCACGCTTCAGGAACACAAAAGATCCTTGATGATCATACTTGCCTTCTGTATGTGTGCATACAGAAGGCATATTATTTAGTCAGTGTGTGATACCATTGTGAATGTAGACAGTCAAGACTAGCATGCTCTAGGAACACAAAAGATCTTTGATGGTCATACTTGCCTTCTGTATGTGTGCATACAGAAGGCATACTATTTAGTGTTACGGTCCGGAAAGTGCCAGACTAAAACAATACACAAATAAAGATGGAAACTCCCCAAACGCAACAAGGAGTCAAACAAGACCACACTGATGTAAAGAACAATGACTATTATTTATGGATTCATCCCAAAATCAAAACAGATGCACTATGATTAGGTTGGGCTAATAATAATATTATCACAGTGAGCTCTTAAACTTTACAGATGAAATCTTATACAAAAGATACACAACAGCTCATTCGAGAATTATGACGAGGACTTGAACTTGAAGCTTGAGACTGAGAGTCATGGAGGAATAAGTGTCTGTCCCGGGTAAATCCAGCGATGGGCACTCCTCAAATATAGAGCTGGAAGTTGCCAAGACAAACACAGTTTCGACATGGAGGTAGGTTTCTTTCTCTCAAGAAACAACGGCCAACTGCACACGGTGTTCGGGTAGCGTGTAGACTCCCGGCACATGTCATGGTGATTATTCTCCGTCAAACACTCCCAGTACTTCCCACGATCCAACGTCGGTGTCACAAGTCCCGTCCAATACGTGAGGCAGACCCTCCTTTGTGCCTGATGACTGCACCTTGATCACGTCAGGAGACCTGATCCCAGTTAAACATTTATTGCATCTTCAACATTTGGAGAAACGTGCGATGTCGCCGCCATTTTTCTTCTCTCCCCCAGTCAGGGCGCCCCCTGTCGGCCATGCCAGGATTAAACCGGCCAGTCATGAATATTTAGATTATATTAGCTTCTAGGCAGGTTTCCTTAGAAAATATAGTAACAAATTATAGATCAATCTCCCTAATTCTTGTTTGTACATAACATCTCCCCCCTAAAAGAAGTGAAAATGTACAGGGGAAATTTTCGCTTATACTCTTCACGTAATTTACAATAAAGGTGAATTAAAACTTTCACAGTTAAAATACAAAGTTAAAAGTTATGAAAAACAAAACAAAAGTACATGTACTCTGATCAACTTGGTACTGGCGATGGAGTGCAAACTTCTAAACTCTAGACAGAGCGTCTGCAATAACATTGTTTTTTCCGGCAATGTGCATAATCTTGAGTGGATATGGTTGCAAAATCAAACTCCATCGAAATAATCTCTGATTCTTGGTCTTGAATTTGTCTAAGAACACAAGTGGATTATGATCAGTGTAAATTATGGTTTCTTCAGCACCATTTGTCACATACACTTCAAAGTGTTGGAGAGCAAGTACCAGACCCAACGCTTCCTTTTCGATGGTTGAATATTTGGTCTGGTGTTTGTTCAGTTTCTTAGAGAAGTAACTGATCGGTCGTTCAATGCCTAACTCATCATCTTGGAGCAAAACGGCTCCGACACCAACATCACTGGCGTCAACGGCTATTTTGAACGCCTTGTCAAAATTAGGCGCGGCCAAAACTGGTTCGTTTGTCAGAATGGCTTTCAACTTGTCAAATGCATTTTGGCATGAGTCGGACCAAACAAACTTGACATTTTTCTGCAAGAGTTTAGTCAGTGGAGTGGCAATAGTGCTGAAGTTTGCAACAAACTTTCTGTAAAATCCACTCATTCCAAGAAATCGCATAAGTTCTCTCTTCCCAGTGGGAATGGGAAAGTCCTGAATGGCTTGTGTTTTTGCCATCCGGGGCAGCACGCGACCCTGACCGACCACGTGACCTAAATATGTCACAGTAGCTTTGGCAAATTCACTTTTCTTCAAGTTTATCACCAAATTGGCTTCAGAAAGACGGTCAAATAGGGCATTCAAGTGTTTCAGGTGGTCTTCCCAGCTATCACTGTACACCAAAATGTCATCAATGTAGACAACACAGTTTTCAAGCCCAGAAATGATTGTACTCATCATCCTCTGGAAAGTAGCCGGGGCGTTTTTCATCCCAAACGGCATCATTTTGCACTGGTACAGACCATCGGGTGTCACAAACGCTGAAATTTCCTTGGCTTGGTCAGTCAAGGGCACTTGCCAATAACCCTTTAACAGGTCTATTTTACTGACAAATGCAGAGTGTCCCACTCGATCAATACAGTCTTCTAATCGAGGTATCGGAAACGAGTCACTCTTAGTTCCTGCATTGACCTTTCGATAGTCGATGCAGAATCTAAGTGTACCGTCAGATTTTGGTACCATGACAATGGGAGAGCTCCAAGAACTCTGACTTGGTTCTATAATGTCATTCTCTAACATGAAGTTAATTTCTTCCCGAACTTTTGACAACTTTGTCGGGTTGAGCCGATAGGGTGCCTGCTTTATAGGTCTTGTATCCCCTACATCGACATCATGAACTGCAACTGAAGTACGACCTGGTTTATCAGAACAAACCCGCTTGCACCTCTGGAGCAGGTTTGATAGGTCTTGTCGTTGGTCAATGCTCAAATGGCCAAGGATGTTGTCTAAGTCGGCTATAATTTCAGAATTTGAAAGCTGAACAGTTAGAAACTCAAGTTCGGAAGCTTTTGTCTCATTGTCATTTTGTGGTTGTTCACTATTTGGCTCAATAACAGTTATCCCCACAGGCTGGCCAGAATTATTGCGCTCGTAATATCTCTTGAGCATGTTAACATGACAAACTCTTTGGCTCTTTCGTCGGTCTGGGGTACTGATGACGTAATTGACGTCATTAAGTTTCTTTTTGACACAGTAAGGCCCACTAAACTTGGCTTTAAGGGGCTCGCCAGGCAGAGGCAACAACACTAGAACTTTCTCGCCGGGCTTAAAGATGCGGACTTCGGATTTCTTGTCTGCTCTTGTCTTCATGACCCGTTGAGATTCCTTGAGGTGTTCTTGAGCGATAGAACAGGCTCTTGATAACCTCTCCTTGAAGTTCGACACATAGTCGAGTAGATTGGTCTCGTCATCCTCTGCCAGGAACTTCTCCTTGATGAGTTTTAAAGGCCCCCTCACCTCATGACCGTAGACTAACTCGAACGGAGTAAAACCAGTCGATTCATTCGGGGAGTCCCTCGTGGCAAATAACAGAAAGGGAATTCCTTTGTCCCAATCTTCTGGAAAATCCTTGCAGTAAGCTCTCATCATATTTTTGAGGGTTTGGTGGTACCTCTCCAGGGCTCCTTGGGACTGCGGGTGATACGCGGATGACTTTATCTGCTTTATCCCCATCTCACGCATAACTTCTTGAAACACACCCGACATGAAGTTAGACCCCTGGTCGGACTGCACTTCTTTCGGCAGTCCATATCTTGTGAAAAACTGCATAAGAGCCTCAACAACAACTTTAGCTGTGATTCTCCTCAATGGAATGGCCTCAGGAAATCTAGTTGACAAATCCATGATGGTCAACAAAAACTGATGCCCAGACTTCGTCCGTGGCAGAGGACCAACACAATCCACGAGGACTCTCGTAAATGGCTCATCAAATGCAGGAATTGGAATCATCGGTGCAGGCTTAATTGATGGTTGAGGCTTTCCCACCATCTGACATGTATGGCACGTCCTGCAGAATTTGACCACATCTTGGTGTAGCTTCGGCCAATAAAAATGTGCCATGACTTTAGACTGAGTCTTTCTTATGCCAAGATGACCTGCAACCGGAATGTCATGGGCGATTCTCAGGATATCGTCACGGTAGCAAGGAGGAACAACAATTTGATAAACAATGGTCCATTCTTCATCAGCTGGTCTCCGGGTAGGTCTCCATTTCCTCATCAACACGCCTGATTTGAAGTAGTAGCATTCTGGAACCTTTTGAGCTTCTTCTTCAGAACACGCTATCTGGGCGAGCTTTCTCAAATCCAGGTCCGCTTTCTGATGTTCTACCAGCGAGGAACGGCTAAACTTAGCATCTTGAGACCCTCCCTCATCTTCTAAATTATTGAAGAGAGTTTCAGCCAACCAAATACCAGAGTCGTCCTCTATGGGCACTGACTCCGCAGCATCCTTCCGCATCTGCTTTGTTCGAGATCTCGTCACTGCACACTCGGGGAAGACGTTTGGAAACTTTTCTTCCAAAGACTGAACTTCTGGCGCCTCCACAGGTTCACCAGAAACAATAGGGGATGCCGACACTTTGCCTCCCGCGACGTCGTTGCCTAGCAAAAATCCAACACTTTTCATCGGTAGACTAGGAACCACTCCAACAACCACAGGGCCAGTGAACAAATCACATCTCAACTTCACCCTATGCAACGGGACAGGCATAAAATTTCCCCCAATACCTTGAATCAACATCTTCGCATTAAGCGAACTCTCTGGAGACAATGACATTACGTCCTCCAGCATCAGTGATTGTGACGCGCCTGTATCTCTCAGAATAACAACTGGACTGCAGGCTTCATCCGTCGTGTTGGACACATCACCATGATAAACAAAATCCTTGTAGATTTCATCAACCTGGTCGATTTTATCAACCACCTTCAAAGAAGAACCACGGTCGCCATCGACCTCACCAGACTTCTCGCAGAGAAGAATGTCCTTGCCGACAAAAGCAACGGGCTTCCCAGAACGCTCACGTTCATCAGCCATGAACTTGAAGCACCTCGACTTCGAGTGACCTTTCTTGTGACAATATTCACATGGAGGAAAATTAATCTTCTTTCGGTCCTCCTTGGCTTCCCTTGGCGATGAATACCTCCCTGGCGGCGCAAGATTTCCAGTGCTAGATTGTGCCTCAAACCCTGACTTGCCCTTATCATTATCACTGTATTTGTAGAATTTCTTTGGCTGGAAATTAGTGTTATTCCTGCTCATTTTGTGAATTAGGTCATATTCGTCGGCTATTACTGCAGCTTTGTTTAATTTAGAGATCTGGTGCTCTTCCAGATGAATTTTAATACTCTGGGGAACACTGTTTTTGAACTCTTCCATGAGTACAACCTCTTTCAACTCCACATAATTCTTCTCATTCTTTAGCGATTGATACCAACGATCAAAACCAATTTCCTTCTGTCTCGCGAATTCAACGTAGGTTTGGCCAAACGATTTTGTCAATTTACGAATTTTTTGCCGATAGGCCTCTGGAACTAGCTCATAAGCATTCAGAATGGCTGCTTTCATAGTAGCATAATTACTACACTGGTCCTTTGAAAGTGTGGCATACACTTTCTGAGCTTTACCTACAAATGTGCTCTGCAAGAGCAAAGGCCAATATTTCTCGGGCCAACCGAGACTTTCTGCAGTTTTCTCGAAAGACAGAAAATATGTATCAACATCATGTTCGTTGAACTTTGGCGCCAATCTTACGTTTTTCGCCAGATCAAAGTTATTTGGAGATTTTCCCTGGTCAGAGTTTTTCTGTGTACCAATCTCGAGTTCTTTCATTTTCAGTTGATGTTCGAGTTCAAGCTTTCTCATTTCAAATTCTCTATCTTTTTCTTGCCTTTCTCTTTCCTTGTCGTTTTCTTGCCTTTCAAATTCAAGTCTGAGCTTTTCTTTTTCCAGCTCAATTTTGGCAAGTTCAATATCTCGATCAACACTTTGTGGAGATTCTGTCCCGTCTAGATTTAACTTCTTCGCGAGAACATTCACCAGCTTGTGCTTCTTAGTACTTCGAGAAACTTCTAGATTAAGAAATTTGGCAAGTTCGTGCAACTCATCTTTAGTTAACTGCTGTAACTTAGTGAGTGACAAATCTTCAGATTCTGCAAAAGCTTGCACTTCGAACTGACTGGTACTAGCCATGATTATGTACGTAAACTACAATAACCCGCAAGCAACAATACACTAAATGTGTGATCCTGTTTGACACATCGCAAGCACAAAATTGCAAAGTTGTGCCTATTTTGGTTCGTTTCCCGGACAGGCCCCCAATTTGTTACGGTCCGGAAAGTGCCAGACTAAAACAATACACAAATAAAGATGGAAACTCCCCAAACGCAACAAGGAGTCAAACAAGACCACACTGATGTAAAGAACAATGACTATTATTTATGGATTCATCCCAAAATCAAAACAGATGCACTATGATTAGGTTGGGCTAATAATAATATTATCACAGTGAGCTCTTAAACTTTACAGATGAAATCTTATACAAAAGATACACAACAGCTCATTCGAGAATTATGACGAGGACTTGAACTTGAAGCTTGAGACTGAGAGTCATGGAGGAATAAGTGTCTGTCCCGGGTAAATCCAGCGATGGGCACTCCTCAAATATAGAGCTGGAAGTTGCCAAGACAAACACAGTTTCGACATGGAGGTAGGTTTCTTTCTCTCAAGAAACAACGGCCAACTGCACACGGTGTTCGGGTAGCGTGTAGACTCCCGGCACATGTCATGGTGATTATTCTCCGTCAAACACTCCCAGTACTTCCCACGATCCAACGTCGGTGTCACAAGTCCCGTCCAATACGTGAGGCAGACCCTCCTTTGTGCCTGATGACTGCACCTTGATCACGTCAGGAGACCTGATCCCAGTTAAACATTTATTGCATCTTCAACATTTGGAGAAACGTGCGATGTCGCCGCCATTTTTCTTCTCTCCCCCAGTCAGGGCGCCCCCTGTCGGCCATGCCAGGATTAAACCGGCCAGTCATGAATATTTAGATTATATTAGCTTCTAGGCAGGTTTCCTTAGAAAATATAGTAACAAATTATAGATCAATCTCCCTAATTCTTGTTTGTACATAACATTAGTCAGTGTGTAATACCATTGTGAATGTGGACAGTCTAGATAGCACGCTCTAGGAACACAAAAGATCCTTGATGATCATACTTGCCTTCTGTATGTGTGCATACAGAAGGCATACTATTTAGTCAGTGTGTAATACCATTGTGAATGTAGACAGTCTAGACTAGCACGCTTTAGGAACACAAAAGATCCTTGATGGTCATACTTGCCTTCTGTATGTGTGCATACAGAAGGCATACTATTTAGTCAGTGTGCGATACCATTGTGAATGTGGACAGTCTAGACTAGCACGCTCTAGGAACACAAAAGATCCTTGATGGTCATACTTGCCTTCTGTATGTGTGCATACAGAAGGCATACTATTTAGTCAGTGTGTGATACCAATGTGAATGTAGACAGTCAAGACTAGTACGCTCTAGGAACACAAAAGATCCTTGATGGTCATACTTGCCTTCTGTATGTGTGCATACAGAAGGCATACTATTTAGTCAGTGTGTGATACCATTGTGAATGTCGACAGTCCAGACTAGCATGCTCTAGGAACACAAAAGATCTTTGATGGTCATACTTGCCTTCTGTATGTGTGCATAGGAGATATCCATAGCCACAACCGCTACCAACTTGCTCTGGCTTGTATTAGAGCTCTCATACACAGCCTTAGCTGCTGTAACTACCATGTCAGCACCAAAGGCATCTAGATATGGCTCAGTCCATATGATACCACTGGGACCTTTGTGTAATGTGCTGAAGTATTCATAGTATTGACTCAGTTGTTCCTGTAGACTGGCTGCAGTGTCTGTTTCGACTTGAGACCATAAACCATTGGCACTAGTACAAAGAGAAAAGTGGGATATATGTAATAATGTTACACCTCCCCAACAGATGCTGCATCTTGATTCATTAAGGGTAGCGCTGTCTCAACTTGGGACCATAAACCATTGGCACTATTAAAAAGAGAAAAGTGGGATATATGTAATAATGTTTACACCTCCCCAACAGATGCTGCATCTTGATTCATTAAGGGTAGCGCTGTATCGACTTGTGGACCATAAACCTAGCTCGTTATCGCGCAGTTTAGACCGGTTTTTTTTACACTGTTATTCCCTTCATAAGGACGTTGACATACCTGCAAGCGATATGCTTGGAGATCTTAGTCTCTGCCACTTCACTGATGGAGTAGGTGAAGATACTAGCAATCTTGGTTCCATCTGATCTGTTTATGGTAGAAACAATTTATACTGATGTGAGAAATACACTGTGATTTCAGGCTTTGATCTGTTTACGGTAGTAAAGATTGATACTGATGTGAGAGATACACTGCGATTTCAGGCTTTGATCTGTTTACGGTAGACAAGATTGATATTGATGTGAGAGATACACTGTGATTTCAGGCTTTGATCTGTTTACGGTAGACAAGACTGATACTGATGTGGGAGATACACTGTGATTTCAGGCTTTGATCTGTTTACGGTAGAGAAGATATATGCTGATGTGAGAGATACACTGTGATTTCAGGCTTTGATCCGTTTACAGTAGTACAGATTGATACTGATGTGAGAGATACACTGTTGTTTCAGGCTTTGATCTGTTTACGGTAGAGAAGATTGATACTGATGTGAGAGATACTCTGTGATTTCAGGCTTTGATCTGTTTACAGTAGACAAGATTGATACTGATGTGAGAGATACACTGTGATTTCAGGCTTTGATCTGTTTACGGTAGAGAAGATTGATACTGATGTGAAAGATACACTGTGATTTCAGGCTTTGATCTGTTTACGATAGTAAAGATTGATACTGATGTGAGAGATACACTGTGATTTCAGTCTTTGATCTGTTTACAGTAGACAAGATTGATACTGATGTGAGAGATACACTGTGATTTCAGGCTTTGATCTGTTTACGGTAGACAAGATTGATACTGATGTGAGAGATACACTGTGATTTCAGGCTTTGATCTGTTTACGGTAAACAAGATTGATACTGATGTGAGAGATACACTGTGATTTCAGTCTTTGATCTGTTTACGGTAGAGAAGATTGATACTGATGTGAGAGATACACTGCGATTTCAGGCTTTGATCTGTTTACGGTAGACAAGATTGATACTGATGTGAGAGATACACTGCGATTTCAGGCTTTGATCTGTTTACGGTAGACAAGATTGATACTGATGTGAGAGATACACTTTGATTTTAGGCTTTGATCTGTTTACGGTAGACAAGATTGATACTGATGTGAGAGATACACTGTGATTTCAGGCTTTGATCTGTTTACGGTAGACAAGATTGATACTGATGTGAGAGATACACTATTACATATCCATCTACTCACTTACTCATGAGTTAATCTTACCTTGTATTTAAGTCATTAACAATCTCAGCGAGTCTGAGTGGTTCATCTTCCTCTCTCGTTGGTGGTGCACCTACTCACTCTACTCACTTATGAGTTAATCTTACCTTGCATTTAGGTCATTACCAATCTCAGAGACCCTGAGTGGTTCACCTTTCTCTCTCGTTGGCAATCCACCTACTCACTCTACTCACTCTACTCACTTATGAGTTAATCTTACCTTGTATTTAGGTCATCCACCATCTCAGCGAGTCTGATTGGGTCATCTTCCTCTCTCGTTGGTGATCCACCTACTCACTCTACTCACTCATGAGTTAATCTTACCTTGTATTTAAGTCATTAACAATCTCAGCGAGTCTGAGTGGTTCATCTTCCTCTCTCGTTAGTGATCCACCTACTCACTCTACTCACTTATGAGTTAATCTTACCTTGTATTTAAGTCATTAACAATCTCAGCGAGTCTGAGTGGTTCATCTTCCTCTCTCGTTAGTGATCCACCTACTCACTATACTCACGCATGAGTTGATCTTACCTTGTATTTAAGTCATTAACAATCTCAGCGAGTCTCATTGGGTCATCTTCCTCTCTCGTTAGTGATCCACCTACTCACTCTACTCACTTATAAGTTAATCTTACCTTGTATTTAAGTCATTAACAATCTCAGCAAGTCTGAGTGGTTCATCTTCCTCTCTCGTTAGTGATCCACCTACTCACTCTACTCACTTATGAGTTAATCTTACCTTGTATTTAAGTCATTAACAATCTCAGCGAGTCTGAGTGGTTCATCTTCCTCTCTCGTTAGTGATCCACCTACTCACTCTACTCACTTATAAGTTAATCTTACCTTGTATTTAAGTCATTAACAATCTCAGCGAGTCTGAGTGGTTCATCTTCCTCTCTCGTTAGTGATCCACCTACTCACTCTACTCACTCATCAGTTAATCTTACCTTGTATTTAAGACATTAACAATCTCAGCAAGTCTGATTGGGTCATCCTCCCCTCTTGTTGGTGATCCGTCAGTCATAAACAAGATGACCTTGTTACATCCCGTCGTACGACCAATGCTAGCTGATCGTTCCAATACTCTAAACGCCAGACGGAAGGCTTGCTCAAAGTTAGTGTGACCTTCAGGTTCAATCTTGTTTACTTCTTTCTACAAGATGGGATGCACAAGAAAAACCAAAATTTATCTTTCCTCGCCTTCTACTGCTGTGACCCGGGTTCGAATCCCGGCCACTATGTGGATTGGGTGTTTGATTTTGTGGATTTTCCCCAGTATGTTCTTCTGGAGTTTTCCTCCATGCCTGTTGCCCAAGAAAAAATATGTATCATTCAACTTCATGGCACCTAAGTCTTGAGTTGGACACTCTGGTCTTCTGGGGACAAAATGTCTAGATCTGAAAAATTAGGGAAATAGTTTATGGCCCTATTACCAAAACCAAAAGATGGAATTTGTGCCCCAAAATGCAAAAAGAAAAACGTGCCAATAACTCACGATAAGAGCGTCAACGTTGTCTCGAGTTGCTTGGATTAATGTGTACACCTCATCTACAGTAACTTGCTCAGATTCAGTGGAGAATTCGGCCACAGCTACGTAATCTACAACAGATGAAATATTAAATTAAGTTATGTATCAATAGAAGGTTTTATGTTGAGAAACGGGACTTCTGTAGTTTATTATTGTTTGGTATTGAAACAAACCAAATGCAATCATTGATGATCAAATAACTGGTTCAGGTTGGCATAGCGGTTCTTTCCTCGCCTTCCACCACTATGAATCAAATCCGACCTGGTCCAATATGTTCGATCCTGTTAGTACTTAGTTTTCCCCAGGATATTCTTCTGGGGTTTTCCTCCCACCTCTAAAACTGTACCTTCTTCTCATTGTCTTCTCTCTACATGTTTTTCAAGGCTTATGAGCTACATGTACAGTGGCTAGGGCATTTTTGAGGGATCCTTGGTTTCATTACCAGAAAGAATAATAATAATAATAATAACATATTCATTGTCTTTTAAAATGTAACTGGAAGTTTGAATTGTGTAGTGACTATTAGGAACCATTGGTGATTATTGATGGATTGTCATATAATGTCCTTGCTTCAACTCAATAACCTTTGGTAGATGCCTTCTCTTAGTCTAAACCAAAATTGTCTGAATTTCTGTTTCCTTTATGATCAATTTCGTACAATGTACCCGACAAGGGGCCAATTTCATGGAGCTGCTAAGCACAACAATTTGCTTAGCATGAAAATTCTACTTTGGCAAAAACCAAATGTTTAGGTGATGCATATTGTTTGTGACTGGTATTCAACTGGTTTTTGCTTAGCAGGAAAAGCACATGGAGTTTTGGCTGATAACCTGCTTTTACTAAGCAAGACTTTTGTTGTGCTAAGCAAATCTTCGTGCTTAGCAGCTCCATGAAATTGGCCCCTGAACACAAAATACAATTCTTATTACGAAATGATTTACACTTGACACAAAATCCAATCTTACCAACAAATGATAGTGTACTGAGGACATGATTGACAGCCTGCTTGGCTAGCTGCATGAGGGATAGATTACTTGCTTGTCTACTTCTTGGTACCAGACTCATCGATGCACTAGAATCAATCAGAATCACTACATCCTTGGGACCTGTAGATGCCGCGACAAACCAGGAGCGTAGCCGCGGATCGTAGCTGTAACATTCTTCTTGTGCAGAACCAGGATAAAGTCTGACAAATACCCACAAGAAATGCATTCAAATGCAACAAATCTGAGGAACCACAACTTCTTTTACTGTGTGTGTGTGAGTTGTTTTTTTATTGAAATAGGGGACGTATAACAAAAGAGGACAATAGGGTCCCCTATTTCGCCAAGGTCCCCGATTCAGACTCGTGTGCAAATCCTATGGCGATCATCCAAAAACGTTAGAGTACAAACAAAAGAGGTAAGACGATCGGACAATGCCCCATCTCCGATTGAAGGCGTTTACACACTTGTGTGCGTGTGTAAACACCGTTGATCGTGGACGGGAGACAAAGGAATTTTGGGGGAAACAATGCTGTCCACGATTGACACAAGGTCCACGATCTCGACTCGTGCGCAAATCCTATGGAGATCATCCGAAAACGTTAGAGTATAAACAAAAGAGGGATTACGGTCGGACAATACCCCGTCCACGATCGAAGGCCTTTACAGACTGGTGTGTGTTGATGTGTGTTCTAGCCTCCACCTACATGTAGTTGTGAGTTAGTCTTGCATACGCACTGTGGACCTCCGAACAATACAGGGTGAACCTAAAAAAACAAAACCCACCGGAAAATGGCCATAATCCCGAAAGTATATATTTCATGGAAAAACTTAAGTCAATATCTGAAAGTAGGAGCTACAAGCTTTCTTCTGACACCTACATCGCAGGCCTACGGTCACTGGTAACTGAGTACCATTGTCTTGAAAACCATAGGCAGATTTCAGAAATGTCCAAATAGGTGTGCGTGTTGTTATCTTCGTGTAGGCAAATAAGGTCGCCTGGAAAAGAACAAGAACATAATTCCCTTTGTTATAACCTGTTTATTTGAAACAATAACAATGAAAACACTTATTTGGCTTTCATAAGCATCTTTCTCAGTCCTTAAGGTCCGATTCCTTCAACATGGCCGCCACCTCTCTCAACGCAAATTTCACATCGTCTTTGCATATCCTGCACTGCTCTCCTCACCATCCCCGGATCTTGTCGTAAAATGTCAACTTCTTGCTGAATCCTCTCCCGTAATTCCACAAGGTCCCGTGGGGGACTAGCGTAGACCTTATTCTTAAGGTATCCCCAAAGGAAAAAGTCACATGGAGTCTAGGATTAGGATTACATAATCCAATGTCGATCATTGAACCTGGGCCACGAAAAGACGCGGTTGGATGCACACCACTGACCGCGAAGAGGGATGGTTCATTTCCATGTGGCTTACACAATTATTGATTTGGACATTTCTGAAATCTGCCTATGGTTTTCAAGACAATGGTACTCAGTTACCAGTGACCGTAGGCCTGCGATGTAGGTGTCAGAAGAAAGCTTGTAGCTCCTACTTTCTGATATTGACTTCAGTTTTTCCATGAAATATATACTTTCGGGATTATGGCAATTTTCCGGTGGGTTTTGTTTTTTTAGGTTCACCCTGTATAGGTCCACACGATGCGGGAAGAGGTTACGGTTTGTGGACTTGCCCAGGTCCACAATCCGTTTTTCAGTTTCCGAAAAAGAGCGCTAGAGGAAAAACGGTTTAGAAAAGATAGAAGGAACAGCTGAGAGGCCCAGAATCAAAATTTTAGGGTAAATTTGTTTTGGGGAAGCGAGAAAAATGAGTTTTTAGTCAACGTTTTTTAACTACACGAAGACAAAGGAATGACCACAGTACGTATGTAAGGTAAAGCTTGTGTGTGTGTGTGGGTGCGTTTACAGATTGGCACTTACGGGGTACTGAGAACAAAAGGGCAACAATGGCACAATGGTACCCTACAGTCCCGTTTTTAGAAATAGTACCCCACACTCGTAACGCTACGTATTTCAAGATTTCTAAGGAGACAAAGAAAAACAAAAGAAGGAAAGTAAGGTTGAACAATAGAGGTACCCCACAACCAATGGCAGGCCAAGTGTTCTTGTCTTGCATTACGATCGAGGATCGAAACACAAAAGAGAACAAAGGGAACAAAGGATCCTCGATCGACGGTTTGCTTGTCCGAATTCTTTCCTCGATCGACGGTGCAAGCGCTAAGCAATGGGGATTGGGTTAAGTAAAGGAAGAAAGGAAAACACAATATCGATCCTCGGTCGTTATGTGGTTCACGACTGCGTGTGTGGGTGTGTGTGTTGGGTGGAGGGGGGGGGCGTATTTCATAAAACTGTACAATTGTTGGAGGTTTGTGTGAGAAGTTGGTTCCCAAACTTATAAACTGTTTTACTTTGTATGATGAAACTATTCCATCACAACACTTTGCTACTGAATTCATCAAAGGCATACAAAATGCACAGACTCATTTCAATTGATCAAAAAAGAAACTTGCCAATTAATATCAATTTTTTCTCACTATTTGTCCGCAAAGTGTAACATCCACTGAGCTGAAACTTTAATAGGTTAGGTTCTGAACATTTTTCTTTGGATTTTGAGTGCTGTCTTATTAGTGGAAACTAACAAAATGCATGAAAACAAATGATCCTACTAAAAATAATATCAACATTTATAAACCGTCTTTTTCTAGGGTTACAAAGCGCTTAGAGAATGACCAACAAAATACAACAATGACAATGGTATAATAACGTCAAACCAAATGGAAAAGCAACTGCCAGACCCAGCCCGAAGGACTCAACAAGTAAGCCCAGCGATAGCAACTCAAAGAGAAACGATCACTGATGATACTTAACAATAAAAGAACAAAATGGTGAGAAGAATTTATGATTTTTCTGAGGTGCCATATGGTTACCTTGTAAATCCATTTGTTGTAGCAATCTGTTGCCAAAGCAACCCAGTAAGATTTGTGTTTTTTAAGTCATCCTCAATACCTAAACAAAAAAAACCAAAAAAGCCAAATTAAAAAAACTAACAATGTTATGTAATGTAATGTAATGCGCACAATATATAGCAAATTATCACTGTGTGAAACTCTCTCAAAAACAAACAAACGAACACCCCAACAGCCCCCATCCCCAACACCCCAACAAGCACCCCTAACAAACAAACAAATAAACAAACAAAGCCTGTACTCATGGTGTATGCATTGTTCAGGGATGTAGTCGAGTCCATCACAAGTCCCTGCAAGTCCCTGTAAGTCCCTGCAAGTCCATCACAAGTCATTCAGTTCCAATTCAAATCACAAGCTATTCAAATGCGCTTTGACAAAAGCATTCCTTTGTCATTGTTCATCCAGTTACTTGTGACTGCCTTTATGAAAGGACTTGTGACTGGCTTCATGAAAGGACTTGTGAAAGGACTTGCAGGGACTTGACTACAACCCTGGCATTGTTAACTCCAATGTTAACTTCTTATAGACAACAATTTGTTTACCTATGGTTCTGTTTATTATCACCACAGAATGTTTCTAGTTGTTTTGTATTCAACCACTAACCTTGTGTCCAGCACATATCAGCGTTCATAATGTCCTGGCATGTACATCGATTACTAGCTGTCCGAACTAAAGATTGGGCTTGATTTAAACGCCTGCAATACAAAACAAAACAACTAATATTGGAAAGATTCTGTATGGACATTACTTGTTTTCAATAAATGTTTAACCCTAACCCTACCTAATGCTACTTTTTACTACTAGTAGTAAAAAGTAGTATGCAGTACTCTCACTGACTTGTGTGCAATGCCTGTAGTAATTTTTAGTATTGGGTACTTCACCCCTAATTGCACTCAGAGTACTTTTTAGCATTGGGTCCCTCTGCTTGCTGAGTGTGCATGGCCCATGTATGCTGTGTAGAGTGTTCTCAACTCTACAGCAAATATTGTCACTTGGGACACATGGGTCAAGGCTGGACTACTGCATTTTTTTGCCAGGTAGGTATTACTGACCTGTATTGCCACTATTAGTATTTTGTAGTTGGCAGTATCTGTACTCTGTCAGTACACACCCAATCATCAGTCACGGAGAGACCCAGTGCTACAAAATACTAAGTAGTATTCTGTAGTATGCAGTTCTTTAGCCCAAAGTAAGGGGTTAGGGTTAGGGTTAATCTGCAAAATGCCAAAAGTTTCCGTCCTATACGCTTTATTTATTATTATTATTATTATTATTATTTATTTAGCCAAGAATTAATAAACGAAACAAAACAAATATGCCAATGTAACTCTACATGAGACAAGCAGTACAACCATATGAAATTATGTGAACAACACAAACAAGTGTAACTGTAAGCAAAAGCAAGGAGGTAAGAGATATAAATATTGAATATTTAGTAGTTTATCAAGTTGCTTGAGGGCCTCCTTTCATGCCTTTATATCACTGTAATGTTATTCTTCATTATCACAGCAACATTTTTGCAAAAAATAAACTTTCTTAAAGACATGGTCCAGACATCTTTCTAATACTCAAATCAAAGTTTACTACCTACACACATGTAAGAATGTAATGCACATTACATTAAATGTACAAGGTAAGGCATATTATTGGTAGTTCCCAACATTCTCTGTGGTGCCTGTCTATAGAATTCTTTCCCAAATATTAAATTTCATTCACATTCGCAAACTGATCTTTACCCTATCCTTATCGCCAAGCTAGAGCGCCCTCTACAGTCCATGCAAGGACCTTATAGGTCTTGGATCTGCGCTATCATCGATTGCGCAGAAATCCACTTGCACGATTGATCCGGTAGGAAATCTTTAACTTTACTTCCCTTTTACCCCACAACACTTCTCCGTTATCGACTGATAGCACAGACTATCCAAAGGAAGTCAAGCCAGAGATTACCTGAAAGATTGACCAATCACGCAAGTGCATTTCTGCACAATCAATAGCGCAGATCCAACGACCTCGCCTAACCTAGGAATTTACACAGATCAGAACATACAGTCGTGAACCACATAACAATCAAGGATCCCCTATTGTGTTTTCCTTTATTCCTATGTTATACCCAAGCCCCATTACCTTAGCGCTTGCCCCAACGATCGAGGACCGAATTCGGACAATCAAACCGCCGATCGAGGATCCTTTGTTCCCTTTGTTCTCTTTTGTCTTTTGTGATCCTCGATCGTAATACGATACAAGAGCAAACTTACTGGAACAAACTTCCACTAAATGTTAGTAACGCTGCTAGCCTTACTGTTATTAAATCAGTCTTTTAAGACTGATGTAATAACACCAAGGCTAGCAGCATTCCTAGTTTTGTTTAAAAGGGGAGTGTTTAAAAACACTTTCCTTTTAAACATTTTTGGTAATTAATAATGTGTGTTAATTAATTAATTAATTACCTGTTTTGACATTTTAAGCAGCCCGGTTGGGAGGTGTAATATGCTGTACCTTGGTCTAATGAGCAATATGATGATTCCCCTTCAATTTCATCGGTGCTACAAGCAAAACTATTTCTATAGGCAAAAATAAAGAAAAGCACACAAGTTTACATTGCAGAATTTACATGCAGAATAAACTTCAGAATTTGGAATGGTGTATTTATTTTATTTTATTTGATTCATTATTTATGCTGGATAGCCCATTCAGTGTAGGAGAAACAAAACGAATGTAGTATCCTGACGCTACTTCAGCGGTTGTGTACAAAGTCTATGGCGATCTGAATGGAACGGGAAAATTCACTATTGTTAAGTAAACTAGTCTAGTACCGCAGTAGCCCCTAGTATTCTGTGGCTGTATACTGGACTCACTCCGTATACAAGGCCACATGGCGGTCTACGCAAAAACTTAACAGGTAACACAAAATCTCACTCCTTTTTACAGGCGACGTTTCAAGTGCTGAAATTCTCACTTACAGTTGTTTTGTCCATGTGTATTCTTTAGCCATTTACCAGGGTGGGCTCAGTTGTTTACTTATTATATAAATCAGTCCGCATGGAGACACATACATAAAACAGTCGTCTGGTACCGGTTCGTCAGTGTGTGCGCATGCGCGACATATCATTTCGTTCAAACATGGCGATTGTTGACGTGAGAAAATCTTTCCCATTTTTCGCCTCGATTTTAACGCTAAGTCAACAACTGAGCCCACCCTGGTAAGCAGCTAAAGAATACACATGGACAAAACAAGTGAGAATTTCAGCACTTGAAACGTCGCCTGTAAAAAGAGTGAGATTTTGTGTTACCTGCCAAGTTTTTGCGTAGACCGCCATGTGGCCTTGTATACCATGTATACGGAGTCCTTGTATTACGGCCACAGAATAGCTAGTACCTCTTCCGTCTTAATCTTCGATGTGAGGGTCTTTGTGATGATGGCTTATGCCTTATCAAGTAATCTTATAATTAACCTATAATTAACCTATAATAAAGCTTACGTCACCGTGCAAAAACAATTTGAACAAACCTACTTTTCAAACACGGAAGTGCAGTCCAATAACATCTCATTGCACACGCCTCTACGCAATGACAATGTTGTCGCCGCCAACTTGTTAATTTCCGTTTCTACACCGTCTAAAAAGTTCGAGAGATTTCCCATACAGATCTGGAAAATCAATATCAATAAGAGGATGGATGAGCAGAATTTCGTCGTGTTGATCTGACGGAAGGCGAACATTATTACGAAGACAGAAATGACTCGGTAACCACCACAAACACAATTTTCTCCATTTTGTGCTGAAAATATTCGAGGGCGCCCTCATTCGACGAGAGTAGCCCAAGGCCTCGAACGTTCCACATTAACAATTTTCTGTCTCCGTCAATAGACCTGAGACATAATGACGTCATGGCTTTGTTTACCTAATGGGCTTTCCTATGGCAGCGAAGTCGGGACGCAGACAACATAGGAACAGACTCGTTCATACCCAGCACGAGACTTGACTTCAACACTAGTGCTACATGTCACTAGAAGATCTCTCGGAGCCGCCGTCGTGGTCGGACGTGTTTTCACGTGACAAAACTCGCGCCAAAATTTGGATTTCTTTCTGCGTATGCTCTGCGCTACCGGCTTTCACACACCCTATAGTATAGGAAGGTAAGCAACGCCAGTAAACTATCGGGAGGATAAGCATAGTAGTAATAATTTGTCCCCTCTTCCCCCTCAAAGTCTGACCGTTATGGCAGACTGCGAGCTCGAAGACATGGACGATGGTACGTGTAACTGGGACCAACAATCTCAAGTATCTATAGATTCTAGCCTAAGCAAAAATACTGATCACCGTTCAACACTAGAGAAACTAATTAGCCAGGCCCAAGACGATAACACTGACAAATACCAAATACCCAGTAGAAAACGAACTAAATCTAACGTCAGTTATGAGGACGTGTACAGCGATTCAGACGACGCGGCCTCTCTACACCAAGCAAAACGCCCCAACACACAATCAACTTACAATCATAGCCAACCAACTCTTGTGATTTTCACATCACCTGATGTAAAACTAGCCCAAATAAGCCCCATCAAAATAGCAAAAGCGCTGAATAAAGTAGGCAATAATCTCATCAAGAATGTATCCAAAAATAATCAAGGTGGCATAACAATTCGGTGCTTCACTCCAGCACAAGCGCGCAAACTACAATTAACCACTCAATTGGATCAATGGACCGTAAACGCAGAATTCGCAAAATCAGAAATACAAAGCAAGGGAGTAATATCAGGAATTCCCATTGAATTATCGGATGAAGAAATTTTATCGGCTTGCAAAAAATCTGGAGTGACTGCTGTACGACGATTGATGCGTAGATGGGATGGTAGATTGGAAAAAAGTCTCAGCATATGCTTAACTTTCAATACTCCTGCACTACCGACACGGATTCAATTAGGGTATGAACAATTCGAAATTAAACCATTTATTTCCCCTGTTTTGCGCTGTTTCAATTGCCAACGCCTTGGACACACAGCTAATAACTGCAGAAGCCGTACACGATGCGTCCGCTGTGGCGGTCCGCATACCTACGATCAATGCACTCAAAGAGAAAATACTAAATGTTGCAGATGCGGTGAAAATCACTCATCTGCATATAGCGGCTGTTCCACAATGAAAAAAGAAAGAAAAATCCAATACATCCGAATTTCTCACAACATTTCGTATGCTGATGCTGCCAAAGCTGTAAAAACTGACATCGTAATTAGCCCCAATACACCACCGCCCAACCAATCTCAACCGCAGACACAACCTATCGTCACTGTCGCTCGATCTTATCATCCAATCCAAGAAAACAAACCACGCCGTCCAACACACACCGACTCGAAGCCAACTACTGTAACACTTCCCCCTCTAGTCAAGATCGTTACTTCAAATGCATCAACGCAGACTGATTGTACTGCAGACACACAAACAGAACCTCAACAGAAATGTCTCTACTCTGAACAAAACCTAATCGAACTATTATCTGGCACAATACAGATCATGGAAACTGTTAAAAATAAAGATGAAAGGATGACCGCTATCAAATCCTTAGTCCATCACGCCCTAAATAAAAGTGATACTCCAAAACCTAAAGAGAAACAGGGGAAACATCGTGGCCAATCACAATCACCAACTGCTTCTACCCGATCTACCCGCAAGTCAAACTCCCAAACAAAGGGAAACAATCCCTCCTCCGTCTCTTCCCAAATGGGGCCGCCAATCACAGCTGCCCTACCTACAACATCTAAAGCGAAACCAAATAAAACGTAATGAATGTAATAATTTTAATGGTCTTAATATTGCAGTGGAACGCACAGTCACTTTCAGCCCATGGTACAGAATTTAAACGTGGGGTCATGTCCCAAAACCCAAAACCGGATATAATATGTGTACAAGAAACCTGGTTTAAGGCAAATAAAACGTTTAACCTATCTGGATATAGTATATATAGAAATGACAGAAACCTTTCTGGATCAAAGAAAGGAGGTGGTGGATGTGCTATGCTCGTAAAACAAAGCCTCCCTTTCAAATATATTTCCTACTCAGTCGATACAACTGTTGAGTACCAGATTGGTGAACTCTATGATTCTAATAATTCTAAAATCAGTATTGTTAACATCTATAATCCTTGTTCCACCCTCACAAATGATATTCTTAATACAATTTTTGATAAACTTAACAAAATGTATGTTATTTGCGGTGATTTTAACAGTCATAACCCCTTATGGGGTAGCGTAAAACTGGATAAGAATGGCGAAGTCATTGAAGATGCTATTATAAAATATAATATGGTGTGCCTTAACACCGGCGAGGGCACAAGAGTTGATACTTTCCGGGGCCTTTTGTCCCGTGTTGATTTAACTCTTGTATCTGCCAACATAGCTGCCAAATGTACATGGAATGTTAAACATGACACGTGGAGCAGCGATCACTGCCCCATATACATAGAACTATGCCAACCGTGTCACTGGTCTGAATTTCAATCACCACCCCATTGGTCGCTAAAGAAAGCTAATTGGCCAAAATTCCAAGACGACTTTGAGGAACACATAATAGAACCTAACTTAACCCAATCAATTGATCAAATTTATGATGTTTTTATTATTCAATTAGAGCAAGTAATGAGGAAAAACATACCATTCACCAAACCCCAGTGTCGGAAAAATCCCTCCTCCTGGTGGAATGATGCTTGTCAAAAAACTATATACGCCAAAAAGAACGCCTTAAAAACCCTACGTAAAACTAGCCTACCTTCGGACCTTATGGAATACAAACGAGCATGCGCTATTGCCCGGAGAACGATAAAATGTGCAAAAAAGGAGGACTGGAAAAAATTCTGTTCAGAACTTAATTTAAAAACCAATGTTAGTACGGTATGGAATAAGATCAAACGAATTGCACACACCAACACCAAATCAGTTATTCCTATTTTACAGCATGATGGAGGTGACGCGCTGACCGATAAAGATAAGGCTGAAACTCTAGCTAACAGTTTCTCAAAAGTAAGCAGTACTACAAATTATACCACTCAATTTCTGAAGACCAAAACACAAGTTGAACGTGATTTCTACTTTCACGACGACAATGATAATGTTATAAATGAACCCTTCACAATGCAGGAACTAAACCATGCCATTGCCTCTGCTAAATGTTCAGCGCCGGGCAAAGACGGCATTAGAAATGAAGTAATTAAACATCTTCCTCCAACATCAAGAAAACATCTGCTTACAATCTTTAATAAGATTTGGTCAGTCTCTCAATGTCCCATAAACTGGAAAAACGCAATACTTATTCCTTTTCTCAAAGCTGGAAAAGACCCCTCTAACCCTCTCTCATACAGACCTATTGCGCTTACCTCTACTTTTTGTAAATTAATGGAACGGATGGTAAATTCTCGTCTCCTGTGGTTTCTGGAATCTAAAAATACTCTTGTAAATCATCAAAGCGGCTTCCGTAAAGGTCGAAGCACAAAAGATTATAATCCTCCTTGAATCCTGCATCAATAAAGCCCGTGCAAATAAAGAGAGCACGTTAGTTCTATTTCTCGACATCGAAAAGGCGTATGATATGCTCTGGTGCAAAGGAGTGGTCACAAAATTACAAAATCTAGGCGTCTACGGTAAAATAACCCGCTGGATTGACAATTTCCTAAGCGATAGGAAAATTCAAACTAAAGTCAACAATGTCCTTTCAAACAATAAAATTTTAGAAAATGGAGTTCCGCAAGGTAGTGTCATCAGCCCACTCCTATTCAACATTGCCGTTAATGACTTATCATCTCACCTAACTGGCGTTCATGTTGCCCAGTACGCGGATGATATTGCCATCTGGAAATCAAACAGAAATGTTGCTTTTGTAGAAAAGAAAATTCAACAAAATCTTGACAATATTAATAACTGGTGTGACAAATGGGGTTTTAAACTATCCGTACTGAAAACAACAGCGGTTCTTTTTACAAATAAGCTACGTATCCCTAAGCCTATTTCGCTTCAATTACGAAATCATGCAATTACAACCCGACCATCTGTTACATTTTTAGGAGTGGTTTTCGATGACAAATTAACTTGGAAACCACATGTAAATCTTATCCTCGATCGATGTAAAAAGAGACTCAATCTCCTTCGGTGTATAAGTGGCAGTACTTGGGGAGCTGATTGTAAAACCTTATTTCAAATATATACTGCTCTAATCAAACCGATACTAGAATATGGCTGTGAAGCCTTTGATTCTGCCTCTTCATCCTTGAAACACAAACTTGACAGCATACAGTACCAGGCTTTAAAAATATGTACTGGGTGTCTTTGTGGCACTTCCGCATCTAAACTGCAAGCTGAATGCGGTGACCCCCCTCTTGACCTCCGCCGTAAACTTCTCTGTAACTTATACGGAGTTAAAATAAATCAACATCATGAGCACATTAACCACTCCCTCCAACGAGATAACTGGCAAAAACAGTACTTTGCTATCAAATGGCAATCGTCTCATAAAACCCCTTTCGAATCCCGGATCTCTGCCCAAACTTTCGACATTTTTCCAATTTTTAATCCGTTTCCTTATTGGCATTATAATACTCCTGTTATCTCCAATGCTATCTTCTCTCAAGTTTCGAATATTACAAATGAAACCGACAAACGAAACAGAAGCGTTGAAATAATTAACACAGTCTGGCAAAACTCTCTTCATATTTATACTGACGGATCACATAATCCCACATCTAATCATGTTGGTTGTGGTCTTCATATACCACAACTAAAATACTCCAAAGGTTACCGACTTAATAACGGTGTATCTATTTTTTCTGCGGAACTTTTTGCGATTCTCCTTGCCTTGGAATGGATTGAAGATGTGAAACCTATGCATTCCTGTATCTTTAGTGATTGTCAAAGTGCCATTCAAAGCATATCCCAGCATTTTCCTGAAAATAAAATTGTATGTGATATTCGGTTTGCTCTTCTAAATATTCACAGGCAAGGGAACGCTGTCACATTTGAATGGGTTCCCGGCCACTGTGGCATTCCCGGTAATGAAACTGTAGACAAAGTTGCCAAATTGGCGACACAACGAGCTGAAAGTGACTGCTGCATTCCACTGTCCCACTCAGAAATTAAACATGTCCTTAAAGAACAACTAAAAGAAATTTGGACGACTATGCTCCCAAAACTGGACCCCAAAAAACACACAAAACTAACCCCCTCCTTCTCGTTTCAATGCTGGGGCCTTAAACGTAAACAAGAAGTAACCTTCCATAGATTAAGGTTTGGAACATGTAGAGGTCTTAATGACTTTTTATATAAGTTTGGCCATCATCCAAATGGGTTATGCGATACATGTCTTTCCCCTGATAACATCGAACATTTTTTATTGGTCTGTACAAAATATATCACCCAACGACATAAACTTCAGAGAACTCTTAAATTATCTCCAACAGAAATGACCGTTAATCATATCTGTCAACATAAAAACTGCCTTGCAACTCTACAATATATAAATGATTGTAATATGTCCGTTTAATTTTCTATTTAATTTAGAACCCTCCTGATTTACTGGTGTTGCTTATATGTGGGGGGAGGGGTGCGGGTGGCTCGCTGGATGTTGCAGGGCTGCCTTTTCATCACTCGGAGGTATGCGGACCTGAGAACATTACCGGCAGGTTGGGGAACCCGGGCTCCCTAGTTTGCTGGGATACGGCCGACCTTGCGGGAGCCTCATGGTGGCGCTGTGTATATCTCGCGGGTTTCTCGCGCCTAACCTCCCCACATACCTAACTAGACTATAGTTATAGCGCCGCTTCGCGGCGCTATCTGCTAAATTATGCGTTAATGGCACACAGGGCACATAAGCTGCCAAAAGTGCCAACCACAAATTACTACTACAACTACAACTACCCAGCACGATTCTCTCCAATCTCCATGGTCCCCCATACATTATACACTCTAGCGTACACTCTCTAGATTATTGTTACCTAACTTTATGATAAAAAAGATGCGTTCCACTTGCACCATTTTGGGGGACACCCTGTAGTTTTTGTTTGTTAAACTGTAAAAAGGGCAATGTTTACCAAACTTTTACCCAAAGATGATTGAATTTCCTACGTCGTTGGAGTTTTGTTGCCCAGCGGTATTGGGCAAGGATGTTTACTATTGGGGAAAATATCTTTACTCAACCATTTGCTGTTGAGATGCCGTTACCCAACGATTAGTCAAATATATTGCAACCTCGTCTGTTTTGCATAAATAAATTATTTGCATAATTGTATTGGTAAATTTATTTAAGCAGAACGTTTAGACTCTACACAAAATGTCCGCAATCAAAAGAACATAATTTGGCTTAGGTATACAGCGAGTACCACACTAAACAGTTGGGGGGTTCACGAGGATCGACAAGGGGGTTGTTATATACAAGTAGGATACCAGAATATGACGTGCTGGGCAGTATACTCTGACGACTGAAAGACTTAATTTAAGGTAAACTTCCTTTCTTGTAGACTGTTTACGTTCGGTAGTGCCTCTCGTTCAACACATTGAAGGCCTTGGATTTAGTGGAATTTCACGGAACTTAGCTGCCGACATTACATTTAATTTTACCCTCGAAGATGTGAAAATTATTTATTTTTTCATACCCTTTGGGTACCAATTACTGCATAGCATAATATTAAATATTTAGGGCTGTAACTACGAAAGTTGTTTATCTTTATGCGAGTGTAGTATATAGACGTGGATAAATCCAAGTTACACGCGTCTTCCTAAACACCTGAATTAAACAACTCTTACTAAATATCTTAAATGGTTGTTTAGTTATCCTCGTGTAACTTGGACAGTCTAAACTTATTGACCGTGGACCCTATTGTTAAATACATTGTAATATAGAGGATTGCGCAACAGTATGAACATACGATAGGCCTCAGTAGATACATCTTCAGCAGGTCTTTACTTAGATACTCTACAGCCATATGGCTGATGCCAAAAGGCAACGCAGTGACAATTTCACTGCTGACGAAAGGATGGCTCTCGTTGAGACCATGAGGAACTTTAATTCCATTATTGGTGACAAACGATGTGACACTAAAGCCAACCAGAAAAAAACTGATGCCTGGAAAGCTATAACTTCAGAAATGTCCATCTCGTTTTCTGACCGTAAAAGCCGATCTGCTATAAGGACAACAGAGAATTGGGTGTTCTAAATACAATCCGAAAAGTCCAAGTAAATCGTCAACGTGTCTTTGCTAACTCTGAAACGTCTGGTGACATGTTCCTCGTCATACTCTTCTAAGGGATTCAACTTGTCCCTAAAAACTCTTGGTGCACGTTGGTGTTGGCGACCATGACGATTTTCTTGTTAGTTGGCCTCCTCTTGTGCAAATTAGGAAGATTTGAAGCGCATCCATTTTGTCCACCTTTCTACCTTTCTACCTTTCTGTGTACATATCTGGCTTCTAAATGGCTCCGAAAACTCACTAAACAACCCCCGTATGTTTAAGAATTGCTATTGTTTGTTATAAACACATGTTTAACTCCAATGGTCATTTAAACGCGGCTATAACTTAAAACAAGCTTTGTAGTACTTGTTTGAAGTTAGACACCAGGTTTAAACAGTGACTACTAATTTATACGCATATAATGGCTTAAACATCTTTCTTAGTTACAGCCCCTAGTGTATTTAATAGAGCAGTTTTTAAGAATGCTTCAGCCGATTTATTTTTGTTTTATTCGTCGAGGTTATGAATAATGCATTTTACGATCCAGCCCGATAAAACTAACGCATGTGCATAATGTCACCCATAAAGCCTGCGTAACAGCGGCGTTTCGTCATACGCGTCATATACAAAAGCATGCACAACAGTGTATGGATAGGCCGCGATCATCATAGACGATGAGCTCTCTGTTTACATTTATATTCAAAATGTTCCCGGCAGTATGCGCACGCATCGTGTTTTGCATAAACATTTTTTGAGGAGTGACGTCTCCTGAGGTCAGATTGACTTTGAATTATGTGACCTTTAATGTTCCCTCTTAAACAATATTATGTAAAACACGATGGTGCGCATACCGCCGGGCACATTTGAATATGTAGGTGAAGGGCGGTTGTATGCAGATACTACTAAATTGTATAGCTAACCTAATGGAGAAATAAGAACATCGGAGATTTACAACATTGTGAAGCTTTACCATTTGCATGAAAGAATAAGTTGATTTCGGGTTAGCCTATTATACGTGTAACCTTCAGTTTATGAACCAGAAGTTCGAACACAGAAAGAAACACAGAGCCAACCCGACTGAGTTTGCCATGGCACGGTGGGCGCCGAGTCCCACGTGTCTTCTGATGCGAAACAAATGTCTCTGTGCTTCAAATGAGAGCGTTTCCGGCGAGAAGTAAACATGATGCCAAGCTTAGTCCTTTCCTTCCGCCATGCACGATCTAAACCGACAGGTACGTGGAACGCAGCGGCGTATTAAACGGGTTAAATGTGTACTATGAGGAACCTGGAGATGCACAAATTGTTCAACAAATATTGTTTGTGTGCAATTCGAAATTTCAAATTGGGAAACCTGTGGACGGGGGGGGGGGGGGGGGGGGGGGGGGTGGGGGGTGGTACGGTCCTCCGACATTGAGGGGGATACCAAAAACCGAAGACAGAATGGTAACCCAAAACAAAGACAAATATAAAAAATAACCGAAAACAAATGAGATTTAAAAACATGCCGGAAACAAACAGAAATCACGAACCCTCCCGCACTCTATATTTTTAAAGGAAATGTACACAATGTCATTTTTCTCGTACAATTTTCAAATAGCTAAGCAAATTTCACAATAATGCCACGACGTTCTACTGTAAACAGGCATTTGAGTGGCGTCTTCAAAAGCGGCAGGATGACCACTTGTAAATGAAATGAAAGAGTATAGGACCTTGTTGTCAAGATCTTAGGCGATCCAATGTAGAGACACGCAGGGTACAGGTCACCCACAGAGTCCGTTGATCACACGCCTCTTGTGCAAGATTGCTTTCCACTTGACCGCTACTGAATCTCGTGTTTGCTTGGTTGATCCCAAGAAGCGGAAATACGCTCAGGACCAACATTAGAAAAAGAAAACAGATCGCCAAGGCTCATTACATCGCCAAACACCCGTGTATATCTAATTATCAACCCGTTATTATGCTCAGTGCTTGACTTCTTGCATTCGTCGTCGTCGTCCTCCTCGTCGTCGTCGTCGTCGTCGTCGTTATCGTCGTCGTCGTTATCGTTTGTATTGAGAGAAAACAGTGCCAATTGTTATAGTCGTGCGATATACCCAGCAGAGGGACTCCCCCTCAGCCAGCCCCCCCCCCCCCCTCATCCCCCCCCTCCCCCCAACTATACCCTCTGTAGACTATTGTTACCTAACCAATGGGTTACCGCAACCCCTTACCCCCCCCCCCCCCCCCCCCCCCCACCTAAAAACTTTTAATTCCTGAAAAACCCGCAACATTCCACGAACACAATGACCACCACAAAGGAGGAGGGCAACAAATGTTCCCTAATTGTAACATTTAAACGTGCACGTACACTGAACAAAAATATAAACGCCCACACAAATATAAATGCGAACAAAAATATAAATGCCCACAAAAATATAAACGCCACAAAAATTGTTATTTGTCTTGATTTGTAAACAACATTATTGTGTCCATCTCTGCCAGTGAGGAATTGCTCAGTTATGCAGAGATTCCACCAACAACACAGATGTGGGTGGAATCACTGCATCACTGGGGCGTTTATATTTTTGTGGGCGTTTATATTTCTGTTCAGTGTATTTGTAACGAAGTATTTTGAACTGCAGGCGGAATTATCTATTATAGATATGTGTGTAAATGTGTTTCTTCTCGTTGATTACTGTTTTGTTTTTCAATCTGACGGTTGAATAAAAGATATTACATAAAATTATAAAATTAAAAACCGTTCGATTTCTATACAGTATACAGATTGTCTCCCCTGACAACAAACAAAGCGCGTGCTTTTGATCCACAGTCCCTGTACATCTCGCCAGTTTACGTTCATCTTATTGTAACCATTGTCAGCATTCCTTTGGATAGGTAGTTCCACAGGCATGGAATAATGATTCATCTATATGCTGATAACACACAATATTGTATATACCTTTTGATCCATCTAATCCAGCTAGTAAACTGTCTGCAAAACATCGCTTGGTAAACTCTATCGCAGACATGAGATCATGGATGCTTTCGAACAAGTTGAAGCTTAACGATTGTAAATCAGAGCTTCTCATTTGTTCATCTAAGTTTTAACAATATTTGATTAGAACTCAACATATCAATATTGGAAGCGCACAAATTCCACCTGCTACATCTGTGCAAAATCTTTCATTGGAAGAATTCTGGATGGCAAATCTGCTTCTATCCTAAAACATTGTTGTACTTGCCTTTGTCTTATCTCGTGTGGATATTGTAATTCTTTTTTGTTCAATATTTTAAAGCATCATCTGGACAAATTGCAACATACTCTGAATGCAGCAGCCAAGGTACTATCTATGACCTGGACATTTGATCACATTTACATGTTCATCAGAGGCTTCATTGTTTGCCAGTACGTGAGCGAACCCGATTCAAAATACTACTCCTAACATAAAAAGCAGTATTAAAATGGATCAGCACCGGGCTATCTTAATGAACTCGTCACATCATACATTCCTCAACGCAGTCTGCGATCATCTAGTAAGTGTCTACTTGTGACACCAAAGACATACAACTTATGAAGACAAGGCCTTCTCATCAGACGCACCAGCCCTCTGCAATAATTTACCGCTAGACATTTGAACAGCTGCTTCCTTAGACACATTTAAAAACTGAAGACCTTCTTGTTTGCAAGTTTACTTTAATTAGGCGCTCATTTTTCTTTCTCTTATTTTTTAGTTTATGTTCTGTTTTCTTAGTCTCCAGTGCCTCGGAATATATTTCTGGATAGATGGCGCTTTTTAAGTGCTTATTATTATTATTGTTATTACTTTTCCTGTGAGTGTCTTGGTACCAAACACTGACTAGTCACAGACTCCCGTGTTTGAATTTACCCAACTGTTGTCTACGTTTAAACACGCAGTATTTTCAATTTATTTTCTTTCAAAATATTGTTGCCTTTCATCGAACAGACCCAGTCAGATAAGGCAAAAGAAATTAAATAAATAGGATATTTGGCATGTTGTAGCTCCTATACATGGTGCCCGGATGTGGTGTATTTTTGTAAAATATCGCACGATTTTATTATCAACTTACACACTCTATTAAGGCCAAATAACGGATGAACAGTCTTTCTGGAAGAAAAATATACCAAGATATAGGGTCTGTAGCTAAGACTACTGGACCAAATGGGGATTTATTAAAGGATTCTCCATCCATTAATATAGGTAGTTTTGGCTTTGGGTGGTGGAGGTGTGCTTGTCTAGAAGGATTCTCCATCCATTAGTATAGGTAGTTTTGGCTTTGGGTGGTGGAGGTGTGCTTGTCTAGAAGGATTCTCCATCCATTGGTATAGGTAGTTTTGGCTTTGGGTAGTGGAGGTGTGCTTGTCTAGAAGGATTCTCAATCCATTAGTATAGGTAGTTTTGGCTTTGGGTGGTGGAGGTGTGCTTGTCTAGAAGGATTCTCCATCCATTGGTATAGGTAGTTTTGGCTTTGGGTGGTGGAGGTGTGCTTGTCTAGAAGGATTCACCATTCATTGATATAGGTAGTTTTGGCTTGGGGTGGTGGAGGTGTGCTTGTGTAGAAGGATTCTCCATCCATTGGTATAGGTAGTTTTGGCTTTGGGTGGTGAAGGTGTGCTTGTCTAGAATGATTCTCCATCCATTGGTATAGGTAGTTTTGGCTTTGGGTAGTGGTGGTGTGCTTGTCTAGAAGGATTCTCCATTCATTGATATAGGTAGTTTTGGCTTAGGGTGGTGGAGGTGTGCTTGTGTAGAAGGATTCTCTATCCATTGGTATAGGTAGTTTTGGCTTTGGGTGGTGGAGGTGTGCTTGTCTATAAGAATTCTCCGTCCATTGGTATAGGTAGTTTTTGCTTTTGGTGGTGGAGGTGTGCTTGTCTAGAAGGATTCTCCATCCATTGGTATAGGTAGTTTTGGCTTTGGGTGGTGGAGGTGTGCCTGTCTAGAAGGATTATCCATCCATTGGTATAGGTAGTTTTGGCTTTATATGTTGGTGGAGGTGTGCGTGTCTAGAAGAATTCTACATTGACATGGTGTGGGAACATTGACCAGTCAATTGACAGTCCCAAAAATTAGTTTGTAAGGCAAAGTGTTAATTTAATAGGCGACTTTTTCGAGCTGAATATACATACAGTACATACATACATTGGAGACTTATATAGCGCCGGTATTCGCCATAAACGGCGTTCATGGCGCACTTTGCAGCCACTGCCAGGAACACCGGGGCAAACACCTCCTCTAAGCGACGAGTGTTACTGGGTTCTTTTACGTGCATTACACAACACACGGGACCTACAGCTTTACGTCCCATCCGAAGGACAAAGTAATAGTGGTTAAGTGCCTTGCTTAAGGACACACGTGTCAAGACCGAACTCGAACCCACACTCTGCTGATCAGAAACACCAGAGCTTGAGTCCGCGTACTCTTAACCACTCGGCCATAACACGTATCAAAATGTATTATATTGTTCCCTCCGGTTTATTTAAGAACCACACATCTCAATAAAGAGTATTACCGTAGTGTTACCGCAAACTACTTATCTTATTACCTTTTCGCCATGCAAACCTTCTAATATCACGTACGTAAGTAATAATACCAAAAAAACATTATGTAAGACATGTCCCCTCTGGGACTTCGTAAAAATGCGACGCCTATAAAAAACAGTTACACCCCCCCAAAAAAAAATATTAAAAAATGTAAAAGCGTTGGCACATTTTGGAACACTATAATACAGGAAACATTTCGGTCAGTTTCTGAGGCGAGTAAAAAAATATACTTTTATTGTTTTTAAACTTCTTGAAAGGAGACCATACACTGCAGAGGATTTCGCGTCTTCAGTTTATGATCGATACAGAATTAGAGACTATAACCCCGACCCATACGTACGCGTATCAAATCGATTTACGATACGTGTGGGAGAACACTGAATGCACAAGACGCGTGGGGGAACATTGAACATTACCAACACACTCTCGTAAAAGTTGGTACCTTTCCCCTTATGCAGCAACTATAGTGTACATGTACATGTAGATGTACATATACATGTAGATGTACATGTACCCACATACATATACTCAACTACACACACACTATGGACATTGGCACAGAACAATTTACTGAACTATAGGATTTTATACTGAAAGCAAGAATCTAATAATATGAACCAAGGAGTGTTAATACCAGAGAAATAAGATTACAATAAAATATGGATCGAAAAACTACCATTGACCCCAGAAGTCAAATTACTAAATTTAACCTTTGTATTAACATTTGCATACTCAAATTAAGTAAATCAATCTTAATTCTCTAATTAAGTTCGTCAAAATGAGAATTCTATCTGATAAAGGAAAGTCTTTAAAGGGATCGTACACGTTTGGTAATTACTCAACAAATTAATGGCAATAAAAACTTACTTGGTAAGAAGTACAGCAGCTTTGGATAGTATAATGCATTTTTAGAACTTTTCACTTCGAAGTACTTCGGTTATGGAAAAAGATATCACGTTTTATCCCTAAAGATTTGAATCTGAGAAGCGTTACTGCAGTGACGTTTCTCAGATTGCATATTCCAATGCAGATTATTCCTACCGCGTGGACATAACCGCTACAGATTTTCGGCAATATCTAAAAATCGCTACCACCTTTTGAAATGAAATTTGTACAGGTTAGTTTTATGGTATAAATATAACTATAGAGAATTGAAACAAACAATGGGTTCCAATTACCAAACGTGTACGATCCCTTTAAGTCCACGGACATTCTTTATAACTCTGCAGAGGCTAAATAGATTAGTAATAAAACACGTCATTGATGAATGAACAAACTTACATTTTATACCAAAACCAAAGTAAGTTCTCAGGAAGCTAACGTGCACTGAAGCCTTTCGATATAGGGACCATTCGATTTGATACGCGTACGGGTTAGATATAATTTATGCGGCTCGGACAAACATAATGATAATGTCAATGCATTGGCACAACATTTAACTTTGCACGAAGTTAATGGTGCTTGACATGTACATTAGTTGAGCTTTCGTTTTCACAAAAGAAAATTGAACAAATGCTTCCAAATATTGTTTGGCTATAACAAGATAGAATAAAAACGTAAAATGTAAAGATTTTGGAGTATTTTTGTTAAAATGTTTCGATATTTGGGAGAGACAAATCTGTCCATTTGTCCTGCTCACCGTTCCAATTGCTACGTCATGCTTGTATATTGTTCCTTATTTGTTGTTTCTGTAAATCTTTGATACTTAAATTTTGTCCAAGTATTTGTAGTATCCGTTGTCCTTGACTAAACCCACACACCATTTAGCGATCTCACAATTCTACTTCTCTATGGCGACCAAGCAAACATCTCAGAAAATCAGATGTAAAGTTGATGTAAACGGTGTTCTTTACAAGTAGTATTACCATTCGTGAGTGCGTGTCGGCGCCATTAGCCTATACGTAAAGACGTTGATGGTTATATGAATATAGAATAACTGTGATCATTATACTGAAGTGGAGAAACCTACCCTACTGGTTGTACGTACGCGTTGATATGCTATAACCCTAAACAGCAAACGGAAGGCTTAAATTTATGCATTAGGATATAAACCTTGGATCATCTAAACAGGCTAGGAAGCATTTATTTTAAGTAAAGCATTAAGGGAAAGCAAGGCTCAGTTCGTATAAAAGAAATCGAATCTCAACTTGATGATTTGCAAGAAATGGTCGGCCGTACATGTCACATTTCTTTCCCCAAATCAGATACATCTGCTTGTGTTTAAGACACTCTCTGCTCCATGTCTATAATAGAGACGTCTAGAAATGCTCATTTTATGTATACTATAGTATTTGCTCTTTTTTAAGGTTACCCCGACCCAACCTTGAAAACAAGTAATAAATACTGAAGCATTTATTCCTTTTTCTTCACACCAAACGAAGCAAATGATTATATTCTAACAAAACTATAAATTAAAAACACAATATATGTAGTCTTTATTTGCTTTAATTCATACTGATTCTAGCAAAATGGTAAACAAAATAGATTTCTATTCCAACCCAATATCCGTAAAATGAACTGCAAGGTGGGCTGCCCTGCGTCATATGAATACCAACAATCCCTTCCGTATTTCGCCAAACAGACTGAGTTGTTGGTCAAATGTCTTCCTAGTTTCTAAATAATGCAAGCTTAAAATCCTTTTCAAAACTAGGACCCTTCATGTTCGCAAAACACCGGTTGCATCACAAACCCTCGTTTCAGAGAACAGTTTGATATTTGGCTGTTTATAGTTTCGTTGTTATTATTTCGACCTACTTATAGTAAAAACCTCTAATACAGTGATACGCTTTTCCGAGAAATTGTTACTCTTGCAATGACGCGAGTCAGCCTGACCGCTCAAGGAAAAACTATGACAAGAAACAAACAAGTTCAGGCTAAATGTCGTAAACCCACCACCCCTTCGTTGCTCACATTGCAAGTATTCATGTAGGCGTTGCCATTATTTAAACTCTAAAGTAGGTCGTTCTATACAGACATGCGCTATGGCAGTGCTACGCGGAAGAATATTAAAGTGTCGGTGGTCGTTCTCTGATCATGCGCACTGGTCATAACCGGAAATTCAGAAACGCGTGACTCGCGCAGTGGCGCTAGAAACTTTACTCCTACAATCACCGACACTGCTTTGCTGTTGAATGATGTTTAGTGGTGGTTATACTTACGTTCATGCTGATGAGGTAACTGGGGGCAGCAGATGCCAGTCGTGCTGATGACGATGCTGATGACGATGATAATGACGGTGATGATCCGTAGACAAGTCACAAACGTGAGCAACTAAATAAGGGGTTAAGTATTAAAAAGCAGTCAAGCTAGGTCTAGGCTTGCAGTAGTTATCACAACGAGAGCGGACGAACCGTCAGAACTGAGCACAGAACAATCGACTAATATATCTGACCAACGTTGATAACAAAAAGGATTGTAACTCCTGCAATAAAACAAAGATAAACGATATTTTCAGCACGAGAGAGCGACAACGTGTGGCGGCGGTGAAGACGGTGAAATCACGGGCGCCAAAGATGTCACAGACCAGGGTAGTGTGTGGTTGCGCGTTGATTCTGCTGGCCTTGTCTTGCGTGCAACAGGTGAATTGTCTACATCTGGCGAAAAACCTGCTTACTCACAACACCGATCCCCGTGTGGCTCAAAGTATCGACAGAGATGACCAACAGTTTACGAGACATCGACGATTTAATAGACTTCATGTAAGTATATTTCTCTTCTTGTCCGATTTAAATCAAGGTTTTGTATGGTTTAGGTTTGTGGATGCGATGGTCATTTGACTTTATAGAGCAGAACAAATCTGAACATACAGTCTATTTCCAAAGGGCGCCACTTCGGTTCTGTAATAGTTTATAATTATTATGAAGGGCTTTGTGGTTTTGCGTCTTCGTTAGTCGGCGTGTTTAATTATTATAAACCACTACATCTGATATACGCGTACGGAATACGTATGCGGTTTGAAAAAATCGCCCAGTAAATCACCGTTTTTCATCTGGTACAATATCGGCATGTTACTTCTTATATCAAATAATTTCATCAGTTTTACATTAGGCCAAGGCCTATATGTTTAAAGGTAGGATACACCATTTGCAGATATTGAAAATATTTACTACCGAATTATTAAAAAATATCTTACTCATTTGAAAGTAAATAATGAATCTGGGCATCCAGCAAAATGATTGCGCTAGATATCCTGTAAATATTCTGAAAAATTAAATTTTATTAAAAAAATTCGCGATCGCCGTCCGGCGATCGCAAATTTTTTTTTATAAAATTTAAAAAACAAAGATAACATTAGAATAACTGCTCGACGCCGGTTGAAAACTAACGCTGTTTTTCGTGCTTTTCTCAGCATCTATGATTGTAAAACTTCAGACAGGTCAGTTAAACGATATTTACTATAAAATACAACCCCCCAAATCTACCGATTCATGATAATTCAAGCAACTATCAATGGTGTATCCAACCTTTAAACATGCGTTTCAAGTCGTATCAGGGTTATACTGCTTAATCTACGGTAACGGTTTCGTGTATGGACTGAACCATGTCCTATCCTAATGAATTGAATTTCGATTCGTGTTATTATCGTAAACAGTGTTTTCTAAAAAGTGTAAACAAAATATAATGGATGCTACACATAGAGCGTGTAACCAACATACATGTAGATAATAATATTATAGGTATGGATTGAAAGATACACATTTACACTTAAAAATGAGACATCAACCGTCAAATCTACACAATGTTTGACAGCGTTATGAGTAATTTCACAAGAGAGGTCAAATTAATCATGGGGCCAAGTTTTTCGAATTTAGGCATTGGGACAAAGGTAGCCTACTTGCCTCTGTGTGGGTAATTGCCTGGCCGACGTTGCAAACAATTAATGTTTGTAAACAATATGTTTACATACTAAACATGTTTAGCATCAGGATGGACAGTCATTGAACATTGATGTTTAGGAATTGAACACATGCGTTTAGTTGCTAACCACCATCAGCTCCTCATCCACATTGCAACAATAGCACATCCAAACAAAATATACAAAAAATGGTCTCGTGGTCAATTTGACCTCTCCTGAGAAATTGCTCATAATGTCAAATCGTGAGATTAACGTTTGATGTTTCATTTTAAAGTGGAAAGGTGTACCTTTCAACCCATACCTATATTATCTAAGTTGGTTACATATTTTACGTGTGGCATTCCGATATTTTTGTTTGCATTGTTTTAAAACACACTGTACATGGATTGTATGTGATAGTATTATCATTGAGTTTTCTAGAGTTCCCTCGTGCAAGTCGCGTACAGGGCATGAGAGTATACATGTACTTATGGCAAAAATATTAGCGTTACCCTAGATTGTCACCCCGTAAAAACAAGTATGTAAAACAGTTTTAAACGAAAGATTTGTGTCGCTATTGTTTTCTTTCTTATGATGTTTGATCGGTACATGTAGTTAAATTGCGCGAAACAAAATATAGCGATTTTTTCATGTCTGGTTTTACTGTCGCCACGTTGTTAAACGACTAAAAATTCAAGCCACACTGCTTTCGGTAGCTGTCTTCTTAACACAACTGCTGAGTGGCTCTGGAGACACAGAGGCCTGACGATGATGGGATTTGGTAATAACACACAAAGCAATGGGGTGAGGCAGACGATGTGTTTAACCCTGATTGGTTATTAAAGTTAATGCGTCTTTTCACATTTAGTGTTTAGTCTTCCCGCCAGTCACAAACTGTTACGTCACAAACTGTTTCACGTTTTACCGTAGACTTGTAAGTTGTAACATCATTGGTACAGTACGTAACAGATGGATTAACGTATGACATGAAGCGCATAAAGCCGGGGCTTCGTTTACGTCAATGTCAAGATGCAGTGACTCCATGAAATCCATACTATATACTTAAACAAGAACGTCAGCGATAAATTATTAGGAATGGGTGGAAGTAAAGGTAGAATACACCACTGGTAATTGATTGAATTATCAGGAATGGGTGGAAGTAAAGGTAGAATACACCACTGGTAATTGATTGAATTATCAGGAATGGGTGGATGTTTAAAGTAGGATACACATTGGTAATTGCTTGAATTGTCATGAATGGGTGAATGTAAAGGTAGAATACACCATTGGTAATTGCTTGAATTATCAGGAATGGGTGGATTTGGGGGGTTGTATGCTACAGTAAATATCGTTTAACTGACCTATCCGAAGTTTTACAATCATGGATGCCGAGAAAAATACAAGAAAAACGAGGTTAGTTTTTAACCGGCGTCAGGCATATTTTCTTCTTATTTTTTTGCAATCGCCGTCTGGAGATCGATTTTAGTTTTTTGTAAAAATTCAAGACATTTTTTCAAGACAATTGCAGAATATCTAACTCAATCAAGACATTTGGATGGATGCCTAGAATAATTATTTTAACAATATTAATTCGGTAGTAAAAAATGTCGATACATGTATCTGCAAGTGGTGTATTCTACCTTTAAGCGGGAACCTTTGTAATAAGCAGCATTACAAACCAACTGCGCACGATATTAATTAGGTTGCAGGGTCTATTTTTACTACACTTTGACGTCTGTATCTCTGGTTAGGAAGGCCGAACATAACGGAGTAAAGTTCTTAATGTAAGAAGTTATCGAGGTTACGTGAATGAACAAATACGCAACATTTTAGCATGATGTAACGTAAAAGTACTTTGACCGTTGACCCTGCGAGAGTCGCAAAATGAGTACGGGATCAAGACAGGGGATTTATGCTCTATAGACCAGAAAGTGATGCTGAAGAAAATTTAAGGGGTTTTTCTAAATAAAAAATAAAATAAAAAATCTTTGACAAAATTAGCTAATCGACCAAAATGTTTGCACCCTGTACAATTTCAATAGACCATTTTGGTTTCTTCCCGCCGGGTCCATTTATACGCATGTATTAAATGTGTGCAGAAAAGTAAAAGAAAAAGAAAAGGTTTATTCACCTTGTGGGGTCAAGTATTGAGATTTTAATTGACGAAGACATGCGATGCGAGGTCCATGGCGAGGTCCAGGGCGAGGTCCAGGGCGAGGTCCAGGAGGAGGTCCAGGGCGAGATCCAGGGCGAGATCCAGGGCGAGGTCCAGGGCGAGGTCCAGGGTGAGGTCCAGGGTGAGGTCCAGGGCGAGGTCCAGGGCGAGGTCCAGGGCGAGATCCAGGGCGAGGTTCAGGGCGAGGTCCAGGGTGAGGTCCAGGGTGAGGTCCAGGGCGAGGTCCAGGGCGAGGTCCAGGGCGAGGTCCAGGGCGAGGTCCAGGGCGAGGTCCAGGGCGAGGTCCAGGGCGAGGTCCAGGGCGAGATCCAGGGCGAGATCCAGGAGGAGGTCCAGGGCGAGGTCCAGGAGGAGGTCCAGGAGGAGGTCCAGGGTGAGGTCCGAGGGCGAGGTCCAGGGCGAGGTCCAGGAGGAGGTCCAGGGCGAGATCCAGGAGGAGGTCCAGGGCGAGGTCCAGGGCGAGGTCCAGGGTGAGGTCCAGGGAGAGGTCCAGGGAGAGGTCCAGGGCGAGGTCCAGGGCGAGGTCCAGGGCGAGGTCCAGGGCGAGGTCCAGGGCGAGGTCCAGGGCGAGGTCCAGGGCGAGGTCCAGGGCGAGGTCCAGGGCGAGGTCCAGGGCGAAGTCCAGGGCGGGGTCCAGGGTGGGGTCCAGGGCGAGGTCCAGGGCGAGGTCCAGGGCGAGGTCCAGGGCGAGGTCCAGGGCGAGGTCCAGGGCGAGGTCCAGGAGGAGGTCCAGGAGGAGGTCCAGGAGGAGGTCCAGGGCGAGGTCCAGGGCGAGGTCCAGGAAGGGGTCCAGGAGGAGGTCCAGGAGGAGGTCCAGGGCGAGGTCCAGGGAGAGGTCCAGGGCGAGGTCCAGGGCGAGGTCCAGGGCGAGGTCCAGGGCGAGGTCCAGGGCGAGGTCCAGGGCGGGGTCCAGGGCGAGGTCCAGGGCGAGGTCCAGGGCGAGGTCCAGGGCGCGGCCAGGGCGCGGCCATGGCGCGGCCAGGGCGCGGCCAGGGCGCAGCCAGAGAGAGGTCCAGAGCGCGGTCCAGAACGCGGTCAGAAGTTGTGGATCTACATCTGTAGAATACTGTGCAAACTTCTTAATATCATTTCCCATACAGAGATAGTAGCCTTTACAGGTGTTTAAAGCATAAACCCCAGTTGCCTTACACCTGCCAATCACGCTGCGATAATTACACACTCGTAAACTCAACACGAACAACCTAAATCAACTGAGACAAATTAATCGTAGATTGGTTCTTGTCACTCAGTTTATTCAACGTCATTGGTCTTTTTGTATTGGAACCATTTTTGTATCGCAATATACAAGCAAAAAGTAAAATGTGCTTATTAATAAAAGATTATTTGTGCCCTCTTTCGCGATATTGATATGGTTTTGATAATTTTAAATTGATTTAAATTATAAGAACTAACTTAAAACAACGCTTTAAACAATGCATAATGTCATAATTGTGATTTAGTGAAATTGTTACAAATGATTACCACATTACTTACTTGCGTTTTGAACAAATGACACCCCCCCCCCCCCCCCCCCCCGCTAAAACCTAGTTTCCAAAACATGATAACTAGTGAACAAAAGCTCACAATTTAAAAAATAATGTAAACAAGGAATTGTTTTGTAATTCAACCTTAATATTTTAAAATTGTGCAGACAAATATATAATAAATGACATCAGAAGAAATAAATCTGTGAAATTCAGATATTTTGCGGCTTTCGAGTATTTTCGTGGGAAAGTAACTGAAGTAAAACAAATATGATGAATATTTTATATGTGTTTTATAATAGGGAAAACACTTGCCACAAATTTTAAGCTGATGTCATTTTGTGCAACATTCTATTCGTGCAATACAAATATTATCTATGCATACATTTACGAATAACACTTATTTTCTAACCTGACAGCACTTGTCAGACTATAATTGTAATCCCAGTAACATATTGTTTCCACATACGCTGTATTTATAATTGGGCAAAAACAGTTTTCACAATGTTTCGTTATATGGACCTTATTCAAGAGAAAGCCATTTTGGTTGTGTTCCCTGGATGTATCTCATAAATTGTGAATTGTTTAATGGGATGGTGCCAGACTATTTTTAAATTCTAGCCTCAGTTTCAATATTTTTTTGAAATGTGGCATAAAACATTAAAGTATGTTTAATCACAAATGTTTAATTATTCATCAGAGACGACTGGGGTTATTTGGTAATTAACTTGAAGTAATTGCTTTCATTTCTATCTGCAAGTTCCCAAACTGAAGATTTTACCTCACTCGTGAATAAATCTCATAGTGACGGATGCTGTTTGTAGCCCTGCAATGTTAGCGAAATTTATAGTCTAATTTAACTTTAATTTTAAAAAAGAACATCATGCCTTTTTTCTTTCAAATAATGCAATCGGCAGGTTGTTGTGCATCATTGAACCCTTGTGTGTGCGTGATTACGCCTATAATGTCGCTGTTAAAACAAAATGGAAAATCAGAAAATAACTTAGTCTAAATTCAAGGCAGCTTCGGTTGAGCTCGGCTACAATTTAACATTGCGATATGATCAAATGTAGCCGTTGATTTGTTAGATGTACAAAATATAATGGTATTCTGTTGTAATAAGCAAACTAAACAAAACAAGCCAAGTTAGTTGACAAAGTGTAGTAACATTTCGATTAACTGCGAAACACATTTGTTTGACAGTTTTAAAACAATTCTAAAAGACTCAAGGTATTAATAAATAATATGTGCCAACTAAAACAAATATATTTTAAAATTAATATTAACAATGCAACCTTCATGGTCCAATTTCGCGTGTTTTCATGCTACATGCTTTCATGGAATAATCACCTGGTTTCCACGAATACCATTGCACACCCTGGTCAGTACCTGCATTTTTATCTGGGTAATATGGACCATTCAAGTGAGAATAGAAACAGTTATTAAACCACCAGGCTCCTGCGAACTCTTGTGCACAGTTGCGCCCTGACGCCGCATCATTGTCATGATTCTTCGTTGAAAAGGGATATCCTTTTTGATAATAATTTCCCTGATGCCCAAGAGAGTCGCCGGCAGTGCTGCTGGCATCGTATTGGTCATAATTCAGATTGTACCCACCCAGAGATATTTGGAATTCTGAGTATTTTGCCCATGCCGTGTTGCCCTCCCAGTCTTCTAAATCAACTCGTAGCTCCCATGCTCCACGTGAATCGTCAGACGTCAGAGTCACCAAGTTGTCATTACCCAACCAGAACTCACCGGACAGATCGCCAAAGCCAGACTGGTAGTCGGCCCAGTTACGGTAGAAGTCCACGCTGCCATCTTGTCGCCTCTGAAACACGATCCATCCCCCGCCGTCAGTTTCCATGTCACAGTAGACACGAAGACCGTCATTGCCGAATCCCTCTGGGTAGATTGTGTAGATACCGCTTGAACGATAACCGGCATCTAAGAGCATCTTGCAACTTCTGTAGCGATTCAAGGAACTATCAGCCAGTGAGTAGAGAGGTGTGTCCTCATCTGCATCAAAGTACACCATTCCTTGAGTTGCATTGAAGTCTTCGGGATGTTCTCGTCTTATTGCAAAGTTTAACTCGCACAGTTTACTGCAGTCGTTAAAGTTAAACGACCTGCAACGTCCATCCATGCTGCATTCCCGTCCGCAGATGACACGAGATCGCACAGTTTTTGTCGCATACGCAAATTCTTCCAGTGCGCGATTTTCGGCGGCATAAAACGTATGTTTCCCTGTATATGAAGATGTTTCAAATCCAGAGACAGACGAGGTAGCGCCCTGGAAAATGATGAATATTATGTGAAATAGTTCAAAACAGATGATTTGTTTCGCCATCCCGTCGATTGAGTTGAGGCCACGTTATAACAGAAGATTTCAGTTTTTCGTTATGTTGCTAGTTATACATAAAACTGCATAGGTTGACATACAGCGATTTATAGAATTTCAACAACTGTTGTGAAAAGACTACAATTTCAAGGCACACTGTTACCCGTAGATGTCTTCATGAAACAACTGCCAGATTGCACTCAGAGGCCTGGTGATGCTGAGACTTGGTAGTTTACAGAAAGGAATGGAGTGACGCAGACACAAACTGTGGCGATATTGATTTAGTTTCAGTGACTCCAATGAGATTTATTAACGAGGGGCAATTCTCTGCATGGTTACTATGCCAACATGCTTACAAGCGTCATTCAGCGATAACAATAATCCAATAAACCGCCATTGTAGCTTTAGAAATGACGACACGAACAGTCCAGGGTATTGGTTTGGTACCAGTGAATCCGATGAGATCGGGAGGGGACAATTCGCTGGTTACCATGCCAACTTCTACTGAAGGCCATAAGCTTTACGGTGAACAATTACCAAACTTGAATTGACAGCCTGAAACTAAATCACGAATATTGTGAGTTAAGTTGCGTTCACAAAAATCCATATTCTTTTGTACTCATTTTCCCATTTTGCGTATTAATTTAAGTCTTCGTTGTGACCGAGTTTTTCCTGTTAAGTGTGTCTTCTTTACACCACTGGTTTGCTCTAGTGACAGAGGTCTGTCGATGATGGGGTTTGGTAATTCACAGAAACTTCCTTGGAAATGGATGGATAGTTGCGACAGAGGGCATTCTTCATAAAGCAGAGTCGTCAAAGCTTTCTTCAATTTACTTTGTTGGTAAATACATGACGGCGTAATGGTATTGACTGCACGTTCTGCAAAAAATACAAATCTGTCATTTAAGGAGACTTAAAACGAAATTATTATTAAAACGGATTATGGTGAGAGTCATTTGAAACAGACTAGAGCGGTTGAAAAGTGTCACACAGCCCCGCACCCCCCCCCCCCCCCCCGAAAAACAAATTGTCGATGCAAAGTACTGACAAAGGGAACAAAAGAACAAACAAAGGGAACAAAAGAAGAAAACAATAGCGGGTGCTCATGAGTTGATTATAGCTATAGACACGACTTGGTGCAGGAAATGTTTACGATTATTTCATACGTACTGTGGACCTACGAACATTTGACGTCCACAGGATGCAAGAAGAGGTTACTGATTGTGGACTTGCACATGTCCACAGTCAGTTTTACCCTTTCTGAAAAAGAGCTTGAGGTTAAAATGGGTTAGGGTTATACATGTATATAGACAAAATAAAGGGGAACACATAAGAAGGACAGAATTAAAATTTGGGTTTAAACAAAATTCAAGCGAGAACAATGTGTATTTAGCCAATGTTCTCTTAACTACATGAAGACAAAGGAATGTCCACGGTACGTATGGAATGTAAAGCTGTAATTGTTCTTGTGTGTGCGTACCGCATAATAACCAACATAACAATAACGAGTTTTGGGAGGAAAACAACAACAATCGCCGTATTTTGGTTTTAACGGATTTTGCACGTATACCGTATCACGCGTCGGTAGTTTTCGTAATATATATTTACAAGACCAATTCCTCAAAATACAACATACAGTAACAACCACAAAACGTTATTTATTTACACAAAAACTCCCTTTTTATACACTTATCTCTTCACGCAGCAACTGACCAATCATTAAATAACAATTTTTCTTAATAATTTCTAAAATTAATTGTTGTGAAAGGCTAATCATCCTTACTCGGAGCTGGGGTTCTGAATTGCGAAGGACGCGGCTGTTGGCACGTAAGGCGCCGCTGCACGTGGCGTCTCTGGAAGCCGGCCACATCGACTCATACAGAGCACAGCCTGAAATTTCAGAGGAAAAAAAACCCGGAGGGCCCAGAGAAAAACTCTCGTGGCACAGGAGAGAACCAACCCACAACTCTACTCACATATGGTCCGGGCCGGGAATCGAACCAGGGCCACATTGGTGAGAGGCGAGCGAATTAAGCACAATCCACCCAGATCTGATTGAATCATCCGAATGTTGCGTGTTCTGGCTGCCATTTCAAGCGCGTCTCGTATTTGTCTTCTTACAAGGTGACTTGGACCACAAATGAATTATAATCATCGGTAAATTGACAGAGTGATAGGTCCGAGTACTTTAATATGCTCCGGTTGTTCAACTCTTAATACAGTCATTATTTATTGTGTGATTTGCTTTGTTATAACTCGTAATTATAGGCCGAGTATACACTATTTATTCGGCTGTAATTTTCGAAAATAGATGAGTTAGGGGATTTATATTTTATCGTAAAGATTGTGACACGGACTTGTTTTAACGTTTTGCGTTCATAGATGCTGAAAACAGAGAAAAAATCAATGTTCTTGTAGTCCGGTTCCTTGACTTCCTTTAGTCAAAATAGACCAAATTATTGACGTCAGGGAATTACCATGTTAAACTAATAGAATAGTGAAATAACTACATTTTATAAATTAGGGGCAGTATTTGAAAGTGTTTAGTTTTTTTTAAAAGAAACAAACAAAGTTTTCTTCAAAACCATGTGCCGTGATTTCACAGGATGCTTGAGACTGTTATTCGCTTAGGTGTTCACGAACTGTGATATTTCCTGATTTTTTGTTTGACAATTAAAACTGAAATCCTCCATAAATGTGTGTAGAAATTTAATGTGGTCTTCTTGCGATACATCCTCTACCTAAACTATTAGGGAGTCAGCGGTTAATTACAAATATAATTACTGAAAAAAACTCGTATATTTAACACTGAAGTTACGGAGTGACGATTTCAATTATAACAAATATCCTTCTATTCAAATTGTTTACTCCTGTTTTCCCAATTATATTGATTAAGCCTACAGTTACAAATAGGAATGTCTCAAATCCAACAAATAGCTATGTCCGAATATTAGACAGTTTTCTATAAACTCTCATTAATTCTGCTCTTCGTTGTTGCGGTGGTCAAAGGTCCAAATCCGAGTCCAAATTTAGTTGTTTATTTTCACATCAAATCCATCGTTTTGTTTTTGTTTGTTTTTGTTTGTTTCTTGTTCAATTCAATTCCTGGCCACGCTTTCCTTTTGACAATTTGTATCTACTAAATGTTAACTCTGTTCGTTAAATTGAAGTCTATTCTTACGCACACCCACGACGTTTACACGACAAGGTCTTTACTTAAACCGTTTTTCGCTTGCCATATCGTACAAATTTGTTATCACCATAAATGAGCGGCGACTTACCAGGATATTGTTAGCATATTTAGCAGTCTGGCGACTACAACTACTATTAGCGATAAGATAAATAAATGTATCATGCATGGACATTGAGGAATGTTGGCTCGATGTCATTTTATACTACTAAATAGTTAATATCTACTTTCATTATATTGAGGGCAGGTCATAAAACAGTGAAATTCATCTTTAATACAATTTTTACAAATAGTACGCACTCTTTCGACAAGATGAATGCTATTATATCTGCCTGTTTTAATTCCAATTGGAGCACATCCAAATCCATCCAAAGCCAGAACAAGACAGTGACCTCTTTCTATGTGTATAGTAACACAATCGTTAGCAGAAATGAATGGTTTAAAGGAACGATAAGTACGGAACGATTAAAGGAACGATAAGTTTATTTCTCTGATTAGGAGCCTTCCTGTTATCACTTAAAACAGAATCTTTCCAACGGTCTTCAATTTCTTGCATTTTTTGTAACTTTTACCGCAAACCTGCGGGTGCCAACATGTTCAGTCAAAATATTATCAAGATTGCAATTAATCTTACTAAAAACATTCCTAGTTATACAGCACAAATTTCTATTTTTATTATTTGCAAGATAGTTTGACCAATCAAGCTTATTTTTATGAATTATATTATTATTTATCTTCGACAAACGGCACCCTAATCTGTCTACACACTGCATCTGACAAACAAAAGAAGTGTCCTAAGCAAGATTACCAAGAATTGCATGCTTAGCGGCATATTTACCAACGCCTAAGACAAACCTACCAGCTCTATAAAACACTGAATTGATTCATGAAAATTCATCCATGCCCCAAACACACTACCATATTCCAAAATGGGTTATATGATACAAATGAATCGAACAGTTTAGAATATGTATCAAAAATGTGTGTCACCCACACATTTAAATTTGCTAACAACAACTCCCAATGCTCGAAATACAGATGTAGGTAGATTACTGGTTGGGATATTATAACATCTTACAACATCGGTGGAGGGCCAAACCCAACATTGAATCTATGACAGGTGGTGTCCATTGTATGTTAAATCGATAAATAACTAATTGTGTTTTCTGCAGTGTTGTTTTTACTATTGTTTATAAGGTTTGTTTGGTGCACTTATACCACATATTTGAGATTGTTTAGGTTGATGCATCCACGCCTGTAAAAAAAAGGGTCTTTAAAAATAAATAAAACAGACGTAATTTGATTACCTTTATTGTTTCTTCTAAAACAGAAATGGCCTGCATGTGAACTAAGCGAGTGTCATTATAAAGGCAAGCACTCTGTTTTATGGCTTCTTGAGAAAACACTTGAGTTTTTTTGTTCGAATTGCAAGGATTCGTGTTTTTCATTTACGTCGACCACGTAATACCTACATATAACATAAGGTTCTCGCTGCATGTACTCTTTATTCATGACGAGTTATTGCGCAGTTCTTTTTATGCGGTTTTCCGATTCGGCGTAATCCCAAACTTGGCGCATTTTCTACGCCACGGATCAAGTAGTTTTAGATGACACTTCATGCAATTTTACTCTAAAATTGTCCCCACTCTCCCCCAACTATCTGTGAAACGGTCCATTAAATAATGAATAAGGAACGCTATTTATTGCCGGTTCACTGCTCAATTGGCGGGTGTGTTTTTTGCCCTTTCCGAGTATTGAGTGAAGGGAATAACAGAAAGATGCAGCAATAGCGTTATGAGCGTATAACGGTAAACAGCATGTTGTTTTATATAGGGAACGCAAACAACGTCTGAACAGTCTTAAAAATGTCAAATGCCGGCGGGGGAGTAAAGAAATGCGTCTTCAAAGTCAGTTCAAAATCAAAAGTTTAGATTGGTGTTTTTTCTCAGAATATACAGCATTAACTGCAGAGCTAAAACTTCGTCAGGTTAGTTGTCAAGCACCATTCTTTAGATGTTGAGAAATGTGTACTGCTCACGACGATAAAAATGCATAACTGACAAATGGTATACAATAAATTTAAAGTTGGTTTTCCATAATATGTTTCAGTTTCCCTAGCAATAAACTTTCGAAATGTTAAAGAGTTACTAGCTCACTCTCAAAATAAGTTAAATGAAGTTGTTTTGTGTATAAAACGGCAACTCTCCCGCGAGTGAAAACCTCTCCGAAAAGAGTAAATGTTCACTCTTTCGAAAATCCTTAATGGAGGACAACTCGTATGGCTCCTCAAGTAAGTGAACTTTTATTCTGTCGGAGTAGTTTTTACGATGTTTGGAGTTGCTTTCACTCTGACAAACCCAAATTCACTCTTTTGGGGGGTTGTTTTCATAAGAGAATCACTGTTCGTGGTAGTGAGCTAGTCACTCGTTTACATTAGGTTAAAGATAAGGTTATTCACTTATAAATGAGACACCAAACCAATGACACTCACAGACGATTTAATGATTTATTTCTTATCCCAATTTGAACCATTGACTGTCAGTGAGCGGCTTTGTGCAGAAAATGAAAGCCTTTCCCCCCCCCCCTTTTTTTAAATTAACAAAAGATGCAAATTAAACACTCGTTAGGAGAAAACAATTTGTTTAAGAGCACAGTCCTTGTATACCTGATCAGTCAAGAAATCAAGATGAAATGACGCTTGACATTGTAAACAGTTGAACAGAGGTCGTCATGAAAATACAAAAGTCAAACAAAACTGTCATCAAAAGAAGTGAATAACCAGGATTCTGCCAACAATAACAAGATAAATAGATAACAGTATTTGGTGTTAATAGTATTCATTTAGTTTGTTATTATTAATAATTATGTTTATTTGTTTTGTTGAATTGAAGTTGCTTATAAATATCCACTAGAAGAGACGATTCATTAATCCCCAAAGCGACCGTATTGAAACATATCCCTCCACTCAACAAAATAGTACCCTTCGCTGCGGTCTAGTATCGCAACTCAAATAGGCACTGAATTCAGGAAGACTTGGCATCAGTTATGTACAATTAATTAATCAGATTCGCGCCAGGAAAAATGCTGCTTTTTTCGCTCCTTGACAACCCACGCTGCCTATGGCTAAGTAATTAGGAATATTGGCATCTGGATAAACAATTTATTTATAAGATCATTGGTTTAAATTAGTCTGACTAAGGGTAACAAATGCCTATTTACAATTCGTTCTATTTACAATTCGACTTTTAAGAAAATCTAATTAAAATACCAGATGTTCGCATACTACTTGATTAAAAATGAACATGCACTTTAAAGTTGAATTCCCATGCAACTTCACAATGTTGACACGTCAATAATGACACATAACTGACAATTCGATGGTCCTGCAATCTCCTTATAAAATTATTTGGTTCCATCAAAACAAATTTGATAATTCATTCATTTATATGCAGTAAGTGAAAACGCTATTTTTACTTGTTGAATTGAAAAACATTATTTGTCCCAGAAATGTGGTTTTTTTCTGAAGATCGAAAATGTAAAAATAGTACATTAACGCACTCTGGCTTTCGTAATTTATTACTTTTGTCGATTGAAAATGCACCTTATCCCTTAATTTTGATATTAAAGTCTGGTTATTCAACTGCAGCAAATGGAATCATTAACTGGAGATTTTAAGTAATCTATGTGTGATTTTATGACCGCTTACTGCGAAAGGCCCCATTAAAAACTGCTGGCTAGGGTTACTAAGGTAGGCGAACAAGTAGAAATATTAAAGTTTTAATACCCAAAACACGCGACTCGCAAGTTACTAGTTACAGCGTCGACTTAATCCGAGTCATGATTATCGAGTGTGAGTCTGAGGATTTCACCGCTGTGACTCAAGTCGAGTCTGAGTCGAGTCTGAGTCAATAGATTGTATAAATAAAAACTAGCAAATGCGAGGAAATTGAAATCAGGAAAACAATTTAAAGCCTTCGAATGCCACATTTATTTGTATATCGGGAGAGCTGAGAGAAGATGAATAATTCATGAGCTGTTTTCCGTTGCCATGGGCATATGAAGGGATTGTCATGTTTTATTAATTACGATGGTTTCCGGTACGATCGGTCGTAAGCTGTAAATCAAGACAAGACGATTTAATCATTGATTCATCTCGATTCGAGGTTTGAGATTCGGGCAATAGTACGCCGGTATATGTCCTGTATAGTTTGGGTAGAAATTTCTGGGAAAACTGTCTCGAAATTTATTTTGTTTCATAACATGCTTGATAATATAATGGTTTTTAATCTAATGTTTTTGATATATCAGCGTAAGACGCGCTATTGTATACAGGATGAAAACCTACAACCTAAATAGATCCCGTTATTATTGGTCTGTTTCATTGACAGCATTAGTTGATAATTACCTTGTCCACGTTAAACCATGCGATACCAGATGTGGTTTCTTGATTGACGAAATAAACCAACTTTTTTCCGTTTAAGAAAGATTGTAGTATCCTGACGCTACTTCAGCAGTTGTGTACAAAGTCTATGAAAAGTCAAGAACACTTTTCTAAGGATTACCTAACAAAACTGGAAATGTTTCTCAGTCCCAGATTCATGTCTTTTCAACATTTTGGCACTAATTGACCTTTATTGAGATAATACATTGTATATGAAGGAAAAACAGCCTCAATTTGCAACATTCTTGCAGTTGGTCTTACGTATGTTCCCGTTTTCCCCACTAATCTGATCTTAAATCTCAAACAAATCCAATGCATCTTTACCGATATCCAGCCGACTTCGTCTTTTTTTGTATAATGTCATGCATGGTGATGGGCAAAGTGTTTTGCCCGTTGAGTTGGTTGTTTGGGAGTTCCGGCACCTAGTCACTTCAATCAGAATTTCTAATAGCTATGTCCTGGAGTCACGAAGCTCTCCAAGTCCACTCCAACCCGGCAGTCGGTGCTTCTCTCCGCGTGTTCTAGGCCACAAACCACCAGCCCCGGGTGGTAGTGAATGCTTCCATCCAATGGTGAACTGATGCGTTAAGTGATTGCGACCAACCGTTATGACAAGTATTATGTTCTCGATGTAGGTCAACTCAAAAGGTCGAGGGTTATCTATTGTGTTGGTGGTGAGTTGAAGTCATCGGGACAATGGAGTGAATCTGATCTTGGATGTTATCAGAATGTTAGTGGATGGGAATCTGATCTTGGATGTTATCAGAATGTTAGTGGATGGGAATCTGATCTTGGATGTTATCAGAATGTTAGTGGATGGGAATCTGATCTTGGATGTTATCAGAATGTTAGTGGAGGGGAATCTGATCTTGGATGTTATCAGAATGTTAGTGGAGGGGAATCTGATCTTCGGTGTTATCAGAATGTTAGTGGATGGGAATCTGATCTTGGATGTTATCAGAATGTTAGTGGATGGGAATCTGATCTTGGATGTTATCAGAATGTTAGTGGAGGGGAATCTGATCTTGGATGTTATTAGAATGTTAGTGGATGGGAATCTGATCTTGGATGTTATCAGAATGTTAGTGGAGGGGAATCTGATCTTGGATGTTATTAGAATGTTAGTGGATGGGAATCTGATCTTGGATGTTATCAGAATGTTAGTGGAGGGGAATCTGATCTTGGATGTTATTAGAATGTTAGTGGATGGGAATCTGATCTTGGATGTTATCAGAATGTTAGTGGATGGGAATCTGATCTTGGATGTTATCAGAATAATAGCGGATGTGAATCTGATCTTGGATGTTATCAGAATGTTAGTGGATGGGAATCTGATCTTGGATGTTATCAGAATGTTAGTGGATGGGAATCTGATCTTGGATGTTATCAGAATGTTAGTGGAGGGGAATCTGATCTTGGATGTTATCAGAATGTTAGTGGATGGGAATCTGATCTTGGATGTTATCAGAATGTTAGTGGATGGGAATCTGATCTTGGATGTTGTTAGAATGTTAGTGGATGGGAATCTGATCTTGGATGTTATCAGAATAATAGCGGATGTGAATCTGATCTTGGATGTTATCAGAATGTTAGTGGATGGGAATCTGATCTTGGATGTTATCAGAATGTTAGTGGATGGGAATCTGATCTTGGATGTTATCAGAATGTTAGTGGAGGGGAATCTGATCTTGGATGTTATCAGAATGTTAGTGGATGGGAATCTGATCTTGGATGTTATCAGAATGTTAGTGGAGGGGAATCTGATCTTGGATGTTATTAGAATGTTAGTGGATGGGAATCTGATCTTGGATGTTATCAGAATGTTAGTGGATGGGAATCTGATCTTGGATGTTATCAGAATAATAGCGGATGTGAATCTGATCTTGGATGTTATCAGAATGTTAGTGGAGGGGAATCTGATCTTGGATGTTATTAGAATGTTAGTGGATGGGAATCTGATCTTGGATGTTATCAGAATAATAGCGGATGTGAATCTGATCTTGGATGTTATCAGAATGTTAGTGGATGGGAATCTGATCTTGGATGTTATCAGAATGTTAGTGGATGGGAATCTGATCTTGGATGTTATCAGAATGTTAGTGGAGGGGAATCTGATCTTGGATGTTATCAGAATGTTAGTGGATGGGAATCTGATCTTGGATGTTATCAGAATGTTAGTGGAGGGGAATCTGATCTTGGATGTTATCAGAATGTTAGCGGAGGGGAATCTGATCTTGGATGTTATCAGAATGTTAGTGGAGGGGAATCTGATCTTGGATGTTATCAGAATATTAGTGGAGGGGAATCTGATCTTGGATGTTATCAGAATGTTAGTGGAAGGGAATCTGATCTTGGATGTTATCAGAATGTTAGTGGATGGGAATCTGATCTTGGATGTTATCAGAATGTTAGTGGATGGGAATCTGATCTTGGATGTTATCAGAATGTTAGTGGATGGGAATCTGATCTTGGATGTTATCAGAATGTTAGCGGAGGGGAATCTGATCTTGGATGTTATCAGAATGTTAGTGGATGGGAATCTGATCTTGGATGTTATCAGAATGTTAGTGGATGGGAATCTGATCTTGGATGTTATTAGAATGTTAGTGGAGGGGAATCTGATCTTGGATGTTATCATAATGTTAGTGGAAGGGAATCTGATCTTGGATGTTATCAGAATGTTAGTGGATGGGAATCTGATCTTGGATGTTATCAGAATGTTAGTGGATGGGAATCTGATCTTGGATGTTATCAGAATGTTAGTGGAGGGGAATCTGATCTTGGATGTTATCAGAATGTTAGTGGATGGAAATCTGATCTTGGATGTTATCAGAATGTTAGCGGAGGGGAATCTGATCTTGGATGTTATCAGAATGTTAGCGGAAGGGAATCTGATCTTGGATGTTATCAGAATGTTAGTGGATGGGAATCTGATCTTGGATGTTATCAGAATGTTAGTGGAGGGGAATCTGATCTTGGATGTTATCAGAATGTTAGTGGAGGGGAATCTGATCTTGGATGTTATTAGAATGTTAGTGGAGGGGAATCTGATCTTGGATGTTATCAGAATGTTAGTGGATGGGAATCTGATCTTGGATGTTATCAGAATGTTAGCGGAGGGGAATCTGATCTTGGATGTTATCAGAATGTTAGTGGAGGGGAATCTGATCTTGGATGTTATTAGAATGTTAGTGGAGGGGAATCTGATCTTGGATGTTATCAGAATGTTAGCGGAGGGGAATCTGATCTTGGATGTTATCAGAATGTTAGTGGAGGGGAATCTGATCTTGGATGTTATTAGAATGTTAGTGGAGGGGAATCTGATCTTGGATGTTATCAGAATGTTAGTGGATGGGAATCTGATCTTGGATGCTATTAGAATGTTAGTGGATGGGAATCTGATCTTGGATGTTATCAGAATGTTAGTGGAGGGGAATCTGATCTTGGATGTTATTAGAATGTTAGTGGAGGGGAATCTGATCTTGGATGTTATCAGAATGTTAGTGGATGGGAATCTGATCTTGGATGCTATTAGAATGTTAGTGGATGGGAATCTGATCTTGGATGTTATTAGAATGTTAGTTATGTGTTTCTATCTCTTGAATTGCTCCATGATTAGTCTTTCCTTCAGGCGTTTTGACCCCGAATCTTGTATCAAACTCAAAGCCATTTAATAAATATTTACATTTAATGCCAGTGTGATTATAAATGATTACAACATAACCTCATTTTTGTGGCTCATTATTTCTGCTGGTGTAAACGGTAATTTGCCGAACTTGGAAATTTGTTTTGTAATAAAACTACACCAGAGCATATAGAAACCCTTACAAATTGGAGATGGGAAGACCACAAACAGTAACTTATAAGTCCGTCAGCTTGCAGCCCGTAGAATCTACCGATGACCGTCAAATGTACGAAGCCTTTTAAAGTCGAGTAAAAATACATATTATCGCACGCATACACCATTGTTTGTCCAGTGTTGGACCAAACAAATCTGTTTTCGAGATTTACTCTATAGTGTTGTTTGAATATTTAAGATTTGGGGGGAAGGCCGAGTACGTTTAGTCTGTAACCCTGTAACCCTCGTAGCAGACGGCACTCATGTGGGAAATGATTGCAATCTCATGCGTGTTTCTGGTGATTACAGTGGGCTCTAAGATATCTATTATCTGCCAAACTACGTCAGGTTACTAGTCTGTATTTCCGCTGGTGGGGAAATGAGAGCCTAAGATTGGTGCTTGAGGTCGGCTCGAGGATAAGACTAGTCAGAACATCCTATATGACAGCATTTACCCACTTGTGTTGTAGCTTGGATCAGTCGGCTAACATTACATGTGTGCGTTTATGTCAAGAGACAACTATGAATAATGTAACAGGCAACCAAACAAGCTGCGTGGTTGGCATTATCAAGGGAATCTGCTTCAATCTTAACTCATGGTGACTTAGTTAACTTGTAACCAACACCTTCTTAATGTGGCTGTCATGTTAATCTCATCCACCAAAAGATTCTCCAAATAAAGGTCTAGGTACTGTGGTCACAGTTTACAATAATTTATCAAAATTCGTCAACTTAAAAACAAAATTATTATCAAATCACTGGCTTTGAATCGGCGCTAGCCACCGGTCCCCATATTTTAGGGAGGGGGGGGGGGGGGGGGGGTGACGTTGGCATTGCATGGACGCAGGTCGTTCTTCCCAGGGTACTATTTATCACTGTTCTCAACCTCTTCTTCAAGGCTGCTTGACTCTACGTTTCCCGTTGAGTTAAAAACCCTTAGTCAGACCCAGTGACCCACCATTTGCGATGACAATGTGCACGAGTTGGCTGGGCGCGCGACTCGACCGATAAGGCGAGCATGCTTGAGTAATTTGATTGGTTTGGTTAAAAGCGCGGGGATGATGACGTCGTTAAACTTTGACGTCTGATTGGCTAATTAAAATGTATTGTTGGAAAGTCGGGTACCAGTATATTGTATGTTACCTGCTAACTGACCTGATCGCGTATTTCACTGGGATCAAACTGGGTACAAATTACAAATCTGACGTGTAAGTAACGAGAGATCAGTGGATCAAATGTTGCTCAACTTAAAACGAAGTAATATTTAACGAGCACGAAAGGGGTCCACACACTATGAGATAGATACAATGTCAATGTAATTTCAATACAATCCCCTGATAATGCACCTGGGTGTCCCATTAAATTTAACAAGATTTTCAATTTTTTTTTTTTCATTTTCAAGGGTATTTTGGTGCATTTTTATGTTAATGCCAATGTTCATATTCATGAGCAAAACTGTGACGTCATTCCGGGCAGAAACCTAAATGTTACAGTACATCAACACCAAATGTTACCAGAATTTTGGATGTTTTTACGTCGTACGTTTCTCTTCTTAATTAGGTGATGGGTTGTTGTCTTAGCATATGGCAGTGAGCCAATGAGCAAACCTGAACGTTTTCAATGAGCAAATGTTGGTTGACAACTTAAATAATTTCCATCTGATGATTTAACTTGTATTTTGGTTTTTAAATGTATGTAAATGATCAAAAAAGAGTTAAACATTAATAATATCAAACTGGTTTTTGTGATATTTTATAAACCTCACAAACAATTACTTATCTAAACGACCTGCCCAGGTTACCCTGATTTAGGGTAATATTAAACACAACGTATTTAGAAGTATATGCCTTACATATCGTGGAGAGTTCCTTGAAAAAAATCGGCTTAACAAATCGAAGGTGAGCCACACTGCGAATAGGAATCCGTTGATTGGAATAAAGCCTGAATACATCACAGCTACACTACGTCGGGTGCCCGGCAGAAGGGCGTACGAGCGTTCTGACGCGAAAATCACTTCCATACAAATTGCCTTAAAAGGCTCAAATGTTCCCACACACGTACTATGAATCCAATGTTCTCTCGCACGCGTCATAAACCGTACACATTTTATATTTGTCACACATCTGATTCACAATTTTTTTAGGGGAATTTGTGTTAAGTTCAAAAGGAAATGTTTAAATTTCCTTAAAATATAGGCTGTTGTTTTGCATATGCCCTTTTGCTGGGAACGTTTTGGTGATTACGCGTTCGCGCATAAGGGCATACGAGCTTATACCCTTCTGCCAGGCACACTAGTACAAGTATATTACCAAATCGATTAGTAGTCTCACATGACTGCTAATGATCAATCATGTTATCAAATATTAACACATACGTCAGACTGCAGTGATTATTCGGCACATTTGTTATTCAAGCGATGCCAAAGTTATCTCATTCCAATGTACCTTCCTCACGTTACCCTCTTGGCTTGGAAAAGAAATATCCCTGGCGAGTGTTTAAATGTTCATTTGGAGTTATTACTTGCGAAAATAATGACTATTTAGATCGGTTAAAATAACGCATACATCAGCTTAATGAACGACAAGTGGTTGTGGCTGTGTTCTAAGTCAGATTAGGAAGTCACGACGTGTACGGTTGACTTAACCCGAGACCATCATAGCGGTAAACTAGATCGTTAGAATGCAATGATCCGTGTCGAAAACAACCCATCCTGAACCGGGCTGGATCCGGGTTGGTTTTAACACGGTTAGAAACGTAGATAGTGTGAAAAGGCCTTATCAAATAGCCGTAAGCAAGATCGCAACCACTAGATGACTGGTGGTCGACTTGTGACCTACATTGCAAACCAACAACATCCAGCATACCAGAAAACACAGAATAAAATACACCAAGCCACAGTGGCATGTCAATCCTAGATCGGAATCTAAACCATTTAAAGGTAGTATACACCATTTGCATATATCGAAAATATTTACTACCGAATTATTAGGAAATATCCTACTCATCTAAAAGTAAATGTTGATTCTGGGCATCCAGCAAAATGATTGCGCTATAGATATTCTGTAATTAATGTTATAATGAAAAATTCGCGATCGCCGTTTTTCGTGCTTTTCTCGGCATCAATGACTCTAAAACTTCGGACAGCACAGTTAAACGATATTTACTATAAAATAAAACCCCCCAAATCTACCCATTCATGATAATTCAAGCAATGACCAGTGGCCAAAACGGGCTTCCATAGCTACGGCTAAGGCTGTTGTCAGCATCTCCCCACGTAGTTGTAATAGGCGCACACCTAGACAATGGCCATCGACAAGAGTTTTAAATGCGGCCTTACTCAAATCACATGCGAGGTTGTAATAGGCGCACACCAAGACGACAGCCATAGACAAGATTTTTAGATTTTTAGATTTTTTAATTTTTTAATTGTCGAGGGGGGGGGGGGGGGGGGGGGGGGGCGGGGGGACAAGCTTTACGGGTTTAATCCCCCGGACTCCCCTAGCAAGGCAAACAGCTCTTCGATAGGAGAAGTGCGGTAATTGGTACCAAACGATACATGAAGCCTCGGTATAGAATTATCCCAAATGGTCAGTTATTGGCCGATCCACTGTAAACAAATTAATCTTTAAATAACGGGTTTGTCCACCTGTAAATCTAACAAAAGCAATCGCCGTATTTTAGTTAAACGGATTTTGGGCGTAAAATTAAGTTACTGTGACCTAGAAAATATCATGCGTCTGTAGTTCAGGTTTTAAGGTCAATTTATTACGAAGAGGATATAAATGTACACGAATACTATTAAAATACAACATATTGGTGTGAATATACAGCAACACCAAAGTAATCGGTTGAGATTTGGCCTTATCCGTAATTGACCTCAACGATAAACTTTACGAGAAGGATTTTTCCTCGGAAAACAAAATGTGCAACGGCGGCAAAGCATTAAATTCTGAAGGAGAGAGCGTTTGTTAATAGGGCAACACTAACTATACCTTTCCGTTCGATTAAGCTCTCCCTATTTAAAAACAAACTACTTCTAATGTTCCACGACATATTCTACTTGTTCGTCCATTTTGTTGATAGATGTATCCCCTTGGCGCAGCCTCTCTGCTATTTGAATTCATTGGGAAAGTCACCTGTCCATAGCTCCCCCTTTGATCTCCTTTCAATGACTAATGCCTCTTGACTTATTATTTGCCTGATAAAAGACCCGAATATTATACTTTCAAAGTGTACACAACCTGAACGCGCCAAACCATTACAAACTATAGGCCGCGTATACATTAATCTCAATAACCCCTCGGTGAAAAGTGGAAAACAAATACAGGGAATTAGTGGAAAATCTAAAAGCAACGCCGCCTTCAGAAGAAAGAAAACTAGGGCGAGGTAATTTCCCTAATAACCTGTCCACGACTCAGTCTTGAGGGAAAGTATTCGGACGTAATCATGATAATGGACCGATCACGAGGTCGAGCTAGTAAGGTGCCGTATCCAACTCCAGAAAGGCGGTAAAAGACTCTTAACTTCGGTAGACCTTAGTCTGTGATTCGACCTGGATAGAAAAACCCTTCAAGTAATACATGATGTTTGTTTCAAAAAGATACGGAGAATTATTGTTCAGATAAAACCATATAACAATAACGCTGCTGCAGAACAAAAACCAAACCGATGGCACATGGACCCCCCCCTCCCAATTATGCCCAATCATGCCCAATCAACTAAATTATAACAAGCAAAACAAAAGATCGATATTTACTCTCCTTGAAGTTGGTTGTTGACAAATAAAGAGTAAAGACAGCTGCACATGGTTATACTCAAATTAGAAACATTATCGGCAGACTTCAAAGTGGCGTTTGACGGTACCTCTAACGTCCTGGCATTTCATGCAATTATGATCATCATTCATACAAACATACACAAAACACCAACACAAAATAAGGTACGAAGACTAAACTAAAGGGTGATGGGGAGTCATCTTGTCAGAAAGAAATTCCCCGAAACCATAAAAAAAGGAAAGTCTTCCTGGCTATTTAAAAACATTTTTCATTAAAATTCACCAACTCTCACCTTCAATTTCGTACGAAAAAATCACAAGCTTTTACCAAACCAATTTAGTCATTACCATTACATTTCAAAACTTTTGGGAAAATATTTTATAATTACAGATCAAATTCGTCTAAGCTGTTGCCGAAAGGCAGAGATCTAACACGTCTTTATCAATACATTTCAAACTTAAGCTAAGTAAAGTAGTTTCGTGTGTGATTGAGTCAAGCACACATCAGGTATTCCATTAGGTATTTTATCCAATATTCCGGAGGTTGCAGGTTCCAGTCCCGCCTTGCCATTTTTTTGGTTCACTTTAAAATATATGCAAATCTACCTAGTTAGTTTCCCTTGCGGTTTATTTGTGTATTATAAGATAAAAGGTCGTATCCTCATTGAGTGATCTCCACAATTGCGCTTCCCATATTATATCGTAAAATGGGGCGCTGGTCCGGCATTCCGGGAGTCGCAGGTTCAAATCCCGCCTTGCCAATTTCTTTGTTCACTTTATGCAAATTTACCTAGTCAGTTTTTCTTGTGTTTTATTTAACATAAGTTTAACATTGATTTACATAAGATTAATTCGATCTCTAAATGATCTGTAACGACGAATATTTCAGAGACAATGTTTAAATAGAATCACCAATAATTATTGGTAAATGACTAAATTAATATAGTAAAAGTATGTGATTTTGTTTTCTCGGACGAAATTGAATGTGAGAGTTGGTGAATTTGAATGAAAAATGTTTTAAAATAGCCGGGGGAACCTATAGGCAGAATGAAATACTGGTGTTATTCACTGCTGTCGTTGGTTACTGAAGAATGCACCGTTTAGCAGTAGGTATTTGCCAGAGACTTGTCATGAACGAGTGAGTTGGGTTAGCTGATTCAATAAGAAATTGGTCTCCTTTTTCCATCCGGCGAGAAGGCCGATGAAATCGACTCTAAAAATACCCACGTTTTTTTCGGTTGATTGAATTCGTGTCAACGCATTGGTTCCCGTTCTATTTAACCGCACCGTTCTTTCGCAGATACGGTGCAATCTACTTGATTGTTTTCAAGACGGATACCTTATGTACATTGCATAATTATGTACATTTCCTCCCTTTTTTATATAAAGTGGGCGTTTTAAGGTAACCCAGTGAATCATTATCAACAAGTTTATTAGGATTAAACATCGTACTGGTGCTAAACACCCCATACAATTGTTCCGTCTGGATTGCTGTCGTTTTTAAGGAATACAACATGTAGGTAATTTTGAACGATCACTTAGTTGTTTTATTGTGTATTTATATTCTCTAGATAGTTGGAGTTGGCTTTTCAAAAGGAAAAGAAAACTGACTGATCGTTGGAAATAAAGAGTACAGAAAGCGTGTTTCAATGTTTTCTCTAAGAGTGTCCTTTTATCTACTTTTAGGGGAGAGGTGGATTTTGTTTAAGGTAGGATACACCATTGGTAGTTGCTTGAATTGTCAGGAATGGGTGGATGTAAAGGTATGATACACCATTGGTAATTTCTTGAATTGTCAGGAATGGGTAGATTTGAAAAGTTGTATTTTATAGTAAATATCGTTTAACTGACCTGTTCGAAGTTTTATGATCATGGATGCTGAGAAAAGCAAGAAAAACGGCGTTCGTTTTCACCCGGCGTCAGGCAGTGGTTCTTATGTTGTTCTTGTTTGTTTCGCGATCGCCGTCCGTAGGGAACAATTACAAGATATCTAGCGCAATCATTTTGCTGAATGCCTACAATCATCATTTACTTTCAAATAAGTAGGATATTTCTTAATATTTTGATAGTAAGATGTTTCTATATCTGCTATACACAAAGCATGGGCGAATATAGCTTTAATACTTTAGCGGGGGTTGTAACATTTAACTACCAATCTTGACTTCAGCGAGCGCGTATAGCGCAAAGGCAATAACGACGTGGGGTCCAGGGCTCGCTTAAGGGGCCCGGAATATTAGGATTCTAGATGCTCTGTGGAGCAATCTGTGTTGATTTATGGCCACTCTCCTCTGAAATAACGTACTACATGTACATCAATACTACCGATTTTCAAGAGTTTCGTTCGGTTTGTAATGAAATAAACTTTGCTCAGAATCCCAAGCGACCCCCCGCAACCCCCCCCCCCCCCCCCCCCCCCCCCCCCCCCTTACTACCCCTCTACCCGTCACTACAAATGGATGAGATACATTTAGCATTCAAGCCGTGACTGATATAGTCCTCTTTACGGCTTTAGAGACATACCTTTTAAGAGCCATTTCGTGTAAAAACTTCATATAAAGCCCTGTCCGCACTGGACTTATTTGGGGCAAACTAACCGAGCTAATGGGTAACTTACCCATTTCAAGTCCAGTGCGAACAGCCTGGGTAACTTTCCTCACAGGTAACTTACCCACGCCGCATGGGTAGTTTAACCGAGCCAAAGGTGCCCAGGAAGATTGACCAGGTCAGTTTAACCGAGCCAGAAAATCCATTTCGGACGCGACGTCTCGGTTAAATCTTCCATCACCCATTATGTAAGAAAATAATGTTGAGAGCTAGCGTCGGGAACAGACGATCCGGTCGTCAAGTCGCGGTCATAGGTCACGCAGGGCGCCCTCTTTATTGTTTTGGAGCCAGCTCGGTTAGTTTACCCATCGTCTCGGCAAATCTACCCGCGTCAATTAAATCCATAAGTGGGAAGATCAACCCATCGGAATGTTACCCGGCGTCATGGTCAAATAACCCAAAATATTTATCCAGTGCGAACACGGCTTAAAGGATTACAGAAATAGAAAAATAAAAAGTACTTATATGATATAAAACATAGGTTACAGTATCAATACACCCAATAAAAAAAATTGTGGGTGATTTTAGGGTTATTTGAGCCATTACAAATTTCAAATTTCTCTTCGATCGCCCCGCCCAGAAAAATTCCTCCTGTCGAAGTCGTGACGTCACGTAAAGAATAGCTTTCTTCGCGATTGATCGCGATCGCGTGCGTACATACGTAACCACGCGATCGCAATCAATCGCGAAGAAAGCTATTCTTTACGTGACGTCACGACTTCGACATCCAGGCATTCTGTCAAAGGGGGAATTTTTCTGGGCGGGGCGATCGAAGAGAAATTTGAAATTTGTAATGGCTCAAATAACCCTAAAATCACACACAATTTTTTGTATTGGGGCTATTAATACTGTAACCTCTGTTTTATATCATATAAGTACTTTTTATTTTCTATTTCTGTGATCCTTTAAGTGTCTACCGTCAATAACAAAAACAACTTTGTAGGATGAAAGGACTTGTGCGGTTAGCAACCAAAATAGACTTTTAAAATCTCTAGCAGGTCCGTTGACATGGTAATGGGTCATTATGTATTTTTTTAAATTTTTTTAAAGCCTGTACAAATTGATTTCTTGCGATTATTCCAAGGGCCATCAAGCTAGAATGCGAAGTTATGTCACAAAAGTAATTATATCACGACAATACATCACCCCTACCCTTACAAATAGAAACACTTAAACAAATTCATCTTTATATCATATGTATGCCCTACAAAATGGCATGTTTTACAACTAGCAAATTTATTTTGTGTAATTGGGTAATTGTGTACCCTTTGTGTAATAGTATTCTTATTAATGGGGATTTTTAAACAAACCTTAAACAGTGCATTTTTTTTGTTTTCTCTTTGTTTGAATTTATAACATATTTAAATTATGATGTTTTCCTGGATCCAGCGCATTTAGATAAATAGCAGGTCGTGTTGACCCCCCCCCCCCCCCCCCACTAGGCCCCGCCCACTAAAAAATCATATTTTGTCTGCTATTTGTCAATGTAATTGACCACTTCAGCATCGACACAATCGTGGCCTCCCATGCATCTTTAGACGATGTAACGGTACCCTTTATATTCAAATGTGCCTGTCGGTATGCGCACGCATCGTGTTTTGCATACAGACAATTGGTTGAGGATTTACGTCGCAGGTCAGAGTGCCTTTGAATTATGTGGCCCCTGATGTGACCTCTTAACTACATTTATGTAAAACACGATGCGTGCGCATACCGCCGGGCACATTTAAATAATGATCGCTCCAGTAAATACTATGAGTGAAAACCATCGTCTATGTGATTAAATTAATTAATTCAGAATTGCCCCGCCCTTCCCTTGCCACAAAAGTCATATTTGGTTGACGTGTATTTCTTGATACATTAAAACTAATATATATTCAGATATGCCGGCGATATGCGCACGCATCGTGTTTTACATACATTTGGTTAAGAGGTGACATCAGAAGCCACACAATTCACCTGCGACGTCACTCCTAAACCTAATTGCATGCAAAACACGATGCGTGCGCATACTGCCGGGCACATTGGAATAAAGATTTAAACAGAGGGTACATCGTCTATAGGGGCAGGGAAGGCTATATATGAATTGTGTGGGTGGGGCCTAGTGGTCAATGTGACCTGCTATTTATTCAATGGACTAACAGCAATACAAAGTATTACTTTGTTTGTGAAAATGCGCTTGAAAACATGCGCTTGAAAACAGCATACTTTTACATGTTATAAGTTAAAACAAAGAGAAAACTAATTAAGGTTTGTGTGAAAATCACAATTTTTGGAGTACAGTTGCACTAAAGGTATACAATTGCACAAAGATTTCTTCTCAGATATGAAAACACCAATATTAGATCTAACAATAGTCAGCCAAAAATATATTCTGACTGCCCTGGAAAGTGGTTTTTGGAAGGGAAACAAATGGGGTTAAAATGCAATTTTACTACATGTAGTTGTAACAACATGCCATTTTGTAGGGCATTCAAATGATAAAAAGATGAATTTTCAAAATGTTTCTATTTTTCTTGTTAGGGTAAGGATGATGTATTGTCGTGATATAATTACTGTTGTGACATTACTTCGCATTCTGGCTAAATGGCCCTAAGAATTATTGCAATAAAACTATTTTTACAGGCCCCAAATTGGCCAAAAACAGCCAAAATATATAATGGCCCGTTACCACGGCAACAGACCTGCTAGAAATGTTTATAAGTCTAGTTTGGTTACTTAGTGCCCAAGTCTATTCATCCTGATCGTGAACACTTCTATGAGGTATTTACACGAAATGACTCAATGGTTTGAACCCACGCCATAATAGAACGCTCTGACGAGGCGCTCTCGCTTAACGCCAATAGACCTCAATTAGGATAACGCAACGTTTACAAAGCATTTCTTTGTTTGGGTTGAAAGCTGCCCAGCTTCACCAAGTTTAGTAACAATTTGTCAATGTTTCCACTTATATCATTTACAAATTAGCTCTTTTGCTCGGAATCGCTGCACGAAATAATAACCAATGCTTAACCAGTTACAAAACCCTCTTTGGAATCGTAATTATATCGTTCGTGTACACTGTAAAACCAGGTGTTTAACTTCTAAACACATAGTTAAACGCAAATTTGTAACACTTTTTAAACACTTGAACACGTTTATGAATAAACACTTGACGACATGTTTATAACTGAACACAGCGTTTATTCTTTAAACACATGCGTTTATATAATAAACACACTGACGTGTTTAACAATGGCGTTTATAATCTAAACACTTCTTGTTATATAAACGTGTTTATGTGTTTAAGGGTTACACATGTTGACGTGTATATGGCCTGTAACACTTTTTAAACACATAAACACGTTTATATTAACAGAAGTGTTTAACAATGAACACTACTTTTAAATTGTCTAAACACGTGTTTATTGCAGGAAACATAAATGCATAACGTTTAAATTATAAACACTCTATGCGTTTATGCGTTTAACAATACTGTAATTGTAAACGCGTCATGTGTTCACTGGTTTTACAGTGTAGCTGTTTTCGAGGTATAATTGACCTTCTACGTCATAGGTAGAGCGATGTACGCGCAGATTTGATAAGCATAGTCCGAGTCCGGAGTCAAAGTTGTTTTTTGTATGTTTTGCCACAAATGATTACTTGTTGTTGTTTTTGTTTTCCTTTTAGGTCTGTACTACAGATTCGGACTGCGTAGGTCGTAACAGACCATCTTGTTGCGCAGCATTACACCTGAGCTCCATCCGATTATGTCAACCACTTAGTGAGGTGGGGGATGCCTGTAACACCTACAGTAGACCTCATATGTGGAGTGGTGAGAGACAGGGAGTAAACTGCCCCTGTGAGCAAGGCTTGGAATGCTTGTCAGGATCCAGTTCATCCTACGTCAGTAGGGGCACCTGTATGTAAGCGTGGTACAGCTGTTTACAGGTTACAACCACACATGTGACGTGTATATGAAAATCATTGGCAGCCGGGGACTAAATACAAACATAACTTTTCAAACATGACTTGGACGCGTGACAGCCTGATAGACGCCATTCCAGGCACCTGCGACGAGTATTCAGTACACGCTCGTGCTGACTTGGGAACGATATTTCAGTAAACGGCAAGATAAGTCATGATGGTGCTTTATAAAACAATACGAACATTGTTGAAGCTTTCCTCGTTTTTCTGCAAAAAATATAAAAATAAAACTTCACTGACGATGTTGACGACACTACTGGGCTTCAAACAGGCGGAATCTAGTCGGAACTTGGGTTTACACCTTGGCCATCAATCCAAAGTGCTGGCCGCGTGACTGATTGAGCGACTCGAGGCACGGCTAATTGTGCAGCGCCCTCGCTTATTCGTCACGTTCATGGCTACCGGCCTGATCAAACGTGGATACGAATCAGAGCGGTGATGTGACGTGCCTTGTCGGTCAACAATCAACTCTTAAAGCGAGTGGTTGCCAATAGCAACGGAAGCAGTAATCGAACGCACTCAACAGGCTGATGTACCGTGAGCCATGGTCAATGGAGATACACACACGGACTGGACACCTAAGAACATTGACACTTTTAACCAGCGCATATAGCTATGCTTTCTCGTAGTTTGTAGGTTTATTTCCTAGGAACCTCTCTCTAACCCGATATAACTTAAACATTAAGGTTCAATTTGTGTATATACGGCCACTTAGATACAACTACATTCATTAACTATACACACATAATAGTCGCTTTCGTTTGTGTATGAATATAATCGTTGTGATCATTAGTAACTATGGTAACAGCTGTACAGGTACATTAATTGTTATTAATGACGAGTAACGGACATGTTTGATGCTTATAAAAACGATGATTGATACTATAAGTTATAATGTCAAATCACTCAGTGTTTTGTTGCGAGAACGGACGGCGTAATGAATGAGGGGTACATAGACCGATTATAATGGAGTTTAAAAGTGTTGATTTGTATGACATCTGTAAAATACATTCTTGGTATAAATCAAACACAATGTATGTCTTTCCGAATATTTTAAATCATGTTTATGTTTAATTTATATTAACCAACTCTTACATTCAATTTTGCCCGAGAAAAACATTCCCACGCTTTTAAAACCGATTTAGTAATTTACCACCAGGGGCGTAGCAAAGACGTTTTCATTGGGGGTGTGAAAGTTAATTTGCCGACTCTGAGCCGAGTGGGCACGAATCCATTTACGGCGAAAACATTTGGATTATAGATGCTCTGTGGTGCAATCTCAGGGATTTCCTGGCTACATTCCTCCGACTCATTTAATCAAATTTGCTAACAAAAATCTGCTGAGCAGAACTCATCACAGAGCGGGGAGGGGGATGACTGGCATCATGATCAAAAGGTGATCAACATCAAGACATATCATCGCCTATTAAACAATTGCAAAGTCGCCTATATACTGTTATCAATTCACTGTAGCGTACACATTGTGTGGGCCAATTTACCAAGATTTTAGATTTATAGATATGTGGAAACTTGAACCATGCTTCAACTGGTGAAAGGACATTAAGCTTTACTGTTCTGCCGTAACTTTGAACTCTCTGCCTAATGGTCACTTACTTGTCTCAAATCTGGCAAGATCTTCGAGTCAAATGGGGGTCAATGTACACCGGACGATAGACAATGATTAAAGTATGCTGGAGAATTACTGAAAATGCTTTCTGTGTTATTGTTGTGGTCCAGGCCAGTTGCCGACTGAGGCTCGAAATGCCGACTGAGGGAAATTATTTGGGGGGGGGGGGGTATTTAATGTAGCTGAGTTTTTTTCCAAGAATATACAATCACGCACAACCCAGTGGCTGAAGAAAACAAGTTACGAATCGCTACACGGGTTAGTATTAAGTGACGGTCTTCGCTAGGTCACACCGCCCATACCGTACCGGGCGCGGGGAAACACTAATCGAGCTTCTCAGAATTCTGAGAAGGAAACGCACAGCGTTCTGGGTAGCGTTATGACCTTTTGAATTACACGCAGCGCGGTTGAGCCGCGGATCCGGAACTGCAGTTCACAGGTCACACAAAATCTATCCAATCAGGGCTCAAAGCACATCAACGCTTCCCAGCGCCCAACAGGGAATGTAACGGTCATGAAAACGTTTCAGAACATTTTTACACGAGAGGGCGCACTAGTTTACGAAAAAATGTAACGTATTTTTATCAATCGTGTCATTATGTTTGGAAGAAAATAACATAGCTCGAATGACTATTGAATAGTTAGATTGTAGTGGTATACACGCAGGCGACCGTTGCACAATTTCGTTTATTCTCTATATTTGTCGTGAGCATAATCCACGTTAGAATAGTGTAGTATTTTCTTTGTAAAATACTTTTCGTGAACAGCATGCACCAGCGCGAATTAGCCACTATAGATAAAACCAGCACTATTTGTCTGCCATCAACTATAGCGTGTGAGGCGACATTGCGATCTATGTTATTATGTTATTATGTGTGAATATAATGTTGGTTCAGAGCTATTCGCGTAGTTAAACTAACTGTACTGTGCGTGCACACAACCAAATAATATCATTTTGGTTCTCAATGCAAACTATACAAAACTGTTATAAGAAAGCTTGATATTAGTAAGGACAGACGGTGTGATACGACAGGAACTCCGACGTTTTAAAAAGAGGTCATAAAGGCACAAATTCTCCATTTTCAATTTTGAAGTGTAATAGCTACCTGTTTGCTTCAAGTTGTCTTGACAAACTGAAAATCGAGGTCGAAAATCAATGCGTTGCATTTCTGAAAGTTGATTATAACTGTACGTAGTTAGTTTTTCTGCTTGAGCCTGGATAAATTCTTGGTAAGATTATACCTATTTCCACGTATCGTTTATGACTATACTTTGCGTATTTGTTTTGTCTTGTAAGTAGTGTATATCTATAGCTTATCACCTAACCCCATCAGGGCTACAGAATATGTTGATATATTATATAATTTTTTGTATTGTGCAAGTACGACGTACGGAAAAATAAGGTGATCTAATAAAAATTATTATTAAATTTCATGGCAAATATGAAAGGTTTGTGCGTTTTGTTTTTCTGTTATCCCTGTGAACTGTTTGACTCTTTTTAAGAGACGGGATCTTAATAACTATTGACGGTTATAAAGCAGGTACAGCTCTGTTCACTAAGCGCCCCCCCCCCCCCCCCCCCCCACCCCACCCCCTCTCGAAAAAATAATAAGAATAATTATAATTAACAATAATAATAATAAAATAAAATAAATTCAAATAATTTTGCAAAAATTATTCTTCGTTTCGGTCACATAAAAAACAAGTTTTTCAGAAACATTCTGGAACTTCCAATAATGTCGGAAAATTTGGATCAGTTTTTGAATTAAAAATTCATTCCTTACAAAATAACCATCGCGCTTGAAATAACAATAAATCAACGCAGTCCTTTTGTTTTATTCTACAATGTATTGTGTTTTGTTTTAATCGACGGGTTGTGAAATAAAATATTTTCAATGTTTGTTGAAGACAAGCTACTTGATTCAGAGTGTAGCAAGTAAGCGACAACTTCGTACCAATGGCTCACAATGAGGTAGGAATCAAACTGGCGCCATCTGGGTGACATTCTCTTTAAAACTAATTCTACAACCAACAGACTATAACTGCAACTGCAAAGACAATTTAAAGCAAGGGTGGGATCACATAAACTTAGAGGGTCATCAATAATGATTTGGGAGCAATGAGATGAATTTAGCCTTAAATTAATGATATAAATGCCCTGTGAGAATATGTTGATCTGCCGCTGACGCAATCTGACTGCGTAGCAAATTCTATAAACACAAAAAAGAGACAGGAAGGATAGTGTTTCCTATGCATATTATGCATAAACGTCATGCGAGTCCAACACAACAGCAATGAATAATGTATGCAGAGGCGGGAGACTGACATAGAGACGTAAACCAGCTCATTATGGGCTTTTTCTTTGCTTTGTCTATAGAACATGTAACGGTTCCACTTGTCCGGTGTGCTAACATATCCGGTTGGACAATTTTGCTTCAACACGCATGCGGCAGATTAATGAGTACACCCTTGTGACGTGTACAACTATCTGCTGAATTCAACCAGAGAAGTAAGAACACCGGAAAAAGTGAAACTGTTACACCAGATTCGCCTCCACTGACTTCCGAATCACTAAGAAGCAAACAAAAAGAGAAGCAAATTAAAATATTCGAACTTTTGGGTTCATATCAATCAATGGAATGTTTCTAAAGCACCAGAATGGCACCAAAAAGTGGCTATAGTTCCCGCAGCTGTGAGCTTAAAATTGCCTTAAGACGAAGACGAAGCTATAGACGAAGCCAAGACCGAAGCCAGGAATTCGAAAAGGCCTGTCACGCAGAAGGTAATGATACCAGGGCCGTTTTTCAAAGGCTCCGTCTTTAGTTTCATTAACATTGCTAAACTGCATGAACGAAGCCAAAGATGGAGACCAAAGCCGGGGTTTGGAAAACGGCCCCAGACTGAGAACGGGGTATTCGCATAATAATGCCGCGACAAATCGAAATAATCATGTGCGTTTGTATATAGACTCATTTGGGATGCGAAATGGGTGATCAGATATACAGGGTAACAAAAAACATACAAGCTCACTGCCACTGAAAGCTAAATCTACCTCAACCAATGGATAGAAAACATTTCTATAGATAAGCACACCTCTACCAACCCAAAGCCAAAACTATACCAATGGATAGAGAATCCTTCTAGATAAGCACACCTCCACCACCCAAAGCCAAAACTAGTATACCAATGTATGGACAATCCTTCTAGACAAGCACACCTCCACCAACCCAAAGCCAAAACTACATATGGCGCGGATCCAGGGGGGGGGGCACGTGCACGTGCCCCCCGGGTAAAATGAGTAATACAACAAAAAAACGGGGGTGGGGGAAAAGGGGGGGAGGTGAGAGAAAAGGAAGGGAGGAGGATCGGATCGGAGGATCTGCTGTGTCGAATTTTTGGCATAAAACTATACTGACAAAAAGGGTTATTAATCCATGGAACCCCAGTTTGCGACCCGCACCCGTTCAATTTATTTCTCCCTGCACGTGAAGCCCTCTCAGGGTCTCTACTCGCAGCGAGAGAGCGAGGCCGGACATTGGTGTTATCCGCAGAAGACAACCTGAACCCGTCTGGCGCGCATCTATCCGCTCGTTGGTATCAGAGGTGGCTCCGTTAACCAACGTATGATACTCGGACTACCTGGCATCGAGGTTCGATAAATAACCCCGCGCCTGGTGAACATTGATTGGCAGTATACTGTCCCCTTCATTGCCAATTACCCTTTTATTGCAGTATATCTGGATGAACGTTTATGTTGTTAATGACCTTGTGTAAGAATGTTGGTTGGTTTGTTTATGGACTTATGGTTTGTCCAACCCAAGCTCGGAAATTGTCCGAAAGCTCATCTTTTTGGCGACAGTAGTTTTGCTATATCCAGTTTTGGGTGTGGCCCACATTCATATATAAACTTATATATATTATATATTTATAATATATTTTATAATCTCCATTATTCTCTATTTTATCGCCATATAATCTTTAAAACTTTTGCTAAAAAAATCAGAGGAAAGAGGCCAAGAATCGCCTCAGATTGCACCACAAAGCATATAGAATCAACATTTTCCCGGGGCCCTTAAGCGGGCCCCGGACCCCACACCGTAAGGGCTTCTCGCTTCGCGCTCGCATTTTCAAGTTTTGGGTGTGCCCCCTGTCTAAGAAAAATCCTTGATCCGCGCCTGTATACCAATGGATGGAGAATCCTTCTAGACAAGCACACCTTCACCACCCAAAGCCAAAACTACCTATACCACTGGATGCAGAATTCTTATAGACAAGCACACCTCCACCCAAAGCCAAAACTACCTATATCAATGGATGGAGAATCCTTCTAGACAAGCACACCTCCACCACCCAAAGCCAAAACTACCTATACCAATGGATGGAGAATCCTTCTAGTCAAGCACACCTCCACCACCCAAAGCCAAAACTACCTATACCAATGGATGGAGAATCCTTCTAGACAAGCACACCTCCACCACCCAAAGCCAAAACTACCTATACCAATGGATGGAGAATCCTTCTAGACAAGCACACCTCCACCACCCAAAGCCAAACTACCTATACCAATGGATGGAGAATCCTTCTAGACAAGCACACCTCCACCAGCCAAAGCCAAAACTACCTATACCAATGGATGGACAAAGTTGCAACAGGGATCTCACTATCCGACCGACACGTCAGACTCTAGCTTCAACCTTATACATCTTCACTTTCTTTGTCTACCCAACCTAACTGATGCAAAAACTAAAACGAAACCAAAACAAATGCCAATTAATCTCCCAGAAATCCAACATATGCAGGGTGAATACTTGCGCATCAAATCACGGTACGGAGACGATTCACGTAGTAGCAACAGATCATCATAGGGCGATCTCTTGAAAACTAACAAAACACACACACTAAAACCAATAGTGATACTAGAACTGTGAGAGCATGTAGAGGCTTCGTAATCCGAGAACATAATACACACTTCCCAATACCCCATAATCCTTTAAACCACGGTGGACTCAGATCTTAGATCTCATTTACATCCAAATTGTCACTTTGCTTTAACCTGTTCCCGATGAAGTCAAATTACACGTTAAATCTACGAAACTTTCAATGTTGAGTACACGCCGGTTTTAAATACAAGTATTAATTTCAGTTCCCGCCACAAATCAAAACAAGACAAAGACAACAGTTATTCGAAGAAACATTGACTCGTTACGACACAAAATACCATGGTATTCGAGTCCCTGCAAGTCCATCACAAGTCTTTTAGTCTCAATTCAAGTCGCTCTAGCTATTCAAAATAGGCTTTTATTAAAAGCATTTATTTGCGACTGATTTCATGAAAGTAATCGTGACTGGAGTTGTGAAAGGAATGGAGTTGTGAAAGGAATTGACGTGAAAGGACTTGCAGGAACTCAAATACAACTCTGCCATACAATACAACAAACATATACTCTTATGTGGTTTCAAAGGGCTGAACAAAAACTACATATAATCTGAAAACGTGAATAGTTATCCAATAACTATATTTAGTCTCCAAGGAAATACTCAGGTGGATGTACTGTGTTAGATGTCTGGATTGCATTGCCACCAGCTGCAGTAGATGTTCTAGGCACATGGAGCACAGTCATATCCATACTGGAGAAGAGACTAGGTCTAGCAGAGTGACGAGGGATGATGAGAGAACCAAGATACCAATAGCTTAAATGTCAAGACACTTATGCCAGAATTTTGAAAATTACACGATGCTTGACGGAAACCTAGCTTAGTTGTTTTAAACAAGGAAGTGAGGTTTTTGGCTTTTAATTACTTGGGAATGGAATTAAAGGGGGACTATGTCCTGAAATCCCCAAAATGTGTATGTTTCTGATTGTTTACTTATCCTATTTTAAACATCTGGTTGAAAGGAAACCAACCTAGTGTCTTAACCTCCCAGGGGGTAAAAAAACGAGAACAAAAAATGTTGTTTACGTTTGACGCGGCGGATATTTGGGTGTATTCGTAATCGTATACACATTTCTAGCCGTCAAGACATTGTGTAGTACAGTGGCTGTATCTCGTATAATCGGCGCGGTGACAGCATCAGACTGGTGCCGCAAACAATACATCGAATACACAACCGATATAACGCTTGGAATTGAGGTTCCATGCCACTGTCGTAAGTGTATTATTATTATTATTATTATTATTTTTCGGTAATGAAACCGAGGATTCCTCAAAAGCGCCCAAGGCACTGTAGCTCGTAAGCCTGAAGAAACCCGAGTAGGAGGATGAACGGAATGCCAGAAACACCGGGGCGAACCCCTTCTCTTAGCGATAAGCGTAACTGGGTTCTTTTACGTGCGTGTCCTGGTTCAATATATACACAATACACACACACGGGACCAACGGCTTTACGTCCCATCCGGATCCGAAGGACGAAGCAATAGTGGTTTAATTGCCTTGCTTAAGGACACACGTGTCGACGGCCGGGATTCGAACTCACGCTCTGTGGAACAGAAAACACACGCTCTTAACCACTCGGCCACGACACTCCACAAGAGTTGTATGCGAGATAGCAGCATCGCCGCAGCTACGTACGTTGCCATGGAATCGTTACTACATTAAAACAGCTCGAGTTTAAGGGGTCAGAAAAGTGACCACAGAAACTCATTCTACACAAGAATAACACAAAAACGCCCAGTTTTTAAAGGGCAGTTGCGTGGGTGTTTATATCTAACTTTTAAATGCTCTTTCTGATTAACACAAATTTGTTCAAAACGCGTTTTATAGCCTTTTATAGCTTTTATAATATGTTACAAACATTTCTTGGCTATCTCTTGGTCAATTTTGACCAAGGTATTGGCGGCTAAATCGACATGGCGATCACGCACTGCGAAGCCATCGACAAGAAGGTGCCGTATCCTACGGACCCCACACCCATTATCTGGCAGTCAATAACAGGTTAGGCGCCGGCATACTATAGCCGTTTTCTCATGGTGTTAACCCTATTGACCAAAGGAACACAGGGTGTGTGCTGTTAAACACACACAATCGCTGAGCACACATTCTTCCTTGGCAAAAACAGGGTTAAAACCGAATTTCCAGGTGATGTACAGTATATTGTTTGTGGCTGGTATTCAGCTGGTTTTCGCTAAGCATAACAAGCACACGGAGCTGCCTGGTAACCTGTTTTTACTGAGCAAGGTTTTTTGGGGCAGAGTACATTCTTGTGCTTATTAATATTAGCAGCCCCATGAAATTGGCCCACTGAGCGTAAACCAATCAGAGTCCAATGCCTCTGCGGAAAATGACCGTCGTTAAATTACTATATTTAGGGCCAAAAATAGACTAAAACAGACTAGTCTCTTTTCAGTCAAATACTTCAAGACGAGCGCTACTAGAATGCTAGAGGCTATTTGTGTAAACAGCTGTGTATACATTAAGCGCCTATTTCCCAAAAGGATGCTGGCTATGCCTCCGCGCGCGTAAAAGTTGTATACCCAGCACGATATGTGGCAGAGGGGTACCCCCTCTTATCCCTATACTTTATACGCACTCAACACTATTGTAACCTAACCCACCTCCCCCCCCCTTGAAACCTAAAAGGAATTCCTGAGATCCTGGGAACACAATGGTCAACACAAAAGAGGGGGGTTTTCTCTGCCACATATCGTGCTTCATATGAAAAGTTGGCGGTGCCACGCATGAACATTTTACAAGTACAACCTTACAAATTAATCCTTAACAAAGAAAATACAAGAAATGAAAATAATACACACAATGTAGATTTGGAGAAAATTGACTCTTTGTATGGTTTTTTAATTTGTGTATTGTTATATTTAATAACATCGACAGCGTCACAAAGTGAGGCTTCGTTTCGTTGCATGTTCAAGGCTCAACACATAAATGGAAATATCGTACACCTCTCGACACTGGAATGTAAGAATAATCAAAGGAAATGAACAGAAAGGCGATATGTTCAAGATTAAAATCCTATTTCACAAATAACGAAAATGCTGCAATGCAGCTGAGATGGCGATTCCAAACTTCGCCTTTTTCAGGTCAATAAATCCCTTTCTTCTGCTTTTTAAAAACGAAATATATTACCATAAACAGAATACATTAATTGCATTTACAATATAATTTGTAAAGAGAAGTTTTACAGCATTTCCGAGCATACATATTAAATCTATATGTATTTAGTTTTTAATTGTTTAAAATTGGTTTATTTGACGTTTAGTTCCATTTTAAAAACATATAGCGAGCTGTCAAAACATATTTTAAATTAAATTTTATTTTATTTAAAGGTAGGATACACCATTGGTAATTGCTTGAATTATCATTAATGGGTAGATTTGGGGGGTTGTATTTCATAGTAGATATCGTTTAACTGACCTGTCCGAAGTTTTACAATCATAGATGCCGAGAAAAGCACGAAAAACGGCGTTTGTTTTCAACCGGCGTTGGGCAGTTATTCTTATGTTATCTTTTTTTTTTTCGCGATCGCCGGACGGCGATCGCGAATTTTTCTTTATAAAATTATATTTTTCGGAATAATTACAGGATATCTAGCGCAATCATTTTGCTGGATGCCTACAATCATTATTTACTTTTAAATAAGTAAGATATTTCTTAATAATTCGGTAGTAAATATTTTCGATATCTGCAAATGGTGTATACTACCTTTAATTGAATGGAATGGAAAGACAAATCCTTCATCACCAAAGTAAACAATAACAAAGCTCAGTTGCAAATGAAATACAAAATGTTACATCGTATTCTCATCAGCCCTTTACTTTCAATTTATTGAAAACGAAAACAAAAACACAAAAGCATTAATGTAAAAGAACGACATAGTAAGGAAGACTTCATTTTACTCATTAACCCTAACACCCTACTGTATTTTACTAGGTACTAGACCAAGTCCGCCAAAATCCACCAATCACACTGATTCCTGTGCATGTTTCGCTTCAGGCCTCCAGGACCAAGTTCATTATACTCCATCAATATTAAGTCTAGAGGACCAAGTCCGCCAAAATCCACCAATCACACTGATTCCAGTGCATGTTTCGCTTCAGGCCTCCAGGACAAAATTCATCATACTCCATCAATATTAAGTCTAGAGGACCAAGTCTGCCAAAATCCACCAATCACACTGATTCCAGTGCATGTTACGCTTCAGGTTTCTAGGGCCAAGTTCATTATACTCCATCAATATTAAGTCTAGAGGACCAGGTCCGCCAAAATCCACCAATCACACTGATTCCTGTGCATGTTTCGCTTCAGGCCTCCATGGGGCCAAGTTCATTATACTCCATCAATATTAAGTCTAGAGGACCAGGTCCGCCAAAATCCACCAATCACACTGATTCCAGTGCATGTTTCGCTTCAGGCCTCCATGGGGACAAGTTCATTATACTCCATCAATATTTAGCCTGGAGGACCAAGTCCACCAAAATCCACCAAAATCCACCAAAATGTAGAATGGATTGAGTTTTGGAGGTTAGGTTTAAAGAGACGTTTCGAGTTTATATAATTCAGTCCAATTAGACTAGCTTCCAAGACACTAATTCAGTTCTCACAGCGTAGATCCAATTTAGCTCAATATGAAAGTCGTTTTGTTTACAGTTGCATACGCCCAAATTGGAATAAAATAGGTTTTGACGTTACAACAAATAAAAAAAAAAGTGTTAATGACAGACGTCTTCAAAGGTAGGATACACCATTTGCAGATATCCCAAAAACATTACTACCAAATTATTAAGAAATATCTTACTTATTTTAAAGTAAATAATGATTCTAGGCATTCAGCAAAATGATTGCGCTAGATATCCTGTAATTGTTCGGGGGATTTTTATACAAAAACAAATCACGAACGTCGGACGGCGATCGCGAACAAAAACTAAGAACAACATAAGAAACACTACGTACACCCGACGCAAGTTGAAAACGAACGCCGTTGTTCTTGCTTTTTTTCTCGGCATCTATGATTATACAACTTCGGACAGGTCAGTTAAACAATTTTTACTATAAAATACAACTCCCAAATCCACCTATTCATGATAATTCAAACAATTACCAATGGTGTATCCTACCTTTACATCCACCCATTCATGATAATTCAAACAATTACTAATGGTGTATCCTACCTTTAACCAACTAAACCTAAGGTCATCCACATCCCAGATTTCATAAATGCCTAATTCTTTTTTTAGGCGCGTTGAGCAGAGCTCTGATTTGCCTTGTTGACCAACGAGAGTCCTTGCATTTCGTCATGTGCCAGAACCTCATTTCACGTGCCCTCTTTTTAAAGATAGGATACACCATTGGTAATTGTTTGAATTTTCAGGAATGGGTGATTTGGGAGGTTGTATTTCATAGTAAATATCGTTCAACTGACCTGTCTAAAGTTTTACAATCATGGTTGCTGAGAAAAGCAAGAAAAACGACATTCGTTTTTAACCGAAGTCGGGCGCTTTTTCTTATGTTGTTCTTGTTTTTTTCGAGATCGCCGTCCGGCGTTTTTGGTTTATACAATTAAATATTTCGGAACAATTACAGGATATCAACCGCAATCATTTTGCTGGATGCCTACAATCTTTATATACTTTCAAATAAGTAAGATATTTCTTAATAATTCGGTAGTAATTTGTTTTGATATCTGCAATTGGTGAAGCCTACTTTTAACCATCAATATTCTTACATAACGGTAACACAAAATAACATTTCAGTCAAATCAAATTAAAAGCAGTAAGCTCTTGCATTTAAGAAATTCACCCGCATAACTAAAACATTTTTTTAAAATGAGTTGCATACACCAAAATTATAAAATATTGTACATTTGAAATCTAATGGGGCACAAAAAAATGTTAAGAAAAAAACACACCACCAAAGGAATGCCCTGTTTACATTTTGGTTTGAATTGCTGTTAACCGGAATTCTGTTTACATTGACTAGGCCTAGACGCGGGATTATTTGTCACAAACCTCGATCCGAGACGGGCCAATCCAGGCCGGCACTGTGGGTAGCACACCCGGATATTTCTGGCCCCGCTCACTGCAAGTCGGTCACCAAGTTTATCCGTCGTTCATTTTGAAGTGTAGACACGGCATTCGATTTGAACTGGTTAAACTGACACCTTGTGATCGATTTGTACATTATACATGTACTTAATTTAAAAAAACTACAAGGGTATTTTTAATGAATCTTTAATTAGTTTCATTACCTGAAAGAATAATTATAAATATGTCACATGGTTCGGGATTGCTCTGTAAATAAAAATAGCAGAGCAAGCAGAATTTCGTTGACACTTTGCATTATAACTTATTACTTTTAAATGCATTTTTATATTCTTTTGAAACTGGCAAGAGATATTGCTTTTTGATTCTAATAAACAATAATTATTAATCAGGAAAATGTTTGCAAAAGGTAAAAGGAAACACGAAGCATATTTTGTCCAAGGTTCCTACAATAGCTAAACTTTAACGATGTGACAAAATAAGTACTTCAAAAATTCTAAAAATGTGTCAACAATCTTTGAACATTATTTAAAAGTAAATATTAAATTTGTGTAATACAAATAAATTGCATGTTAGCTGGTCACAGCTAAACAAACATAAAATACTGTTTGTCAATTTTCTTTTATATTTGTGTATTTAATCATCAACCCTCTATAGAGTGTTGAGGGATGACATACAGATTGGACAATACTGACAGATTATTTCAATTATATTGCACTTTCATCAGATGTTAAATTGGTGTGTTTATATAATTAACTGTGTTCCATATTCATATATATATTATATTTAGTTTTTCTGCATGGTTTGTTCTATTTCATATTTATGTTATTTGTTTACTTTTTACCGTCTTTTCAATGTTCTTCTTCGGTTATCTTGTTTGTTTTTGCATTTATAATGTTTTTACTTCTGTTTTATTCATCTTAATTTTCTTGAGTTTTTATGTTATAGTGTTAACCTTTTTTATACAGGGCCCTCAGAGATAGCAGTCTTTTAACTGATGAGGCCACCCTGGTTAAATAAAACTGTAAATAAAATAAAAAAGGAAATAAATACTAAAATCAGACTGCGCAGTTAATGCAGAAAAATGAAAAAGAATCTTTTGTGCATATTCATTTATAGTAAACAAAACAAATCGGCAAGTACAACTCACTAAGAAGCGTACCTTTAAAAATCGAACTGAAGAAGTTTTTGTACAGGCCAAAGTTAAACATTCATACTCATGTGTCAAACCAAACTTAAAATATAAAACAATGTAGCACAAGTTTTGGCACAAATTGGCAAACAAATTCTGAATCCACTAAGCCACGCCTCCCTGGTATTCTGACCAATCACAGGCAGTGATTTATGTCCGACATATGTGCACTAATGTCCGACATATGTGCACTAATGTCCGACATATGTGCACTAATGTCCGACATGCGTGCACATGAGTATGGTGGGAGTGACTGCAACATACAAAATGTTCCCTGATTGTTTTTTATATATTGTGAAAAGGCGCCAGACTATTTTATGCAACTTTAGCCTTTTTCACATTTGTTCTAATGTGGCCTCAAACATTAGGATATGTTTAATCCCAAATTATAAATTATTCATCAAAGAAGACTGTTATTAATATGTAATTAACTGTAGGTCATTGCTTTCATTTCTAATTGCAAGTTCCAAAAATAGAGATTTTACCTCACTTTCATTGAATAAACTCATGAATAAAGCCTATAGCATTGGGCAGGAACACATGTTAATTTCCCACGCAGTGGGGTAGGCTAACTAATTTAATCTAGTTCTTGAGGGGGTGTAAATGATAAATGATCAGCATGAACCAGCACAGGCAGTGGTCCTTTATAAAACCTTTGCTTCACCTCCGACTTTGCCTCTGACTTCGCCTCCCACTTCTGAATTACAGAAGCAAACTAATTGGAAACATTAAACTGTTGGCTTTATATCAATCGATTGAAGTGTAACAGACACCAGAATACAGCTGTTTTTCCTGCAGTTGAGGGGCAAATATCAACTTAAGCTAAAGACGAAGATGAGGCAAGGGATTCTAAAAGGCTCTATGTTTTCAAGCATACATTTCAGTAGCAATTTCAGCCTTTTTTCTGGGGGGGGAGTGTTACATTACTGTGTAACTGGCGATTTTTAACTGGTGTTTACACCATTTGCAAACATCAACAAACAAAGCTACTTGATTATTTGTCCCCAATTTACAGGGTTGTAGCTAGTACATTTTGAGTGACGGCTAATTTATCGAAAAAATACAGCGTAGCGAGCGAAGCATGGCGTTCTCACGGCGTCTATGCAGTTCATCAATCATCAATACTCCGAAAACGGGCTTATTGAGGGCGCCCTTGATTATCACGAGATTTGTTTCTGTGAAGCAAATCTCATGATAATCAAGGGCGCCCTCAATAAGCCCGTTTTCGGAGTAGAAAGCAATGTCAAAACACAGGTAACTATTTAAACAAAGCAGAGATGATCGTTTTACAAGTAAAATGGGAAGTTATGGATGTGCAACTATGCTGTTTTTTCTCTTTTCTCAATCAATCTTTATTCAAAAGTGAGTTTTTTGGTGCCAGTCAGAAAGGTGTTAGTTTACCTTCCGTCGCGGGCTCTCGGCCGGCCAATGCGAGTGCCGGTCAGACCCGACCAGCGCTTACCGGCATGGCGACATACCTGCCAATTTATTTTTTATAGTTAGTCAATATTTTTTTTTACAATACTGTTACACATCTTTGAATGGGTGCCAGCCAACTAGTCTGGTTTCCTGACCGGATAATTCCCCAGACGTCTTTAAGTTACTCCGTTTCAAAACAGCATTAATCTCTTGGTTTTCCCAGCATTTATGAACACAAAACCTAAAAAATCGGTCAGCAGCACAATATTTACTATGAATATGAACCTTCTAAACCATTCATTTTCGAAAATTACAGCAAAAGCAAATGGTGTATACTACCTTTAAATATTGCTCATTGGTCTTTTCTTGAAGACCCGTGGATGTCATTAAGGTATTGCCATCATGTCAAGGAGGGCATTTATCTTGATGTCTAGCCACTGAGTCTGCTTAGGTCGGAGGTCAGACACCCAATCCTTAGGGAGCTTACGATATCCCCAGTAACAGCCTAGGACGGCACCCACCACGCTGGCATTACTGGGACTGTCACGTCCAAACATCACCAAATTGGAGATTGCCTTCCTGTTAACCAGAGAGGAAAATGACAAGATTACTAGTAACAGCCTAGGACGGCACCCACCACGCTGGCATTACTGGGACTGTCACGTCCAAACATCACTAGATTGGAGATTGCCTTCCTGTCAACCAGAGAGAAAAATGACAAGATTACTAGTAACAGCCTAGGACGGCACCCACCACGCTGGCATTACTGGGACTGTCACGTCCAAACATCACTAGATTGGAGATTGCCTTCCTGTCAACCAGAGAAGAAAATGACAAGATTACTAGTAACAGCCTAGGACGGCACCCACCACGCTGGCATTACTGGGACTGTCACGTCCAAACATCACTAGATTGGAGATTGCCTTCCTGTCAACCAGAGAGAAAAATGACAAGATTACTAGTAACAGCCTAGGACGGCACCCACCACGCTGGCATTACTGGGACTGTCACGTCCAAACATTACTAGATTGGAGATTGCCTTCCTGTTAACCAGAGAGGAAAATGACAAGATTATTAGTAACAGCCTAGGACGGCACCCACCACGCTGGCATTACTGGGTCTGTCACGTCCAAACATCACCAAATTGGAGATTGCCTTCCTGTTAACCAGAGAGGAAAATGACAAGATTACTAGTAACAGCCTCGGACGGCACCCACCACGCTGGCATTACTGGGACTGTCACGTCCAAACATCACTAGATTGGAGATTGCCTTCCTGTTAACCAGAGAGGAAAATGACAAGATTACTAGTAACAGCCTAGGACGGCACCCACCACGCTGGCATTACTGGGACTGTCACATCTAAACATCACTAGATTGGAGATTGCCTTCCTGTTAACCAGAGAGGAAAATGACAAGATTACTAGTAACAGCCTCGGACAGCACCCACCACACTGGCATTACTGGGACTGTCACGTCCAAACATTACTAGATTGGAGATTGCCTTCCTGTTAACCAGAGAGGAAAATGACAAGATTACTAGTAACAGCCTAGGACGGCACCCACCATGCTGGCATTACTGGGACTGTCACGTCCAAACATTACTAGATTGGAGATTGCCTTCCTGTCAACCAGAGAGAAAAATGACAAGATTACTAGTAACAGCCTAGGACGGCACCTACCACGCTGGCATTACTGGGTCTGTCACGTCCAAACATCACTAGATTGGAGATTGCCTTCCTGTTAACCAGAGAGGAAAATGACAAGAGGAGTAATATCAGACTGGGAAAGATGATTACTGTGCAGGGGTTTCTCCTTGGGAGCCACAGAGCTGAAAAATGAGTGTAAAAAGTGCAGGTAAAAATTGTATACAAGCCACAACAATCCCCTTCCCCCTCCACCCTCCCCACCCCCATCCCCCCTCCTCTCTCCCCCTCTCAGTTCAGAGGGATTTGTATTCGACATGACAATAGCATGACGTTTGAAACCGCATCGTGCTACTGTTGTATAAATTGCATAAGCACAGCAGATCCTGTCGAGCTAAAGTCTTGTGCCAAGCCAAAATAAATTTGCCAAGTAAAATTGGTTTGGAAAGTCTTGCTTGTGATGTGTCAAATAAAACAAATCCAAGTTCAATTTGATTTGACACAAAATAAGCAAGATGTTTGACACGGCCTAAACACGATGCTTGACACGGGCCTAAGACAATGTCCAGGCTGGATAATTAGAGGTACTTGTATTTTCTCCTTACCTAAAGTCCATTCCTGACTTCAACGCTATCAGAGCAGCTGCCATAGGCCTGAAGGTATGGCTAGACTGGTTGGGGTGTAGTCTAGACCAGCTAGGTAAAAGAAAATTGCAACACAAATTTAAATGGAGAGGGTAATGAGATATATTACGCCCAACTACGACCACAGTCCCAACTGTATAGGCAAGTCCCAACTACAGGGTGGTCCCAACTACAGGGTGGTCCCAACTGGGATGGAGTAGTTGGGAAATTCCTTCTATAAAGGGTGTCTCTATAAGAAAAGTAAATTCATATTATTGTAAAAATACATGTACTAAATATTTCAAAAAAACTAAATGTCATTGGAAGGCGTAGAAAGTCTTTTTTCCAATAGGTTCATTACGTCAATGCCATTAAGGATACAACAAACAAGACAGTTATGAAAGGCACTCAAATCAGTACTGAGACAAGTTGTTTTTACTGAATTTTTTAAAGGCAAATTCTGTTGTTGTTTGAACACATTGGAAACGTGATGACAGGGTCAATGAATCATTATTTTGATCCCTTTTTTTTGTGGTACAAATTTAGGGTGCTGTGCTTTTCCTGTTAACCAGTTTAGCCGAGATTATTTTAACCAGTTTGCGCCGACGCGCGGGATTATTTTTAAAGAAACTTGATCCGAGGCGGGTTCAGGCCGATATTACCGGGAAGCACACCCACGCATTTCCGGCCTTGCTCGCTGCTGACAGACATTTCCGGCCTTGCTCGTGGCGTGTTTATATGCGTCATCATCTGAATCTGGAAAAAAACTTTGCATGTATATACGTCCTCCGGCGCGAACTGGTTAATGCATAGCTGGCATGTTCGTCTCATATCTCTTAGGGAGCTTACCAATTCGTCCTTACTGTGCGACCCAGAGAAAGTTGGCTGGAATCCGTCAAAGAGCCTTTGACAACGCCAACAGTTCGCGACTAGAACGTTGTATGTAAATCTGAAGACATGAATATTCTGTTCTCTCCGCGTTTGGAATGCAATACCCGGTTAGGTCATTTACATATCAAATCGCAATCAGTCACCTCTTTGGATCGGTTGGCTAATTTAAATGCCTTATAATTTCAACTTGTACCAGTACTGATGTCAGTGCCTTTCACAACTGTCTTGTTTGTTCAGTCATGCATGACATAATGAACCGTGTTATACATCTGTCTTGGATACTGTTTTTGTATTGGTCTAGAACGATCGCGTGTCCGTTGTATACGATCGCGTGTCCGTTGTATACGATCGCTTGTCCGGTGTCCACGATCACGTGTCCGGTATAACAACGCATATCTCACTCCCTGTGCAATATCACATAATGTGCTATCAGTGTGTGAGCGTGATATCACACATCTGCTATCAGTGAGCTCACTGAGCCATGAACCCAAGACAGAGGTATAACTAAACAATTGTTGACTGCTGTGATGTTGGATAGGACATTTTGAACACCCTCGGGGATGCATAGCACCCGAGGCTAAGCCAAGGGCGCTATGCGACCCCCTGTGTTCAGAAACATCATATCCCACATCACAGCAGTCAACAATTGTATATTATAACACACCTCTTGCTAGTTCTGTATTCTGGTTGGCTGAAACATGGTCACGTGGGGTTAACTAATATAGACTAGTGCATGAGATTTGCGTCACCATGAATTTGCGGGAAATAGTTCCCGAAGCGGGCAATACACTTACAATTTTTGACTGGTTACAGCGCCCTCAAGAGATTTGTCAGGCTCATCTTAATATGAAAAATGGCAGCGTCTGGATCGGATCACGATTATTTCATATTTTGGACCGAGGTGTGTTATAAAACACATTTATGGACTGGCATGATTCGGTCAATAGACCACGTCTATCCCCCTCGGGCCTGTGAGTGACCAGAAGGGGGGACCTACATTATTTCCCTCGGCTTTTGGCCTCGAGAAATAGGTCCCCTTTCTGGTCATTCACAGATCCCTCGGGGGAATAGACGTGCTCTAGTGACCTCATTGCCAGTCCATATGTGTATATTATACCATTGTACAGAGAACATTTTACCCTTTCTACAGACATTTGTCTTTTTCTGAAATATTCAGTAGTTGCAATAATATGATGAATTAACAAATGGGTAGACTTTTGTAGAGACACTCTGTATTGTTTGGACGGAATGCAGCAGGGCGTTTCATGTGGATTTCAAGGCACATGCCTACATTTTCTCTTAAAAAGTTTCTCTTAGAAAGTTTTCAGGAAATAGCAGTGCCTATAGAGGAGGATGCAGAAGAAGAAGGCTAATCCTGAGTCTGTTTTATTCATAGTTTGGCTGACTATATAGACATAGCAGAGAATTAGTTTCCTGTTTTCTTAATTCCTGCCATTATTGAAGCCTCTTTAGGCCTGGATGGTTCCAGGAACATGTTTATAATTGATACAGACTACTCCATCTTATTTCCGGGTGAATGCATATTTAGCAAGTACTGCGCCCCGTAATTTTTTTATTGGGAGCTTTGATGCGAACTCCCTAATATAAAGTGTGTGCAGCATAAAATGTGAGGGGTTTGGGATTGCATTATGTTAGGGCCAATTAAAATTAACTTGAATATTACTTGATATTAACTTGATAATTGCTTGAATTATCATGAATGGGTAGATTTGGGGGGTTGTATTTTATAGTAAATATCGTTTAACTGACCTGTCCGAAGTTTTACAATCATGGATGCCGAAAAAAGCATGAAAAACAGCATTTGTTTTCAACTGGTGTGGACAGTTAATCTTATGTTATCTTTGTTTTTTCGCGATCGCCGTCCGGTGAATTTTTCTTTATACAATTACATTTTTTGAATAATTACAGGATATCTAGCGCAATCATTTTGATGGATGCCTAGAATCATTATTTACTTTCAAATGAGTAAAACATTTCTTAATAATTCGTTAGTAAATAGTTTTGATATCTGCAAATGGTATATCCTACCTTTGACACACTTTGTGGTCAAATAAGCCGGCATAGTAGCCCCTTCCCCTCCCATGGCCCCCTAATAATACAGATGGATTGTCCCTAGATCCCTGTGGTCATTCTAGTGTGTCAATACTGTACAATGTAAGCAGATTGTACCAGGCATTGTATGTCAAATTAGCAAATCTGACTAAATAAGCCAAAAGTGAGTTGTTGCTTTGGTTTTGGTGGGTTTGTTCTGTTTAGGTTTTTTTTGGTGGGGGGGGGGTTTGGTGGAGGGGGTCGGGAGATTTGGTTTTTTTGGGGGGAGAAATTTTATAGGTTTTCCCCCTGTATCTTATTAAAGCATCTAAATTGTTTTATTTCTGCAGGCCAAAAATGAGAAAAAAAACCTTTTAAAATAAGCAGCAGTGGTGGGAGAAATCAGATTTTGATAAAGCAGGAGGTCATGGGTTCGAGTCCCATCTGAGTGATGTTTTCTAATAATCTCTCAATGTAACACCGAGTATACAGTGTTTATTGATACGTTAGTGAGAAGTTAACCCAATATTGAATTTACCTCATGAAGTCAGCCAACTGACAGAATTCATCAAAGTCTTGAAGGTGAGATACTTCCACCAATTGCCTCCTACCCAAATCGGTTGCCATGGAAACCACGAACGGCAGGAAAGACTGCCCAGTTGACAGGCATAGACTCTGGTTGTTTTGAAGCAATAGGGCGACCAGGATGGACAAAACGACACAACTTGCTTGGCATCTGTTTGGTTTTTTAAGTAAAGAAAAAGGGTGAACATTGGTTAATTATCAAATAATATTAACTGGTACTTATGAAGTGCATGTAGATGGATACCAAGACTGGTACTCAAGGGGCTACTGTATATCATTATTACCCCGGTTATTGGGCTCTTAAAACATTATAAATACCAACTCAGCTCCCTGGGGAGCATACAGCTCAATGCTGCCATTTTGGCACAAAGCAGCTAACACAACTATCTCCGCCCTCACAGGTACCCATTCCTAGATAGAGAGAAGCAATGAGTGACAAAGTGCCTTGTCTAAGGGCATATACACACCATAGCCCTAAAGCAGAACTCGAACCCACAGACCGCAAATTCAATGCTCCAAACCACGAGGCCACGGCACAAATGATCAATAATTAACGCAAGGACGAAAAAGAAAAAAAGAATTCTATTTGAGCCATCAGTTTGTAAAAAGTTTTTTAAATAAAATTACTTATAAAGGGTGGTCCTGTACTTCCAGGACCCTCTGACCAAACAAACTAGATACAAAACAATACCAATTCACCCAATTCAGTCCAGTAGTTTTTATTCTAGTGGCCTTTTTCTGGAACCAAGTCGAGGTGATCAACAGAAGCACGACAGCAAAAGGCCTGTCCAATTGACCACCAACTTGCTTCCAGAAAAGGTACATGTACCCGTCTAACCAAAGTAGTTTTTCTGGTCGGGGGATACTGGAAATAGGCTGTTCTGCTGTTTTTTCTCAACCTTATGGCAATTTAAAAATATGAATTTACTTGCAGGAAAGTAACTTGCTCATGAACAAACCAAAATTCCTGGGAGATGTAACCTACATGTATGTATTAAAATTAAAGTGCACTTGCATTAAATAAATTCACACAAATATATTGTAAGAATAAAAACCAAATGTAAAGTTTCAAATGTTTTGTAAAAAAAGTTTCAAATTTTAACAATACACTGGTCGTTAACACTGGTTTGAATAATACATCGTCCGTATAAATTTAAAGACTTTTTTGTTTCTTTCCAAAAGACAAACATGGCAAACAGAAGGGGAGTTTAGAAATTTACAATTCTAAAACCAAAGTGGTCAACCCACAAGAAATCAAACAATGAATAATTCTAATCATAATCCAGTTCATAAATGCGTCTGTTTTTCTAGAGTGGGAAGTCGATTTGCATCTAAATCTAACTGGTTCCAATCTAATCCATTAATCTTAAGTTAAGTTGACATTTTGCTACGGTTTATTTGCTTATTTCCATTTAAATGACAGGATTGTTTTGGACAGTGCTCTTAAACGTTTTGTACCAATATTTGTGGTCTTTAGACTAGCAAATCCACACTGTGTATAAAGCCGCGTTCGCATTGGACTTGTTTTGGTAAAACCTACAGAGAACTTAACCAAATTAAATCCAATGCGGACAGGCGGTAACATTGTCAAATCGTCCATTTTACCCTCCGCAACCGTAAGATCTACAGGCCCAAGCTTCTAGCGGAGGATTTAACACCGTGAACTTTGACAATCACGTACCGTAACATTTGACAATATTAAGTCCAATGCGAACGCGGCTTTAGTCTTGTACATAGAGCAGTAGATTTAAGTCCAATGTCAGACAAATCACAAGATCAGTACCATTACGAACTCTAACATAGGCAATCATTTATTATCAATTGAAAACCATCAAAATTTGTTAGTTTATTTAAGAAGAGTCAATGGAAAAAATGTTGCAACCTGATACTATTTTAGAAACCGAAAAATCACCAATTTGTTTGGCTTACTTGTACTTTCGGGAGTCAAATTTCATTTGAGCACTCAATGCAAGGAATGTCAGGACTACGAAAAGTCTGGTTTTATTAGTTACCTGACCTAACCAATTTTAACGGCCCGACTAATACTTTTTCTTCTAGAAATAAGGTAAAAAAAGAAACACATAAATAACTGTTTTTAAATCTTGACTGACATGTAGATGCCTACATATGATGTGCAACCCTCCCCCCCCCCCTGAACAATAATTTTGACAGAAAGAATTTCAAAGAAACTACCTGTTGCATACACTTACAGATGACTTTGAGCATTGTGGATTGCCTTGGAGTATCTGAACGGTAGCTAGCTACATTGCTTTCTCCATTGAAGGGGGCCATCATGATATCATTGATAGCATGCTCAGATTGTAGCATGCTCAGATTGTTAAAATAAAGCCACAAAATCACAATTAAGTGTTCACCTTGGGTCAAAGTGCGTGGCTCTACATATTCTTGTTGTATTGTTAACCACCTCCTTCAGGTTGTGGAATTGTGGGATACCCAATATGGCCGCCCGCACAACGGCTGCATTGTCTGCCAAGTGATCGCAGGATTCGCTGTCTAGCTGATCATGTGACCTATCCCACAATCCTTGTGACGCCCCGTGCGGATCACTGCTGTACTTTGGATTTGTCAGAACCTGAAATCAAATAGGACAAATGAAATGACTACTTTAAACTATTTGATTCAAATTCTTACAAGCTCAACTTACAGCCCTAGATGGTTTCAGTTATACCCAGGAAAGCTTGTCAAGTTTGTCCCACAGATTTGGCAAAGCCCTGTGTAGTTTATTTATTTATTTATTCTATTTCTTTACCCAGGGTGTGCCCAAACAGTTTAAAACTGGTTTTCATTGGGGCCCTGCATACATCGCTAAATAAAATAACAGTACATATAAATACAACATTTACAGAAAGTTACAAACAAAATATTTACAGTTGTACAAGGATATTTACAGGAATCCAAAACATTGATATCAGTTCTGATTTACGAGGCGAAAACCCGCAAAAAAAAAAACTTTGGGGGGAAAAAGAGAAGGGGAAATTCCCATCTGGCTCCACATTATAGTGGCAACCAAGTTATAACTCCGTAGATCAGCGCAATTGGCATAATATCTAGTTGTGGTATACCTGGTGCAACGTAAGATTCTAACCCACCAGCCAGTCCTGGCTAATGATGTCATGCTCGCAATCATTTATGGCGTTTTCCAGGTCAAGCAATCTTTAAACTACAACAGGTCATCAGCTTCACACTGATTGGCTGACAGTCATTTTGGAATGGCCAATCAGGATATGAAGTATTATGGCCTTGCTTAACCAGTTCGCGCCGGATGACATATATAAACGCAAAGTTTTTCCCAAATTCATAACGGATGACGCATAAACACGCCAAGTTCAAGTTCGGAAATGTCTGTCAGCAGCGAGCAAGGCCGGAAATGCGTGGGTGTGCTTCCCGGCACTATCGGCCTGAACCCGCTTCGGATCGTGTTTCATTAAAAATAATCCCGCCCCTCGGCTCAGTGATGTAAAAATAATCCTGGCACGAACTGGTTAAATGCATCAGTGTTTACTGATGGCGTTTTCCAGGTCAAGCAATCTTTAAACTACAACAGGTCATCAGCTTCACACTTCAACAGGTCATCAAACGCAAAGTTTTTCCCAAATTCATAACGGATGACGCATAAACACGCCAAGTTCAAGTTCGGAAATGTCTGTCAGCAGCGAGCAAGGCCGGAAATGCGTGGGTGTGCTTCCCGGCACTATCGTGTGTTTCATTAAAAATAATCCCGCCCCTCGGCTCAGTGATGTAAAAATAATCCTGGCACGAACTGGTTAAATGCATCAGTGTTTACTGATGAGGGGGGGGGGGGGGGGGGGGGGGGGAACAATTCCAACTTGGGCTTCTATTTTGGGGGTTTCTTTTCTTAAGTTCTGTTGCCTACTTCACACTATAAACCAGGAATGTCTAAAACGCTTTTGTCAGTGTTAAAATGTCTGAAACATGAACAATAGACTTACATGTATGTTTCAGACATTCAATACATGTCTGAAATGTAAACTTGAAGAGAATACGATTCAGACATCGTATTAAGCTTCCTAATCACCAATTATATTTCAGACATTTCCAAACCTCAAAATGTCTGAAACATAATCAGGGTATTCAGACATTTTTAGGCCAAGGCTGGTGGGCTAATATTCTGAAACGCAATACCCTGATTATGTTACAGACATTGTGAGGTTTGGAAATGTGTTATAAAATGTAATTGGCAATGAGGAATTAGCTTACGTTTCAGACATTTAAGTCTGAAATGTGAGCATACATGTATATATTGTTTCAAACATTTTGATATTAACAAAAGCAAATCAGACATTCCTGGTTCAAAGTGTCATGCTAGTCTTGCCGCAACTAAGCGGAAAAGCCAACAACAGATTGATAGATAATGGAGAAATCTCTGGTCATATCGACCTTAGCAGGCTCCGAGTCTCTAGAAAATGTTGATGTGTTATTCCTAATAGCTGAATCCATGTAACCATTATTTTCTGTATGTACATTGTTTTCATTTTTGACAAAGTCACATTGACAAAAACAAGCTCATTTAAAGTTTATTTAAAAAAAACAAGTTTATCTCAAGTCCGTCATTACCCAGAAATATAAAGCCCCATAGGTTCGCAAACACAAAACAAGATCCATTCAATCTTCGAACGACACTGCATTCAAAATAATATGCAGTGATTTCATTGGATGATTGAGACTGTAATTCAAGTACAGTCAAATAAGGCAATTAATAATAATTCATTTTTTTTAAATATTGTTTATTATCCAGTTCGCGCCAGGATTATTTTAACATCACCAAGCCAAGGCGCGGGATTATTTTTAACTAAACTTGATCCGAGGGGGGATTCAGGCAGCACACCCACGCATTTCCGGCCTTGCTCGCTGCGCTGACAGACATTTTCAGGCTTGCTCACTGCTGACAGACATTTCCGGCCTTGCTCGTGACGTGTTTATGCATCTTCCGTTTTGAATCTGGGGAAAACTTTGCGTTTATATACGTCCTCCGAACTGGTTAATGTTTGCAAATGAAACTGATGTATATTATATAACACCTGAATAAATCCCTGTCATCTGATTGGTGGATTGTTGATCACATGCATTGATTATTCGTTCCATCACACAGCGCGGCAGCACCGCAGAAAAGTTCTATTTAATGGTGAATAGAACTTTCGTTGCATTGTTGCGTTTTATTGTATAAAACAAAAAATGAATGTTTCACGTTCAAGCTACAAAAAGAATAATTTAAGGTCATCACTCGGTGGCTTACAGTACTAGCTCTACAATTCTAGCTATAACCTATGCTAGCCTTAATCCTCCGACTTATAAACACTTTCCTTGTAGCTAGGGAAAAAACAGCTTCTAAATAAAACATGATTGAAGTACTGGAAAATTGCAAACAGGAAATCCGTCTGCATATTTTACACTAACTTGCTTGTACTTGTTTACGAGCCTGCATAAAAAGCTGTTTTATTTATTGCAAACTACGTCACAAGAGTCACAAAATTTAAAGGTAGTATACACCATTGGTTATTGCTTGAATTTTCATGAATGAATAGATTTGGGGGGTTGTATTTTATAGTAAATACCGTTTAACTGACCTGTCCGAAGTTTTACAATCATGGATGCTGAGAAAAGCACGAAAAACAGCGTTTGTTTTCAACCGGCAACAAGCAGTTATTCTTATGTTATTTTTGTTTTTTCGCGATCGCCGTCCGGTGGTGATTTTTTCTTTATAAAATTCAATTTTTCGGAATAATTACAGGATATCTAGCGCAATCATTTTGCTGGATGCCTAGGATAATTATTTACTTTCAAATGAGTAAGATATTTCTTAATAATTCGGTAGTAAATATTTTTGAAATCTGCAAATGGTGTATCCTACCTTAAAGAGAAACTACACGTAACTACCTGTACGATTAAAATTGAGCATTTCAAGGCATTAGTTAAAGGCATGTCAGGCATTGTCTTCAACAAGTTTGAATCTTCATAGAAGAGCATGCTGCTTTACTATTTAGGGTGCAAATTCTATGTTCTAGGATCTCCAGAAAATTTCAATCAAATTAAACAAATTATATAAATCTGCACCTCAAATATTAGTGTTATTGTAAACCGTATCTTCTGTTGGTCATGGCGGAACCACCCAAACAATCAAAATCACCTAGGAACCTTCGTAATAGAAGTTCAAAAACAGATCAGAACCAACCGCTTATGAAAAGATCCAAGATGGCTGCCATACGTGTCTGTGCAGAGCAGATATGACACTTATGAATACGAAGCTCGAACAATTTCAATTTCAATGGTCAATTTCAGCAAAAAAGCAGCCAATTTAACCACAGTGCATTAATTGTCGCGCAAAATTGATTGCTGCTGAAATTGGTCATTCGGTTTCGTTTTATGACTAAGCAAATGTATTGTTGTGTTATTCGATTTAACAAAATAACCATCCAATTCAACCAAATTCAAACTCGCAGGAGCTTTTTCGAGGTGCGTGTTCGGTCATTCATTAAAATTCATTAAAATAAATTCATTATTGGGCAGGCATTTCCGTCATTTGTGCAATCTAAAAAAATGCTCTGATGGTTTTTTTTTAAAGTTAAAGTACAGTTCACTTATTGGCACAAGAGTCGACATATAAGCCCGATAACAATACAGGAAAAAACACACCAAAAAAACCCAAACCACTAGGCTCCATATGAATGCTACAGGAAACATAACGAATAAAGAAAAACAAATGGTTTGACTGACTTATAGGTGAATATACAAAACAAATGTCTAGCACAATTTATTTGTTTGTCTGTTTATTTAAATTTATTTGTCGTACTTATTTGAATTGTTACTTAGCAAAATTAATTGCCTCTTTACGAAATTCAAGAAAAAAAGTATAAGCAAAATTCTCCAGTCGAACCAGCTTTGCTATTTATTAAATAGCAAATAGCAAATAGCAAATAGCAATTTATGAAATCATTAAACGTGTTTTACGAAAAAGGGTGATGATATGCTAAATTGAACACATTGCTAAAGGAATTTGAAAGCCTCAAAACTAAATTGAATTCCCAAATTCTGAATTTGAAACACGGTAAAAACTGGAGGCAAAATCGCTATATTTCGAATGCATGAATATTACATTGGCTGCTCATTTGCCGAAATTGACCGGGAAAACCTATAAAATATCTTAAAACTCTTGAATCCAGAATAACTAGAGTAGAGGAAACCACAGAAAAAGAGATCCTCTAAAATACAGAAATTGGAGATCTCAAGAAATCACTTTCCTATCTGGAACATCAACTTGGCCTTGATAACTGCCACTTAAGCCTCAAGAGTCAAGTCAACGGTAATCATATTCATCAAACTGGAGAAACAACATCCCCTGCGAGGTGACTATTCCTGCGAGGAATTTGTTTCTGATTTCTTCAAGATGCACATGAAGCTGGACGACGGGATAAGATAGAGATCATACAGGCCCATCGCACACCTACCTGTACACACCGGTCATGAACCCATGAGATAGAGATCATAAGAGATCATACAAGCCCATCGCACACCTACACCCCCCGGTCATCAACCTATGAGATCGTAAGAGATCATACAGGCCCATCGCACACCTATACAACGGTCATCAACCCATGAGATAGAGATCGTAAGAGATCATACAAGCCCATCGCACACCTACAGGCCCATCGCACACCTACACCCCCCAGTCATCAACCTATGAGATCGTAAGAGATCATACAAGCCCATCGCACACCTATACAACGGTCATCAACCCATGAGATAGAGATCGTAAGAGATCATACAGGCCCATCGCACACCTACACCCCCCGGTCATCAACCAATGAGATCGTAAGAGATCATACAGGCCCATCGCACACCTATACAACGGTCATCAACCCATGAGATAGAGATCGTAAGAGATCATACAGGCCCATGGCACACCTATACAACGGTCATGAACCCATGAGATAGAGATCGTAAGAGATCATACAGGCCCATCGCACACCTACACCCCCCGGTCATCAACCAATGAGATCGTAAGAGATCATACAGGCCCATCGCACACCTATACAACGGTCATGAACCCATGAGATAGAGATCGTAAGAGATCATACAAGCCCATGGCACACCTATACAACGGTCATGAACCCATGAGATAGAGATCGTAAGAGATCATACAGGCCCATCGCACACCTACACCCCCCGGTCATCAACCAATGAGATCGTAAGAGATCATACAAGCCCATGGCACACCTATACAACGGTCATCAACCCATGAGATAGAGATCGTAAGAGATCATACAGGCCCATGGCACACCTATACAACGGTCATGAACCCATGAGATAGAGATCGTAAGAGATCATACAGGCCCATCGCACACCTACACACCGGTCATCAACCCATGAGATAGAGATCGTAAGAGATCATACAGGCCCATGGCACACCTATACAACGGTCATGAACCCATGAGATAGAGATCGTAAGAGATCATACAGGCCCATGGCACACCTACACCCCCCGGTCATCAACCTATGAGATCGTAAGAGATCATACAGGCCCATCGCACACCTATACAACGGTCATCAACCCATGAGATAGAGATCGTAAGAGATCATACAGGCCCATCGCACACCTACAGTGTATACACGGTTATACACCGGTCATCAACCCATGAGATACAGATCATAAGAGATCATCGCACACCTACACACCGGTCATGAACCCAGATCAGTATAAGAATAGTCCATGGGGATATATCAGCTGCAAACCTCTTTGCTTCAGGGACAGACAATACAGTACGTGTACATCTTTAAACAGGCTACATAATCCCTCCTACAAAGGAGCAAGAAAAAACCAACCTACTGTGGATTCTAGGCAACACCCGGGTGCAGTTAGCTTTACCCCTGGTCATTACTTATAAGCTACACAATGGTGCATTCAACACCTTCCGTCTTGGAGATTTAAGTCTTCCACAAACAAAGTCATCAGCTATTAGCTCTTATTAGATCGGAACAATGTTCATTTGAAATGTAACTTGTTTCTATGTACTTGTTTCAGGTTTTTGAGATCAGACTAATAATACAAAAGTCTTAATTTCTATCGTGACTTTCGAGTTTGATCCAATTAATAGTGATAGGGATTCCCCTTTCATTAATGCTAATTTCAACATAGAGCCAGATTTAAACTACAGTTGTCTGATATTACACTATGATCAGGACACATTTCATGACAATTGTAACACTATACCTAATGCAAAATTGTTGCATAGTATGTGACCTGTTCCAACGAAACCCGGACAAAGTCGCACAATGTGTTTTGTCAAAATTCACTCCTGAAGTCATTTCTAGATGGATTTTACCATTTTGAGGTTTTAGGTTTTCCTAAGTCACTCACTATTAATCTACAATCTCCTCAGATTTGAACAAAATCCGTCTACCAGAAGTGTGTTTTTTGTCAATTTTGTGAAACATTTGTGTATAGAAATAATATGCTTTTCTGAACTTCAAAGCTGTTTATCTCATAATTAGGTTGTCAGGGTTTTATCACTAAATCCAGACACCAGGGAAGATAGGGTGGGGGTACATATGTAAATGATACATCATTTTAAAGCTGAGAACCTAGAGAATTTGAAAAAAGCAAAAACTGAAAAACTAAAAAGTTGACTTTGTCCAGGTTTCGTTGGAACAGGTCACATATTAATGCACTTGAATATATTACAATTTCTCAATTTAACACGAAAAGATTTGTCAATAACTGGCATTACCAAAGACCTGGCTTAATGAACTAACTGATCTCTTAATTCAGTTTTCGCTCTTTAATATTGAAGAGTTTTGTCGACAAAACAAAAGGGGAGGTAGGGTTGCACTATGTAAATGAAGAAATAACCTACAAGGTTCAAACGATATCTGTATAAATAACCAAAATACTGAATCACATTTCATTAAATTATCAAATGCACAAATGACCAATGCTGTTGGAATAACATATAGACCCCCTAATACATGCACCTCTTGTGGTGATTATATATTACAAGATCTTATTGACATTTTAGGTCACCTGAACAATATAAAGATTTATATTATGGGAGATTTCCATATTAATCTGTTGAACCAAAACTAGGATACTGTTGTGATCTATTTTCTCAATGTACTGACTACCTATTATTTCTACCTGACAATAACCAAACTATAGACTTACAGAGAGTTGTTCTTCTTTTATTGATAATATCTGTACTCATGACTTCTTAAATCACTCATCTGAGAATCTAAATAATGACATCAGTGATTACCTGCTAGTATTTTTAGCTATTGATCAAATATAAACAAATTCCCCTTTCATTTGCAAATTGTAGGCGCGATTTTTGTGACGGTACTTCTGACAGATTTATACATGTAAGTGACCTTTTATCAAACCGATTGGAGTTTTATCACAAATCTTAACATTAACATCGTTAATGTTGTGAAGGATGCGTTCTCAAACGTGTTAATGTATAACTTCCTTTTAAAGAAAACCAATAAACGTATTAATAAGTTTAAATCGCCATGGTTAAATGTTTAATTCGTTCAAACGAAAGAACAAGAAGTACCTCAAGACTCACTCCTCGCAAGATAAATTATACGCAAGGTAGAATTAAACTAAATACATTAATTGGGGCTGCAAAATCAAAATATTTCGGTAATAAATTAAACCAAGCAAAAAACAATAGTAAAGGCACGTGGAAAATTATAAACTCAATACTGAACAAAAGTAAATCCAAACAGACACTGTCCCATTTTGTACATGATGACACGCAAAAACATGATCCTTTCATGTTGGTGAGAATATTGCGAACAAGATGCCAACAACTGGGGCCTCTTTTCTTTTGAATCTTATCTTTCTTTCTTAGTCCTGTTACGCAAGAGGAAATTGTAGACATTATTGATATGCTCCCTATTGACAAGGCCCTGGGCTGGGATTGTATTAGTGCAATTGTATTTTAAAAAGCCAAGCATTCCTTTGCAGTTTCACTTGAGTTGATTTTTAACCAATTCATTGCCTTGGGTGTCTTTCCGGATGGGTTCAAGACGAGCAAGGTTATTTCTATTTTTAAAATAGCATGCAAAACTTATTAGTATCAGACCAATTACGGTTTTAACAGTTGTCTTAAAACTGTTTGAGAAATTAATTCAAAAAAAAAAAGGTTTCTTGTTTTAAATAAAAACAAAATTCTTTCCAAATTCTGAGTTTTGAGAAAAAAATTGGGTTTAGAAAAAATCGATCTACTGAAATGGCTGTAGTTTATTGTTGTAACTATAATTAATAGTTAGGGCATTATATAATTGTTTTGAAAAATCTGTGAAAAAAATTGCTTACCAATAGCTTTCTTCACAATGTGTTCAGGTAGGTGTCTACAAACACCTCTCAATTTATTCATTCCCAAATCCTTGGGGAAAAGTCATAATTCAAAATGGCGTCCAAAATGGTCGCCAAAATTTGAATATTTAAAAAAAATCATATATTGACCCAAAATAACCATTAATATGGAGATAAATCCACAATATATTGTTCTAGGGCCATTGTAAACTCTTTCCAAGCATATTTTCTTGCTTTAAATCCAAGATGGCGGCCAAAATGGCCGTCAAAATGGACAAAATGTGGATAAAGTCAGTTTGGCCAGAAATGTAATAATTAATATGGGGAAGAAACCACAAAAACATTGTTCTTGGAAAATTGTGAACTATTGCTAAGCATATATGTTTTATTATCTTGCTTTATATCTAAGATGGTGGCCAAAATGCCGGCCAAAATGCCGTCCAAAATGGAATTTTTTTTTTGATAAAGTCATAGTTTGGCCAGGAATTGTATAATAAATATAGGGAAGAAACCACAAAAACATTGTTCATTGCCCTGCTAAGTATATTTGTATTGCTACATTTGTATCTTGCTTAAAATCCAACTGTCTAATAACACCTCTGAATTTGTTCCATCCCAAATCCTTGTGAAACATTATAGCAGCCAATCAAAGTTGGGTACCCGGATGGCTTGGGCGAAATAATGGAAAAATAACAATTTGCAAATATTAGCTTGTGGAATGTCTAACTAGGTCCTTTTTTTGGGGGGTGGGGTGTTCATTCGATTCCAACCATTAGTTTTGAGTACAAATGACTCCCTGGCCATATAATGCGATAAAATGTCTATTGGGATTTTTCTAGATTTGTCTAAAGCTTTTGACACCGTAAATCATAGCATATTTATTAACAAATTAGAACACTATGGAATTCATGGAATAGCGCTGGATTGGTTTAACGTTATATTTGTAACAGAAAACAATTTGTTTGTTATAACACTGATGATCTATGTTCATTTCTAGTGGGGTTCCACAAAGTTCGGTTTTGGGCCCCTACTTTTTATTATTCACATCAACAATATTTGTTATTCTGCCAGTATTATATCCTTTTACTTATTCGCTGACGATATGACTTGACTTTACGACCATGATGATATCTTTATTTAGAGCTTACTATTAGGTTATGGTTTTTAAACCAACAAATTATCAGTAAATCTGAAACAAATATTCTCAGACAGTCCCCCTGGTCCTAAATCGAACTGTAATTCACCAAATATGAAACACTTGCTTCCTAGGAGTTTATTATTGGTAGTCAATTAAAGTGGACGAATCATATAAGTTATGTAGCTGCTAAGGTTAAAGGTAGGATACACCATTTGCAGTTATCAAAAATATTTATTACCGAATTATTAAGAAATATCCTACTCATCTGAAAGTAAATGTTGATTCTGGGCATCCAGCAAAATGATTGCGCTAGATATCCTGTAATTATTCTGAAAAATAGAATTGCATAATGAAAATTCGCGATCGCCGTCCGAATAAATACGGATTGAAAAAACCGCTGTTTTTCGTGCTTTTCTCGGCATCCATGATTTTAAAACTTCGGACAGCTCAGTTAAACGATATTTACTATAAAATACAACCCCCCAAATCTACTCGTTCATGATAATTCAAGCAATGACCAATGGTGTATACTACCTTTAACACACAAAAAATGGAATTATAGACTAAAGTATTTGATTCCAACTGATACTCTGTTTACTTTGTATAATTCTTTTATACTTCCCTATTATAACTACTACGCTGTGATTGTGTGACTATGAGGCAGTTCAGTTTCACCAAGTAGTAAATTGTTCCTCTTACAAAAGAGAGCGGTTCGTATTATTTCATAAGCCGGTTATCTTGAACACACGACTCCTTTACATGCTAAATTAAAGGTATTCAAGTTGGAAGATGTCTATAATCTAAATCTGGAAAAATGTATGTATATTAACTCATGAATGGCTTAATGCCTACTTACATTCGTTTAAACATTTTCCTTTCGGCTGATGTTCAATCATATTCAACGATAAGCTCATATCAAAGGAATTGTATCAAACCCATAATGAAACCTCTTATCTAAAGGTCAACCATTACAATGGGGAATCAAATGTTGGAATAACATTGCAGATGACATTAGAGAATCCATTTCACTAAGTATCTTAACCAAAAACTCAAAACAAAGTTGAAAAATATGGTATGACTTGTTTTTTTGTTCCTTTTGTCTGATTCTCTGTTCTTCGTATTGTATTGTAAATTTTTGTATCGCATAGTGATTTGTCCTTATTGTTCTTTATTGTTACTATAAGAGTAATAATTAGTGAATAAGTAGAATGCTGCGTTCCAATCGCGCCGTGTTATCGTGTTCACCGTGAATGTCTCCATGTTCATGAGTAGGTTACATTACAAATGCTACTCACCAAGACGCACGCGCACAGTTGAGTTAGTCGTGCGGTAAGGACATTCTTTATTGCGCAAGAACTCATACGTGAACAAACATGCATGCGTGAGTATTCCATTCGTTTACGAAGTCGTGAACATGGATAAAAAAATTCCACCTCGAGTTTACCACTGGTGAACTCGACTTACCAGGCGATTGGAACGCCATTATACGACTCGTGAACTCGTAAACACGACGCGATTGGAACGCAGCATAAGGCGAGGAATAAAAGAATGAAAGGCGAGGAATAAAAAGCGAGGAATAAAAAGCAAGAAATAAAAGCCTATAACTTCTCCTAACCCCGATGCTGACGCTTTGTATAAGTAATCTATAAATAATCTATCTTTTTAATATAATCTATAATTTGTATTTATTAAATCAGCTTATATAAATAGCGATACTGCATATATTTTCCATCTATTGTTTCAAGTGACTTTTTCTCGAAGTGAATTTTGATTTTTCTGTTGTGATATTTGTTGTCCCTACATGTCCTAACTGTTAAGGGTATGTACAATACATTGACCCTAATCCTCCAAATCCTTTAAAATCAATATGATTTTGCACACACCCTAGGGAGTTAGCGTTTATATAAAAGCCTGTTTTTTAAGCACGAGGTTTTTTATACTGAAATAGATGGATTCAGCGCTGTCAGGGTTTGGTCCTAGCATCCATCAAATATTGAGCAAGTTGAGAACATGAGCGACATTTGAGAGTTAAAGAAATTCGTCTGAGGAATCCTGGAGATGACAATGACGATACCTGATGAGTTTAGAAACTGGGAGTAAAAGGACTAATCGATTTATCAGGAAGTGATTATTGTGACTGTGTAGATACCCCCGTCCCTTACATAAGGTGGCTCTCTGTACCACAAGCTAGCCCCTGTGTTTATTGGACAAATTTCTAACTTACACCTCGTCTGAACATTCCTAAGTGGTTTCACTTTGTCTAGAAGCTCACCAATCCAAGACTCACTCCTTATTAGCTACTGACCCAATCTTTTTCACAAGTTTAATTTGCCCCCAAAACGTAGCAATGGTTGGACATAATTAGTCATGCCTCATAGTGTCGAAAGGCAAACGAGTGACGACAACAAAGAGAATGCCAAACTAACTATCCAATTAGGCATCAGGTTTAAATTGGTTGATCTATGGTGGCAACAACAGTGTGCTAAATACTATCATACAATATACATACTGCGTATCGCACTATTACATAATGCCTATGAAAAAAAGGTTTTATTAAATTTGTAGAAAAAAAGGTTCCCGGCCTATACATGTAACTGGTTAATTTTAAAACAAAACTACGAATTGATATGAAATACCTGACTGGACTGTTGATAAATGACAATAGCGATGCTAGATTTTGTTTGTTTTTTCTTGTTTTTTTCAGCATCTACAAATACAAACCTTCAAAAATGTCAGTGTAACAATATTGGCTATACAATAATAACTTCCATCTATTCATTTCTGAAAATTACAGCAAAAGAAAATATTGCATAAAATATTCTCTTTAATAACCAAATATTTTATTGACATCAATAGAAAGTGTACTTGTTTACTCTTAAAATGAATAAATAAAAAGAAAAGATTGTCAGGCCTTACACAAACAAACCAGAAAACTGCATTACCAGGAGGTGGGTCGAGGTAGTGACAACAATGATGCACAAATACCAATACTATTATATGTGACCCGCTCCATCGTAATCAGGAATAAGTCGCTGAGGCCGTTTTACGCAATTGGCCGTTGAAGTGAATGCATGGGTAAAAATCGTGACCAAGTCGATTTTCTGAACATTGTATTATTAGGAAGTATAGTTATCACAGATTATTGTCATTAATGTATTGTATGTAAAAACGATCAATAAAGATGAAAATGAAGATAGACGATTTGTGTGCGCTGTCCGTATGATTTTGGTCAATTTTGTCTATTTCAAAGCTGTTTTTCTCGGAATGTGGATTCGGCAAATAAATATACAACTGTCATCTTCATCAGACCATAACTCGTTAACCTAAACAGATACACACTTATGGAATTCCCTTTCCCACCATGTGCATATCTCAAAAAGTAATTTTGCGACTTATTCCTGATTTCGATGGAGTGGGTCACATATGTGCCCTTTACACAAATAGCTTAGTCCGAACAGAATTCCAAAGTTTATTATCTCTATATGTCCACAAGGCCCTGGGAATCTCTAGGGTATGTTTTTGCCATTTGTTTATGAAGTTTTCCAATTTATGACATCAAGGCACTATAGTTCAGCTGACACAGGTAGACGTAAACAGGTTGTTATGTTTTCATTACGGTAGGAATAGTTATCATTAATCAGCAGTCCAGATTCAAGAACCATTCAGATAAAAGTGGGTTTGGGAATAAGATAAGGAGACTTGGCAAGTTTCTGTATAAGTCCAAGCTAACTTGCATGATGAAGTCAACAGCCTGATGAATCTATGAATGTAAATCGGGAACAACGAGAGCTATATTGTTCCTCTCTGAGCAAGTGAGGGCAGTGTTTAACCAATACAGCTGTCATTCTAGGCCAAGTTCGATCAAGGAACTATACCGGTAGTTAACTAGTGGTTAGTTCGTGACGTCATTAGGTTATGCGCACTGAAGTTGAAGTGCGAACGACTTTAGTCAAACTATTGATAACTGCCGAACTGGTCCTCTCTGTACTGTGCTTTTAAAGCGGCTATTGGTTACCATCGATGCGACCAACCGCGGTAGGCTGATCGTGAATAGTTGACTAGACTAGTCCCATCGTCGACTAGCCTGAGTTCGATCAGAGTTAGTCAAACTATAGTTAACTATGGTCCTTGATCGAACTTGGCCCTAGCTAGACTGAACAGTCTGTACACGAATATCCCTAGATGTAAAAACACCCCCACCCCCAAAACAGAGGAAACATACCCTGCACATATTGCAGGAGAGGTACAAAGTAAATTGAGGGTACCAACAAACCAGTTTTAAGTAATTTCTTTTGTGAAAATAGATTTTTGTTCGGGATGGAATCACATGTCACCTGATTATAACCATGATAAAGTTTCAACCAGAGCGAGTTTAGTATTATACAAATACAGCTTGATTTGAGTGGAGAATTGCTGGTCCCTTGACTACCTCCGACGCGAAGCAGAGGGAGGTAGTCGAGCTGACCTACATCGAGGGACCAGTAATTCCAACTTTTTTCTAGAAATAAACCATGCTGTATTTGTTTTACTACACCTCATAAATATTCACTGCCTTGTCCATAACGGCCTTTGAAGATTTAGCATCTTTATTTAGCACAAGATATTGAAGTTCTTTGTCGGTCAATGACGAGAATCTAGTATAATAGTTCCTGAGACAGGTTCCGTAAAGATTACATGCCACAGACTAGCTACAAGTCAACGAGACGGGTTCCAGGGGGTATTTTTGTTGCTACCACAAAGAAATATTGCCCAGTGGATTCTCGCCGGGATGACGTCACCTGGCAGCGTATCATTTTTTCATGCGGCGAAATCGGCCAATGACGCGCTCTAATTTGCTCATGAATATTTATGAGGTGTAGTAATTTAAAATCCTAACAATCCGCATTCAGTCAAACTCCGACACCAGGTTTTGTTGGGATCTGTTACAGTTTTCCATATGGTGTTGGGGTTTGCCATTATGGTGTTGAGATTTGCCAGGATGAGTATGCCGTTTCAAGTAAATTACACTAAAAAGTTAGGGTTTCTTTTTTAAATAGTTCACATCTAAAGATGTGTATACATGCAGAGAGTGCCCAAAATTTAAAACGAATGACGGATAAACTCGTCAAGAGCAAGGCCGAAAATACTAACCGGTTAGAGCGAGGCCAGAAATACCAGGGTGTGCTTCTCACGAATGCCGTCTTGGATCAAGGTTTTTTGGATCGACATTCGTAACAAAAATAATCTGGCGCCTGAGCCAGGTCAATGTCAAAATACCTACTCCAATGTCAACTCCTACTTTCTATTAAATTACATTTCTTCTCCCTTTGAGATCCGTTGCTTGTGGGAACCATTCGTTAGTCTGGTTCCAAAACAAAAAGATTCTTATGTCAGAATTGTTAGGTCAGAGAACTAGATGATCAACTACCGTAATTATAGCGACAGCGATTTTAATGAGCCTTACGTCATTGTCTGTAGGTGATTTCAGAATCTTGACTAAACCTTAGTCATTTAGTACAATTCGTCCAGAAATAACTTGTTTATCTCCTAGCTCAGGAAAGCCCTGTTGCAGAGATGCCAACTTTTGAATCCTGTTGTCAGAGAGGATTTGTAAAGTACATTTTGTTGTCGTTTTTGTTTTGCTTTCACGGTAGTCTCTGTCATGTTGCACGTTGAACAGAGTTGCTTGCATGCATAATGCACTGCAAAACAACGCACATTAAACATGACCAAATACAACAGACCAAAAAAAATAAAAAAATTGTTTTTCACGAAAGAGATTTGACAGTTGTTATATCCAATTCCAAAAAATGTTGACTCATTGGTAGTGTTGCGCATGCGTATGTATGATAATTAGGACAGCGACTGGTCACATGAGAGGGATTAACCAATAGGGAAAAAGAGCACGATTTTCACAGGAGTCGGATTTTCATATGACAATGTATCACCATAGCTCCATGGTATACAGCGCTGCAACAAAAAGACGTAAAGTCAAGTCGCGAAATGGTGTTTCCGCCGGTCTTGTGACTTGCGTCTACCACATGTACAAGTACATTCATTGTAATCACTATGCAATGCATACGGGAATGGCTTACTACAGAAGTATACAGGCGCGCTGCAGCTAGCCGTGTACCGAGTGCTTCAGGCCGGCAGGCTTGGTACGATAACTGTGCATGCTGTAATGCATTGAACGGCAGCCGTGCGCGGAAAGCAACATTATAAATGTTACGCCGCTGCAAAAATGCGCATTAATAATGCAAATCAGGGAGAATATCTTATGTGCCCGTAAGGTCGGGAGTTTAGTTGATTTTCCGGGAGCCTCCCGGCGAAATCGGGAGGGTTGGCATATCTGCTGTTGGGAATCTTGACAAAAACCTTAGCGATGGTGTTACTGAATCCAGAGATGTCCTTTTTATCTCCTAGCTCTGGGAAGCCATGTTGGGAATCTTGACTAACCTTAGCGGTGGCGATACTGAATCCTGAGATGCTCTGTTTATCTCCTAGCTCTAGGAAGCTATATTAGAAATCTTGACTATAGCCTTAGCGGTCGTGTTACTGGATCCATGTCCTGTTTATCTCCTAGCTCTAGGAAGCCATGTTGGGAATCTTGACTATAACCTTAGCAATGGCGATACTGAATCGAGATGCTCTGTTTATCTCTTAGCTCTAGGAAGCTATATTAGGAATCTTGACTATAGCCTTAACGGTCGTGTTACTGGACCCATGTCCCGTTTATCTCCTAGCTCTAGGGAGCCATGTTGGCAATCTTGACTATAACCTTAGCAATGGCGATACTGAATCCTGAGATGCTCTGTTTATCTCTTAGCTCTAGGATGCTATATTAGAAATCTTGAATATAGCCTTAACGGTCGTGTTACTGGACCCATGTCCCGTTTATCTCCTAGCTCTAGGAAGCCATGTTGGCAATCTTGACTATAACCTTAGTAATGGCGATACTGAATCCTGAGATGCTCTGTTTATCTCCTAGCTCTAGGAAGCTATATTAGGAATCTTTACTATAGCCTTAACGGTCGTATTACTGGATCCATGTCCTGTTTATCTCCTAGCTCTAGGAAGCCATGTTGGGAATCTTGACTATAACCTTAGCAATGGTGATACTGAATCCTGAGATGCTCTGTTTATCTCCTAGCTCTAAGAAGCCATGTTGGGAATCTTGACTAACCTTAGCGATGGTGTTACTAAATCCAGAGAAGCCCTGTTTATCTCCTAGCTCTGGGAAACCATGTTGGGACCAGTGCGACAGCCTCTTGGCAAAGTCTAACTCATCAACAACACCAGCCCAGTGTAGTATAGAGTCTAACACTAACACCTGCAAGAAAGCACAACAACAAAGAATAAACAACTTTCTTTTTGTCAACAACAACAAAATAATATAAACAACTTGCTTAAAGCAAAGACACGACTGATAATGGTACCAAAAACTTTGAGTTATATAATGTAAATCTTTTCAATGTTGCTTTTAAAAGGAAACAATTATCTAAAGGGGTTTTAGAAACCTTTGCTTCATATTCGGCTCTGAATGACACAGAAACAAACCAAATGGAAGAATTCTAACTGTTGGCTTTATGTCAACTGATTGAATGTTTGTGAAGAAACAGGCATCAGATTATGGCTGGCATTCCTGCAGTTGGTGATAAGACGAAGACGAACTAATTGGCCATACAATTAACACTCAACCCGGCTCTTAAGCAAATTACATTTGATGCTTGTGAAAGAATTGGAATCTGCTGCAGAAATCATCTTTAATAATCAGGAGCCACTGGTATTGTACATGTAGTTGGGTATATCACATATCACAGGACAAGGCAGTTGGGAAAAACCTTTAGAGACCTAACTCCCTAGGGATGCATTGCACCCTTGGCTTCACCTCGGGTGATACATGTATGCGTCTCTCGGGTGTATAGAACATCATATCCCACATCACAGCAGTCACTAATTGTTGTTTTTTAACCTGTTCACGCCAGAGTAAGTATATACACGCAAAGTTTTCCCCAGATTCAAAACGGATGACGCATAAACACGTCACGAGCAAGGCCAAAAATGTCTGTCAGCAGCGAGCTAGGTCGGAATTGCGTGGGTGAGCTTTCCGGTAGCATTGGCCTGAACCCGCCTCGGATCGAGTTTCGTCAAAAATAATCCCGCGCCTCGGCTCGGTGATGTTATAATAATCTTGGCGCGAACTGGTTAATGCAGTTGATTTTAGGAGCTAGCTTACCATTTGGTCAAATGGCGTGGTCCAATCTCCCTTCTCCCATTGCAGCCTGTACTTGTCAATGATGATGTCATGATATTGAAGAGCGCCCTCATCATAGTGGAAGCAGCATTCGTCAGTATTCATATGAGCTGTGCTTAGGCCCAGGGCGTCACCAATGGCAGCTCCATACAGCAGACCTGAATAACAAACCATGGCATCATTCAAACATGGCAGAGCACAGTTATCAAAGAATGTAAACTAAACCCGGAATCAAAACAAATGACAGATAAACACGTCAAGAGCAAGGTCGAAAAATAGCTGTCAGCGACGGGATCGCAGAAAGCAAGGCAGGAAATATCAGGGTGTGCTACCCACAGATCGAAGTTCATGAAAAACAATCCCGCACCTGGGTTCGGTCAATTTTAAAATAATTCCAGCGCAAACTGGTTAAATATCTGTAGTTTATAGGAGCCTGTTTGTTTTCTACGCACGATTAGTTGATTCACAAATAGATTTTTTCGAATTTCGTAATGTTAGAATTTTTTCTTCCTCGCACAAAATTGACTCAACTTATTGTACTCCGCTCTAGTTACACAATACGTTCACGTTTTAAAAACGCTAACCTCCTTTATTCTATTAAACAGTGAGAAGACGCAACCAAATTAAGCACAGGTAAAAAAAACCAAAAAAACATTTCGTGGGAACTTTGACTTGTAAGGTTGAATGTGGGAGAGTCATTTGTGCATCTGGAAGAGAAAGTTGGTAGTTTGTGATGTGTTATTGGGTTGCCGCTGCCTGTAACTAGCAAGCGAATGGGTACAGCTGCCACAGTGCATAGGGCCGGCTAACCAAAATGTTGAGACGTGTATGTGTGATTATGGGAGAGTCATTAAATGCGCGTCCTGAAGAGAGAGGTGTTTGAGTTGGTAGTTTGTGATGTGTTATTGGGTTGCCGCTGCCTGTGACTAGCAGGCGAATGGGTACAGCTGCCACAGTGCATAGGGCCGGCTAACCAAAATGTTGAGACGTGTATGTGTGATTATGAGAGAGTCATTAATTGTGTGTCCTGAAGAGAGAGGTGTCTGAGTTGGTAGTTTGTGATGTGTTATTGGGTTGCCGCTGTCTGTAACTAGCAGGCGAATGGGTACAGCTGTCACAGTGCACAGGGCCGGCTAACCAAAATGTTGAGACGTGTATGTGTGATTATGAGAGGATCATTAATTGTGTGTCCTGAAGAGAGAGGTGTCTGAGTTGGTAGTTTGTGATGTGTTATTGGGTTGCAGCTGCCTGTAACTAGCAGGCGAATGGGTACAGCTGCCACAGTGCATAGGGCCGGCTAACCAAAATGTTGAGACGTGTATGTGTGATTATGGGAGAGTCATTAAATGCGCGTCCTGAAGAGAGAGGTGTCTGAGTTGGTAGTTTGTGATGTGTTATTGGGTTGCTGCTGCCTGTAACTAGCAGGCGAATGGGTACAGCTGCCACAGTGCATAGGGCCGGCTAACCAAAATGTTGAGACGTGTATGTGTGATTATGAGAGAGTCATTAATTGTGTGTCCTGAAGAGAGAGGTGTCTGAGTTGGTAGTTTGTGATGTGTTATTGGGTTGCAGCTGCCCAGAACTAGTAGGCGAATAGGTACAGCTGCCACAGTGCATAGGGCTGGATAACCAAAATGTTGAGACGTGTATGTGTGATTATGAGAGAGTCATTAATTGTGTGTCCTGAAGAGAGAGGTGTCTGAGTTGGTAGTTTGTGATGTGTTATTGGGTTGCTGCTGCCTGTAACTAGCAGGCGAATGGGTACAGCTGCCACAGTGCATAGGGCCGGCTAACCAAAATGTTGAGACGTGTATGTGTGATTATGAGAGGATCATTAATTGTGTGTCCTGAAGAGAGAGGTGTCTGGGTTGGTAGTTTGTGATGTGTTATTGGGTTGCTGCTGCCTGTAACTAGCAGGCGAATGGGTACAGCTGCCACAGTGCATAGGGCCGGCTAACCAAAATGTTGAGACGTGTATGTGTGATTATGAGAGAGTCATTAATTGTGTGTCCTGAAGAGAGAGGTGTCTGAGTTGGTAGTTTGTGATGTGTTATTGGGTTGCAGCTGCCCAGAACTAGTAGGCGAATAGGTACAGCTGCCACAGTGCATAGGGCTGGATAACCAAAATGTTGAGACATGTATGTGTGATTATGAGAGAGTCATTAATTGTGTGTCCTGAAGAGAGAGGTGTCTGAGTTGGTAGTTTGTGATGTGTTATTGGGTTGCAGCTGTCTGTAACTAGCAGGCGAATGGGTACAGCTGCCACAGTGCACAGGGCCGGCTAACCAAAATGTTGAGGCAGAGAGCCACTGTACAAAAATTTGACACTCCTCGTAATTTGACCAGCGTCAGCTTTGACTGCAGTTGTTCAATCTCCCAAGTTTCATTTTATTGCCAGACATTGAAAACAGTATTGGCCAGGCTTGTCATTTGAACAAATGGTGCATGTTACTGCCTATCTGGCATGGTTTCTAGCCAAAATACCCTGTTAATACAGCTCTATGGTGCGACCTCACACCTGTGATACTCACCAACAATTTTATCTTTCAACTCATCTGCATCCAGTGTCGTGGCATTAAGTGGAGGTCTGAGAGGCGTTCGGATTCTACTGGTCGTGTTTGTAGTTTCCGTTTGCTGCTGTAGATACTGGGCTCTTGCTGAGTGTGGATTCAACACTGCGGACTGTAGCACATCACCTTTACAGTTGAAACAAAAATATCACTGTGAAAAAAGCTGAGGCTTGCACATGACTAGGGCTGTGCATCAAAACCAGGTACCCAAGTACCTGACCATTGATGTCAGGAACCGGTTCCAGACCCTGACGCTATTCTTAAATGTTTCTCAGTACAAGATTCATGTCTTTTCAACATTTTTGCACTGACCTTTACATTGATCTTCATTGAGATGATATATGAAGGCAAAAGCAGTATCAGGTTGCAATATTCTTTCCATCAAACTGGTTAGATGTTGAATAAACAGCAAATAAAATTAGGAGCCATTTTCCAAATGTAACATGCATACATAGATTAGCCTACAGTTCTCACTCAAACTTCAATTGCTTTAACCCTAACCCTCCCAAATCCTCCAAATTCCTCATTGCAAAATGCAGGATTTTGCAGGATTGAGGTCACTTGGAGTTTGATGCATTGCAGGATTTTGCAGGATTGAGGTTACTTGGGGTTTTACCCCTGCAGGAATATGGAGGATTCAGGTTATCAGGCTGAATGTGACACACAAGGATTTTGCAGGATTGAGGTCACTTGGAGTTTGATGCATCGCAGGATTTTGCAGGATTGAGGTTACTTGGGTTTTTACTGACTGCAGCCAGGGCAAGACTGCAGGATTTTGCAGGATACAGGCTGTATGGTCACCAGTGACCAATATTGGAGGATTTTGCAGGATTCAGGTTACTTGGAGTTTTAACAATTTAGGAATTGGAGGATTTTGCAGGATTCAGGTTATGTGTAAGTAAAAATGGGTAGGGAGTTAGGGTTAATGCATATTAATCATATGTTAGAAATCACTGCACATCAGAGAAATACCGGAACAAATTGATATGGCACACCAAGTTTGACAGAAACCTTTTTTTTTTTAACTCAGACCGGTTAATACTTCACGTGAATGCAATACAAATTTTATTTGATGCAAAAATTAATATGTTCAATTTTTGCAAATTCGCAGCACGAAAACTTTCGCGAACCAGGCTTTAGAATATAGCCATACCTCTTGTTCTTTTGAAGACGTTCCCCTGGTCCGTTCCTTTATTTGTTGACACACCATTCTTGCATTGCTTTCTTAGATATCTCAGCACCGATTCAGAGCCCTCATTACAGACAGACTGAGGTGGAACAACACATCTGTTATTGGAAGCCAAGATGACGGTGACAAAGTGAGATTGTCCGAGAGAGGAGGGAAGCGTCGTCAGAAAGTTGTCGCTCAGGTTGAGTTTCTTCAGAGACTCCATGCGGCCCATTCCTTCAGGAAGCCGTTCCAAGGAATTGTGGGACAAATCCAGCCGTTCCAGTTTGACCAGATTGACAAAGGACCCAGGCAAGGCCTGCAATGCATTGTGGTTGAGAAGCAACGTGTGTAGATGGAAGAGCAAAGCAAAGCTCTCTGGGAGAGTGGAGAGACGATTGTGACTTAGGTCTAGATAAGCTAGATGAGGAAGACGCATTGGTAGCTCTGGTGGCAAGAAGCTCAGGAGATTGAAGGACACATCAAGGTGCTCATACAATGAGATGGAATCTACTAGTTCCCACGGTAACGCTGTCAAGGCACCTGGAATGTCTTCGCTGCCATTAACATGCTAAAACAACAAACGGAATGGAATTCCATTAGCCTACCGGTAGGTTAAGGTCTCAATCCACTTTTCTTTTAGGTTTTTCAGTCCAGTTGAATCTTTCCTAATGACTGTGAGATAGTCAGTAGGATTACCTTGTAACACCAATGAACGGGTTAAAGGTAATATATAACATTTGTAAACATCAACAAACTGAAACACTAAATTATTATGAAATACAAGTACTGTACTTGACTGTAAGTGAATAACAGCTTAACCCTTTCCTTTTTTAACATTATGCTAAAAATGATCGAGTAAACTCAACATTGGAGAAAAAAAAGGGGTTTTAAAACACCGTACCTTCTTACTATCCAGTACCTTTTGGTATTGCGTAGGGGTAATCTTACTATCCAGTACCTTTTGGTATTGCCTAGGAGTAATCTTTCTATCCAGTACCTTTTGGTATTGTGTTGGGGTAATCTTACTATCCAGTACCTTTTGGTATTGCGTTGGGGTAATCTTTCTATCCAGTACCTTTTGGTATTGCGTAGGGGTAATCTTTCTATCCAGTACCTTTTGGTATTGCGTAGGGGTAATCTTTCTATCCAGTACCTTTTGGTATTGCGTTGGGGTAATCTTTACCAGTACCTTTTGGTATTGCGTAGGGGTAATCTTTCTATACAGTACCTTTTGGTATTGCGTAGGGGTAATCTTTCTATCCAGTACCTTTTGGTATTGCGTAGGGGTAATCTTTCTATCCAGTACCTTTTGGTATTGCGTAGGGGTAATTTGTCTATCCAGTACCTTTTGGTATTGTGTAAGGGTAATCTTTCTATACAGTACCTTTTGGTATTGCGTAGGGGTAATCTTTCTATCCAGTACCTTTTGGTATTGCGTAGGGGTAATCTTTCTATCCAGTACCTTTTGGTATTGCGTAGGAGTAATCTTACTATCCAGTACCTTTTGGTATTGCCTAGGAGTAATCTTTCTATCCAGTACCTTTTGGTATTGTGTTGGGGTAATCTTACTATCCAGTACCTTTTGGTATTGTGTTGGGGTAATCTTTACCAGTACCTTTTGGTATTGCGTTGGGGTAATCTTTCTATCCAGTACCTTTTGGTATTGCGTAGGGGTAATCTTACTATCCAGTACCTTTTGGTATTGCGTTGGGGTAATCTTTCTATCCAGTACCTTTTGGTATTGCGTTGGGGTAATCTTTCTATCCAGTACCTTTTGGTATTTTGTAAGGGTAATCTTTCTATTCCTGTACCTTTTGGTATTGCGTAGGGGTAATCTTTCTATCCAGTACCTTTTGGTATTGCGTAGGGGTAATCTTACTATCCAGTACCTTTTGGTATTGCGTAGGAGTAATCTTTCTATCCAGTACCTTTTGGTATTGCGTAGGGGTAATCTTTCTATCCAGTACCTTTTGGTATTGCGTAGGGGTAATCTTACTATCCAGTACCTTTTGGTATTGCGTAGGGGTAATCTTACTATCCAGTACCTTTTGGTATTGCGTAGGGGTAATCTTTCTATCCAGTACCTTTTGGTATTGCCTAGGAGTAATCTTTCTATCCAGTACCTTTTGGTATTGCGTAGGGGTAATCTTACTATCCAGTACCTTTTGGTATTGCGTTGGGGTAATCTTTCTCGTCAACTTCAACTGTCGCCTCTCGTCTGACCGGACTGGAGGCAAGTCATGAGTCTCCACATTACCCATGATGCATCACTTGCTGTTTTCTTTGTAAGCTTGCTTTGCATGGCTGAGAGTCAAAGTAATCAGGAATCACAGTATGTCATGAGAAAGGTATTTGATTATAGGGCCATTGTATATTTTAATTGTGTTCAATTTTTGTGAATTCCCAGCGCGAAAAGTAGGTCTGACATTACAAATTTGCACTCGCTTTCGAGGCCGAGTGCAAAAGCAAACGCGAATGCAAATTTGTGACGTCACAGCAAGTTTGAGAAAAGCAGAAGGTTAGTTATTGATTTGTTTAGTGATCGTGTTTTTTTGCCGTTTGGAGACCTGCCCGAAATAGGCTCAAAACTTGTGAGCTAATACACGCGACAATCAGTAGTCACGTGATCAGGTACGTGTGGCGACTGATGGTATCTATTATCTATTCTATTCTATTATCTATTATTTCTTTCGGCAATGAAACCGAGGATTCCTCAAAAAGCGCCCAAGGCACTGTAAGTTCGTAAGCCTGAGAAAACCTGAAGGAGGATGAACGAAATGCCAGAAACACCGGGGCGAACCCCTGCTCTTAGCGATAAGCGTGACTGGTTTTGTTTACGTGCTTGTCCAGGTTCAATATACACAATACACACACACGGGACCAACGGCTTACGTCCCATCCGTAGTGGTTTAATTGCCTTGCCACAAAATCGATTCGGAGACAGACATGTAAGCACAACTTGTAGGCTGAATTTGGTAACGAATAACCGAATAATGAATACCAGGTACAGCATTAAATTGTTATGATTTTACCAAGTTCTCACTACATTCGTGGTTGCTGCTTTGTGCAAGCCAATCATCTAGTAACCACAACTACTGTAGCTTTATTGCGAAGTAATTTACCTACTAAATGTACACTTTTTGTTGGTTGATAACCCACAAGACTCATCAAGTCTATAGTCTACTGCCCCGGCAGCCACCAATTTAAAAAAAGAAGTCATCGTCAATGATCCATTTATATTTTGCACAGTTTTCGGACTATATTTTTTCTTTAAAAACCTTCAAACCACAAATTAGGAGCTGGAAAACTGGAAAACCTTCTTTCAAAAACAGAAAATGGTAATAAAATAAAATACAACTAAATAAAGAAAAAAGCAGATTTGAACCCACATCCTACCGTTCTCGAGGAGTGGTGGGGGAACCAATTGATACCGCTAGTTATCGCATTTTTAACATTTGGACATGATCTGGCAAGTAAGTTTGCCAGATCATGTCCAAATGTAATAACTCGTAATATGTAATAATATGTACCGGTAATATGTAATAACTCGTAACTCGTAATAATACTCGTAATATGTAATAACTCGTTTACACTTTTAGAAGCAAAAAGCATCTTTTAATTGTCCTAATTTTCGGAACTCTAGTCTAGCCAGACCCCCCCCCCCCCCCCCACCCCCACCCTTCACCTTCACCCCCCTTCACCTTCACCCACCTTTACTCCACACCCCCCACCCCCACCCACCCCCCCCCCCCCCCCCCCGACTTTGATTCGTCACTCGCTAACTAAACTAGGCCCCCTACCAACTACAGTGATTCGTACAGACATGGCTAAGAGTAAGACTAGAGATCTGATTATTCAACTATTTATTAGCCTACCTGTCTCAATAATAAATGCAGCCTTTTAAACAGCTGCTCGTCCAAAATCTTCTCACTTTTCACTCAGTCGGTCAGTGGATGGTGTTGATCTCGGTGATGTGTTCGGTCGATCGTTAGTCTGGCAACCATATACAACGCATAGTGAACGGGTAATTGTCTGGAATCCTGTCACGAATTATCACTGGTATCCGCGTGATCTAGTGACGATCATAGTGCATTTTGTCCCGATGAAAGGTCGGGATCCAATTAACGATAGTAAAGTTGCTTGCAGCTTTTATTTTTAACGATTTTCTTGGTTCTATTTTTGCTGAAATTAGTTGCGTACTATCTTCAGGATGTCTTCAGAAATAAGTCCTGTTAAAAACTTTCTCGCCGGAGGCTTCGGTGGAGTGTGCCTCGTTGTGGCTGGTCATCCACTTGATACGATAAAGGTAAAAAATAAGTCTCATGCAAGTTGCAGTTCATAAGACGTAAGTACGTTACGTAAGCCCTGCCCCTGCCCGGGGGCCGACGGCAAGAGATAGCGGCCTGCAATTGCTCCCCTGGCATGAAGCAATTATACAGTTCATCCATTCACATTACAAACCTATATATTGTGGTGGGGGAGGGGGAGAGGGGGCGTGGTTGGGGAGGGGGGCGTGTGGTGGTTGGGGAGGGGGGGCGTGTGGTGGTTGGGGAGGGGGGATGTGGTGGTTGGGGAGGGGGGGGGGGGGGGGGGGGAGGAGCGTGGTTGGGGAGGGAGGGGGTGATAGTATCAAGGTTAACTTATATTATTATTTTTATCAGTAATAACGTTAGCCTATTACGAACGTACTTTGCAATACAATTTTTCATCTATTTTTCATCCAACTTTTCATCTATTTTAGCACTTGCATTACACGTCACAGCAGACTTTTCATTCGTTTTATAGGGGGGGCCTAAACTATAATATGTGACCTGTCACCACAAAATGAGAGTAAAGTCGGAAATATTGAAAATAGAGATATTTGTATTTTCAAATTATTGAGAAAGAGAGCTTTCCAATCACTTGGAGGTTTTGCGATAATTACCTTTTTACAGCGCTCTAGAAAGTCATGGGCTTCACAAAACGTGTTTGTGAGAAAACATACTTTAAACAAAAAAAATTAACAAAACACGCAAAAGATTACAAAACAGGACAAGTAAGGTTTGGTTGAGCATAGCAAAGGCTATGTTCTAATCATTATTTCTTCTTGAAATATTCCACACATACAAACTATTGTTTAACCCTAACCCTACCTAATGCTACTTTTTACTACTACAGTCAAACCTTGATATAGCGGCCATCGACGGTGCCGGTTTTCGTGGCCACTATACGCAAGTGGCCACTATAGCAAGACGTACACATGTACACACACCCATACATGTACATGTATGAAGTCCAGGAACCAAACAACAGGGGAGATTTCAAAGTCAACAGAGGGCGCACTTCATTTATGCGGCCGGAGTACACAGGTTTCACGGCAATGTAATTGTACACATTTTATTTGCTGTGGGCTATTATGGGTTGGCCACTGGCCGCGTTACGCAATGGCCGCAATAGCAGAAATGGTTATGGTATGTTTATGCAGGAATCAAACTGGGACCAAGCAGAGGTGGCCAGTTAAGCCAGGTGGCCGCTGTATCAAGGTGGCCGCAATGGCAGGTTTGACTGTAGTACTAGTATGCAGTACTCTCACTGACTTGTGTGCAATGCCTGTGCCCTGTAGTAATTTTTAGTATTTGGTACTTCACCCCTTATTGCACTCGTAGTACTTTTTAGCATTGGGTCCCTCTGCTTGCTGAGTGTGCATGGCCCATGTATGCTGTGTAAGGTATTCTAAACTCTACAGCAAAAATTGTCACTTGGGACACAGCAATGGGTCAAGGCTGGACTAGTGCATTTTTTGCTAGGTAAGTATTACTGACCTGTATTGCCACTATTAGTATTTTGTAGTTGGCAGTATCTGTACTCTGTCAGTACACACCCAATCATCAGTCACAGAGAGACCCAATGCTACAAAATACAAAGTAGTATTCTGTAGTATGCAGTTCTTTAGCCCAAAGTAAGGCCTAGGGGGTTAGGGTTAAACAACAAAATATCAAAATTTCGAAAACGTGGGATACTTACGAGGACCCGATTTGCATATTTAATTACCGTGTTAATTAGACCACTAACTATGCAAACAATACGCAAAATCGCGTAATTTAAAAGGTTTTCGATTATCTGATTCTGATCTCACCCAAAAAATGGGAATATGTAGAGGAGGACTTGGGCTTTCCAAATTACACAAAATCTCAAAATTGACCACCCCTTCATATTTTGACTTGGGATGGCTATATCTCCGAATCACATCGTGCGACTTTACTCTCATTTTGTGGTGACAGGTCACATATTTCCATTTGACTGCTGGTCCGAACAATTGTGCGTACCCGCACCCTGTACCCAGACCCATGGAAACGAAAACGAAGCCGAGATTTGGAAAACGGCCCATTTGTCACGTGGAATGGTTGTGATTGGTCAGTGTTTGGAGATGTGATCCTGGGTGTGACTCAACATCTTGATTCTGATTGGTCAATATTAGCAGGATCATAGCCCTAACTATGGCCATGCTCTAGAGTCAACTGGATTGTTAAATCTGCCCCTAAGCATCTTAGTATACATGTACACAAGCTGTACTCGAAGAACAGGCAAGACATAAGTGCCTTCTACTAATCAGTACATACATGTATGTTGAATTGTTCTATTTCAGGTCAGGCTTCAGACCCAGCCCACCCCAGCACCAGGAACTACTCTACTTTACACAGGGACATGGGACTGTGCCAAGAAAACAGTCACAAAGGAGGTACATGTAAAGACCTGTTGATACTTCATGATGTCGCTGGAGAATTGGCTAGACCTGAAATGTGTTCAACTTTCCCGAATTTGCAGTCCGAAAACTCAACCTGACACTTTGGCATTCACTTTGGCATTCACTTTGGCATTCACTTTGGCATTCACTTTGGCATTCACTTTGGCATTCACTTTGGCATTCACTTTGGCATTCACTTTGGCATTCACTTTGGCATTCACTTTGGCATTCACTTTGGCATTCACTTTGGCATTCACTTTGGCATTCACTTTGGCATTCACTTTGGCATTCACTTTGGCATTCACTTTGGCATTCACTTTGGCATTCACTTTGGCATTCACTTTGGCATTCACTTTGGCATTCACTTTGGCATTCACTTTGGCATTCACTTTGGCATTCACTTTGGCATTCACTTTGGCATTCACTTTGGCATTCACTTTGGCATTCACTTTGGCATTCACTTTGGCATTCACTTTGGCATTCACTTTGGCATTCACTTTGGCATTCACTTTGGCATTCACTTTGGCATTCACTTTGGCATTCACTTTGGCATTCACTTTGGCATTCACTTTGGCATTCACTTTGGCACTGCAAGTACCGTAGTAGTACAACTGTCAATCGCATTTGGAGTCTTGCACAAGCTCATTGTACTCCTGAGTTCATAACTCTATGAATGGATTTCATTCAGTGAGACATGAGCTCAAGAGGAAGTACTTGTACCATACAGTTGTGTACATGTACATCTTATTCACAGTGAAGCCTTTTTGATAGTGCTTCCTGAATCACCTTACACCTTACACTAGTCACAATTGCTACTGATGTTCCTGATGCTATAATTGTTGTTGTTTTTTGGGGTAGGGCTTCTTTGGTTTATACAAGGGGATGCTAGCACCCATCTTGGGAGTGACTCCAATGTATGCCACTTGTTTCCTTGGCTTCAGCATTGGTAAGAAGCTTCAGACACCAGGCACAGATGGGATTTACAGGTGAGTAGATGTAAGAGATACATGTAGATAGTATTCTTGCACGACTCCTAAACCTCTTCCAAAGTAAAATAATGCTCATTTGCAGATTGAATTGAGAACAGATTTAGATCTCATTGTATTTTAAAGGTAGTATACACCATTTACTTTTGCTGTAATTTTCAAAAAAAAATGGGTTTGATAATTCATTTTTTACAGTAAATGTTGTGACACTGACAGATTTCATGTTCTTGTCCTTTATGCGATAAATGACGCCTACGAAAGTTGCAGTTTACACTATTAAGCTATAAAGACCCTTCAAACAACATATTTCATGTTCATGTCCTATTTATCATGTGATTGATGACACCCGCAAAAGTTTCCTTTGAGACAACCTGCAGGATTTGAATTGAGGGGTTGGGTTTCTATGATGAATACCTGTTTTGTATAATTTCATCAGTAAGATACCCGGTTCAAATACTACCCATATAATAAATGAGCTTCATTTCATGCCATCCACTAGGAATGTCAATGGCTGTTAACATTTCTGTCTGATGTAGCTGTAACTATTACAATATTCTTGCCATGACATTTATCGGTATTTGGGGTATATTTAGATTGGACCAGCTGTTCAAAGCAGGAATGTTAGCAGGTGTATTCACAACAGCCATCATGGCTCCTGGAGAACGCATCAAATGTCTTCTACAGGTGAGCCAACATTCCCCTAGTCGAGGTGTTTGGAAGCAACTTTCAAAACTATTGTTAATAGGAGAAAGCTTTCCACCTCATTAGCTTGTGTGCTAGTATCTCAAATTGACAATTATTGCATACTGTGGCAACGGTTAAATATCTGAGTTAAGTTGCAGACCAATTTAGCTGAAACAGGCCAAGTATATGAGGCATTACAGACTGACCCGATCATTATGAGATAATCCAGTAACCTCAGCAATTTACCACTAAATATCTAACACAGTAGCTAGCCCTTTGCAGCTAAACCTGTGCACAACTAATTGTACGACTCTCTACTCGTCCATTCAACCTATAAAATCAAGTCATACATTTGTTTAATAGCACACTCCATCGGTAAGGTGTTGTAGAATTTTTAAAGTCGGTACAACTGCAATAAGTTTATTTTATTTGAAGGACGAAAGACCCTCAATCTTTTGTTCTCTGCCGACTGTTTTCATATTCCAGTCCCACACAAACTTCTCCCTCTATACAATTGTAATACAAACCTCACATGCCCGCAGAGGTTTACCTCTCACTGTGAGGCCCTAAGACGTGAACACCTTATGTTCAAACAAAAAACATGAAAATTACAATAGGCCCCCATTTTAGCACGTGAAAAGGGACCTACATGTATTGTACTTTGAACAGGTTTTGTTCCAACAATAAGTTTGTACGTCTTAGGGCCTCACAGTGTCTGACTCTTGTAGTGCAGAAAAGAAGTCCAACTAGCAACCAGGCTAATTAGACATGGGTCATTCAACCATACTATTCCCCCAATTAAAGTAAATTTATACTAAACATCTCTTCAAAAAATGTCCCTGTATTAACCACCAATGCACACAGCTAGAGTGCATGTACCACTGACATGCAATAAACAACTCTCATAGAGCAAGGGTTAATGTCATATTATTGAATGCCTCATTCAGAATACAAAGCAGTGTGGTGTTTATGAATTTGATTTCAGATACAAGCTGCCTCAGCTGGTAAGGCTAAGTATGCAGGGCCACTAGACTGTGCTAAGCAGATATACAGGGAATCAGGGTTATTCAGAGGATTGTACAAAGGAACTGCGGCAACACTTCTACGAGGTAAGCAGAATGCTCAGCAGAAGGCTTTTATACCAATTGAAATTGAAAAAAAAAATTATATTTGTTTTGCTATTTATTTTGTTGCATCCTTGCAGCCTTTTGCCAAGATTTGTTTTTCATTCATACAAATGATATATCATTATTAATATTATAATGAATTATTTCTGGTAATGAAACCAAGTATCACTCAAAAGCGCCCTGAAGAAACCTGAATAAACCTGTAGAGAGAAGACAATTAGAAGAAGGTACAGCTTAATTAGAGGTGGGAGGAAACCCCAGAAGAATATCCTGGGAAAACCCACGGAATCGGGCAGGGACTGAAAACCCAATCCACATATTGGTCTAAGTGGGATTTGAACCCCGATCACAGCGGTGGAAGGCGAGGAAAGAACCGCTAGGCCAACCTGACTCTCGTAATTGCCAATCTGACTCCCAACAAAATATGCTATAATATTGATGAAGTCTTACCTATCATAAACAGACATTAACATAAATTCAGTGGAAAAATAGCAATGAAACGAAACCTAGGACACTTTTATTGCTTCTCTTTTTGCTTATTGGGTTGAGTTATCACCTATTGCTTCTTCAGTCTCCATCCTTCATTTCTCTAAGTCCTTCATCTATCTTGTAGTAAACCCTTATTCATTACCCTTGTAAACACAGAAAGCCTTGTAGTTTTTTCCTCATCTATCACAAACTCTTTGGTATTTTTTGTTCATTTGTGTTCTTTTTCCTTTCAGATGTTCCTGCTAGTGGCATGTATTTCATGGTTTATGAATTTCTGAAAATATCACTCACTCCGGCTGGTAAAAAGTACGTCATTTTGTTGGCCTTCCGACCTTTACATGTACTTCTTTTTTTATATCAAAAAAAAAAAAATGCAGGTGGTTTTTGTATAATTTGCCAACTGTGTTTTTGAGTATAGAAAGCATTTTTGCTTTGAGCCATCAATACTAGTTGAAAGTCATAACTGCAGGCTTTCTTGTATTTCTACTTATCCTACTAAGTTTGTTTACCTTGCTGAAGTTTGCTCTTTTGTATTAAAAATTAAACCAACAAATATTTACCTTGTCTATTCCAATTTACGCCAACTGGACTATAAGTTTATCAAGTAAATAATGTTCTTTTTATGTTGTTATTGTTATTTTCAGTTCTAGTGACTTGAGCCCCCTTCGAGTAATTTTGGCTGGCGGTACGGCCGGAGTTCTCAATTGGGTCGTTGCCATCGCACCGGACACTCTCAAGTCCCGGTTACAGACAGGTATTAACCCCCCCCCCCCCCCACCTTTATGGTTAGGAACCATCCTTAATCCTATAAAATCCTCCAACAATCGCTGCTACGGGTTGAGTCAGTACCGATGACATTCAGAAGCAGTGCAGATGATACAAGCATAATGTAGGGTTCCATTAAGGATGGCTGAACATAAACAATGCTGGGTATGGCCTACTACCTTGACACATTACCTCCAAAATCAAATGGCACTTTTTGCCATTCGTCTCGATCAATCCTCTAAAACTGTGATGAGGGTTGAGGAGGGTTAGGGTTGAGGTGGGTTAGGGTTGAGGAGGGTTAGGGTTGAGGAGGGTTAGGGTTGAGAAGGGTTAGGGTTGAGGAGGGTTCGCGTTGAGGAGGGTTAGGGTTGAGGAGGGTTAGGGTTGAGGAGGGTTAGGGTTGAGGAGGGTTAGGGTTGAGGAGGGTTAGGGTTGAGGAGGGTTAGGGTTGAGGAGGGTTAGGGTTGAGGAGGGTTAGGGTTGAGGAGGGTTAGGGTTGAGGAGGGTTAGGGTTGAGGAGGGTTAGGGTTGAGGAGGGTTAGGGTTGAGGAGGGTTAGGGTTGAGGAGGGTTAGGGTTGAGGAGGGTTAGGGTTGAGGAGGGTTAGGGTTGAGGAGGGTTAGGGTTAAGGCCAGTTCGTGCCAATTTGTGACATCGGGGCAAGTTTTCATAAAAGTTAAACACATTTCAAGTGCAGTGAACTTTCTCAGCGAATATTTTGTGACGTCAAATTTGACGTCAAAGTATGAACCGTTCTTTAAGCTGTAGTATCCTTCCCACCAGCCCCTGAAGGGACGTACCCTCGTGGCATCCGTGATGTATTCCCTAGACTCATCAAGAATGAAGGATTCTTTGCACTATTCAAGGGCATCACACCCGTCATGCTAAGAGCATTCCCGGCTAATGCGGTGAGTTGTCAATAACATTTCTCTTTCTCGTTTAAACATCGTGCAGCAGTCTTAGAAGTGGATGATGAAGATTCCATGTACATGTACCCCCTTTAAGGCCGAAAGCCAAGGCGAATGCGAATTTGTGACGTCAGGGGCATTTTCGCGATGCAAAATCGCAAAAGTTGAACACATTTCAACTTGTGCGAATGTTCGCAGCAAACGCTTTGTGACGTCAAATTTGTATCGCAATCGCTTTTGCGTATGAACCGGCCTTTATGCTGTAAAAAAGCCTAGCCGGAATAACCTGCAAACAAATGGATGATTGTCTACAATAAGTGGCCAATTTGCTGTAGTTTACGGAATTTCTACAGAATATTTCTGTACACTCGATTTCTTCGATTTGGACATGGATCCCTTACAAGAATTGTTAACGGCCTAAATTGAAGTACGTGGAATCCTCATTACCCATACTATTCTAGTGGAGTGCCGTGGCGTCGTGGTCTGAAGCATTACATTTAGTGGTCTGCCGGTAATTCTGCAGGTTGTAGGTTCGAGTCCAGCCTGGGGGTTATGGTGCGTGTGCCCTTGGGCAAGGCACTTTGTCACTAATTGCTTCTCTCCATCCAGGAGTAAATGGGTACCTGTAAGGGTGGAGATGGGTATTGTGATTAATTTAGCTGCCTGACTGAATTGAGCTGAATATTCCCCAGGGAGCTGAGATGGTATTTGGAATGTTTTAATGGCCCAATGAGCGGGGGTAATAATGATGCAGTGCCTTAAGCACCAGTCCTTACATCCTGAGCCACGCAGATTTTAACGGGCTCTTCTTGAATTGTCGCCTTCAAACCCTGCGGACATTTGCAGCAATCATTAAACAAGTTGGCCAATACATGATATGAACGTCCACCCCTGGTAAAATGACAATTTCTACCACCTATACTTAATTTTATTGGCGTTTACGTAGCTTTTCAGTCTTTTATGTTTCTTATTCTGTATAAGATAAAATAGCAAAGCTTTATTTCACGTTCTATACGTTAAATTCTACAATTTTTCTGATTAATTTAAATTTTTACGTGGGAGGATAACAATTTGTGAGAACACCTAGATGACCAAGCGATAGGACCAATAGAAATGCGCGTTACGGAAGAACTTCAGGAGGATCGGGTTAAATAGCCCGGATGTTTGTAGGTCATTTAGGCACGGAACACCGAACTTTTTGCAAATGTCTTCCTTAACCCTAACCCCCTAGGCCTTACTTTGGGCTAAAGAACTGCGTACTACAGAATACTACTTAGTATTTTGTAGCATTGGGTCTCTCTGTGACTGATGATTGGTTGTGCACTGACAGAGTACAGATACTGCCAACTACAAAGTACTAATAGTGGCAATACAGGTCAGTAATACTTACCTTTAAAAAAAATCCAGTAGTCCAGCCTTGACCCAATGTGTCCCAAGTGACAATTTTTGCTGTAGAGTTTAGAACACCTTACACAGCATACAGTGTACATGGGCCATGCACACTCAGCAAGCAGAGGGACCCAATGCTAAAAAGTACTACGAGTGCAATAAGGGGTGAAGTACCAAATACTAAAAATTACTACAGGCATTGAACACAAGTCGGTGAGAGTACTGCATACTACTTTTTACTACTAGTAGTAAAAAGTAGCATTAGGTAGGGTTAGGGTTAAAAGAAATCGAATTGAGAATCGTCCGCCATCTTGTTTGTTTGTAAGCCAACCTCGGACCCAGGAATAAGTACCGCGTTGTATGAATGAAAAACTAAAATTTCATGCCTAGGGTCGAGGTTGGTTCGCATGCCTTTGATTTGTTTGTAACAGAGGCTCTGATTAGGCGCATGGATCTTTACGCCAAATGACCACGGATCTTGCCCAGTGTCCGCAGGGGTTTGAGAGCTATTAGTAGAAAGATCGTTAAAGAGCTGCGTGGCTCAGGATGCAGTCCTTTATGGGTATATACACTTTATAAATACACATTTAAACTGGATAATCTCTTCATGCACACAGCTGTGGTGAAGACATAATTAGTCGGGGTAGCTTCAGTGTGCATTACGCACCCTTGATTTCGAATAACATAATGGGAAAATGGAGGGAAAAAATGTGTTGATGCTAACCGAACTTAATCCATTAAAATCTAACTGCATGTTTTGTTGGAATATGTTAGGATGGGTACTGAACTGCCAAACTGACAATCTTTTACACTGGGTTAGACCATAGAGCAAGGAACAGATTTACCTCCAGAATCAGAGTCCAACAGTTTGTCATAATTATGGTGTTGGGATTTGCCAGGATGGGTATGGTTAAGGGTTTGAGTTAAAGTGTTATATTTTTCACATTGATCACCTTTGGCCAATAACTTTGGTCATTTTGGTTATTTTATTTACACATATTTATATACATTCTTGTTCTATGCATTCATACAGGCTTGTTTCCTTGGATATGAAGTTGCAATGAAGTTTCTGAACTGGACGTCACCTAGTCTATAATCTATGACCTATGACCTATGACCTATCGCAGATTGACAGCCAATCAGTAGGCACCAACGATAGATGGTAGGATTGCATGTTACAAATTCATGTCATTATTCCACGTTTGATTTCTTGGGACAAAGATGGCTATTACACAAACCGTCTTGAACATTTCCTTGACAGTGTCTTAACCAGTTTGCGTCGGAGGACGTGTAAGACATCACAGTCTTGCAGTGAGCAAGGCCGTAAATATTAGGTGTGCTACCTACAGATGCCAGCCTGAACCTCGGATCGAGGTTCATGAAAAACATCCAGCGCCTAGGCCCGGTCAATGTCAAAACAATCCCAGCGTGAACTGGTTAAATTGGCTGAGTCAAGATTTGTCACGTCTGTATATAACATGTAATGATACATTTGATGTCATTTTTATGATAATTTTGTAATGTTTATAACAATGCTTCCAAAGAGTTGATTACCTGCGTTGTGTATTGACAGGAATTTCTTGTAAATGTAAACAATGCACATGGCACTAAACTCAGGGAACTATTGGGTGTGTTCGTTTAGCTTACTCAGGTTGACACAGGTTACCCCCGGGTCAGTCCATTAACTCTGGGGCCAATTCGCTGCTAAACACACAACTAGGTTTACCTTACATACGTACTGTGGACATTCCTTTGTCTTCGTGTAGTTAACAAACTTTGACTAAATACTCATTTTTCTCGCTTCCCCAAAACAAATTTACCCTCAAATTTGGATTATGGGCCTCTCAGCTGTCCCTTTTTTTTAAAAATATATATAACCCTAACCCGTTTTTCCTCTAGCGCTCTTTTTCGGAAACTGAAAAACGGATTGTGGACCTGGGCAAGTCCACAAACCGTAACCTCTTCCCGCATCGTGTGGACCTATATTGTTCGGAGGTCCACAGTGCGTATGCAAGACTAACACAAATTTGCTCAGGAAGATTCTTCCTCGTCAAAAACCAGATTACAGACCCAAATTTCAGGTGATGTATAATGTTTGTGACTGGTATTCAGCTGGTAGACTAGTCTGTTTAGGGTTGAAAATCATGACCCATATGCAATTACAGGTACAATCTTTGAAAATTTCAGGGATTGTTAATGAAACACTGTCGAAACCCAAATCAAAGAGATGCCATTCGTTCTTAACCCCATAGGAGTATTTTCAGGGTATTGTTTTTTTTGCCAAAATGAACAATGAAAAATTATATAGACAATTATCCAACCTTTTTGTGAGCGGGGCATTCATTTGGAAAAATGGTAATATTAACACAAAAACCAAGTCATTTATCAAGACTTTTTGCAATTAGTTGAACAATTTGAATCACATTAAAAGCCACAACTTTTGAAGAAACTCACTCTTTTGGGGGTGGGACACTATTCATAATTAGGTGGTGGACAAAATGGAAAATAATACATTAATTCAAACTAATGTCATTTTGTTTTCTGAAATATGGACCCACCCCAAAAAGAGGCAAAATTCTGAAGTTGTTTTTTATCTAATGGTGTAGCATTTGGTCAGCTGTCAAAATGTGAAAAAAAATATCAAAATTGTTTTTTGGAAAACAAGCCTCTTACATTTTAACTCCATGGCTCCACCCATGAAAGGATCTGGGGGGAAAATGGCATCAAGTGGTTTTGAACTGGTTAATGTACAAAAGTCTGAAAGTTAGCCTACAATCATCACATAAGGATCATGTGGAATGCATTTCAATGTATATTTAGCTCAGCTGTCATGGCTAATCTGAGTTGTTCTGGGTAAGCTACTCAAATGCACCTATTATATTGAATGTTGTCTGCCTTGTCAAGAAATATATATATATGATTAAAATGTTAAATGTTGCCAGGGAAAATGTTTCGATATTCCACCTGTCTTACAAACTACATGTATTCACCCTAACTTGCAAGGAGTGTTTGCCAAAACCTTCCTGAAGCAAAGAAACCTTTTGTGGATCCCGAGGGATGAACATTACCTACTGCCTTTTACTAGGTAGGCCTACATGTACTGGACTAAATCCATCAAAATCCATCACTCACTCTGCTTCTTATACATGGGATAATGGAACCACCACTGAAGTGATGGTTGATGTTGGATTTAGTACACATGGTTTATATGACAACAGCAGTACGGCATGATAGACTAAATCAATGAGATTCCCGCACCAGTGCTTCAGGCCTCCTGGCACAAGTCCCTCAAAATCTGTCCAAATAGTAGGATGGATTTTCATGGATTTGGAGAGATTGGGGTTAATAAGTTTTGTTTTCACCTGGAAAACAATAAGGCCACGTCCAAACAATAAGGCCACGTCCAAATAATAACTATGGATTTTATTAAGGCAAACAACCAACCTGTTTTATATAAGCACACTTAATGCAAAAATAGCAAGAGCTAGATTTACTATTAAAACAATGTTTCAAACATTTTAATTGATTTAAAAGATTAAATGGGTAGCCATCCCGACTAAGTTGAATGCGAGTCCGTTTCTGCTAAAGATGTTATTTCTGTTTTATTCAAAGTTGACACTAGTTAGCATTTGACGTCCAAATAGGCAGGTTTTTTTCCTTTACATTTTTAAAAGGTAATTTGCATAACGAAAAAACATGGAAAGTAAAGACAATTTCATTTGGGTAAAAAAATACAGTAGAAAACGAATACTTTCAAATTTCGTATTGCCCACAATTACTTACAAGAAAAAACAGTCCCAATCACCTGCATATTGTAATTCTTGTTGGTTCTTTAATAATGGCGTAACTAAAAGGGGGGGACACAAGCACGTCAAACATAGAGTTCCCCCCCCCCCCCCCCCCCCCTCCACCTTGAAACATGGTTGTTTCCCTCTACACATTCAGCCTTAGTGAAGCCACTGCCGAGTACATATACTTGAAGTTAAACTGCTTATACATACAATATTTACAGTATTCAATTTTACAACCACAACAAATTTGAGACAATACAAACTTTGCTTTCATTTCAAGACAAATTTTACTCAAAATAAAAAATGAGCCATTTTACATGATACATTCATTTGTGAATGTGCATATATCAAATGACATCACAGTCCGAGTACATGAAGTTAAACTGCTTATATACATACAATCTTTACAAATAGTATTCAATTTTACAACCACAAAAGATTTAAAACAATACAAACTTTGCTTTCATTCAAGACAAATTTTACTCAAAATAAAAATGAGCCGTTTTACATGATACATTCATTTGTAACAATATGCTCTGCAAAAAATGAGTCTGATGTCGCACGACTTTAACGTTAGCTGTGTTTATGTCTCAGAGGTGACTGTTCTTTTAAACATCAAAGTTTGGTTTTGATGTGTTTTGGTTTCTCTGATATCTATATTTTCAGATCCGATCTGAAAAAGGTTGTTTTGATCCCAAAAGTAGATTTAATAATTAATTTAATACATACAAAAATAATAAAAACTGCCCAATTTAAAAACATTTAAATTACATTATTATTCAAAGAAAAGTACACACAATTGAAATAAATGAGCTAAAATACACAAATGGTGAAAATCAACACATTACACTACAGAGTTGTGCCAAAACAAAAAACATTTCCTGCTCTTCTGACCAAATGTAAAACTTATTTAAAAGTCTATTTTTAGGACATCAGACTAATATTTGCAGAGTGGGTCACATTTTTTGTGTAATTCATTGATGTACAGCTAAGCTAAAAGCAAAGGGGAAAAAGAATACTAAAAAGGTCAAATGTCATTTCTGTCCAGGAAATTAATCTTTATTTTACCAAATGTGGGCAGGGAAATGTTCAAGGGCATTTCCTTTTTGTAGCTTGTAATAATAGTTGGTTTTTATATGCAAAATGTACGAAATGAGGAAACAACCTGAAATATTACACCGAGTGTTCAATGTTCTGAAAATCAGGAATAAGTCGCAAAATGACTTGTTGAGATATGTACCGGTACATGGTAAGATGGGAAATTACATAAGCATATAGCTCAGGAGTTATTGACTTTAAAGGGATCGTATACGTTTGTTATTTACTCAAAAAAATTAATGGCAATAAAAACTTACTTGGTAAGAACTACAGCAGCTTTGGATAGTATAATGCATTTTTAGAATCTTTTCACTTCGAAGTACTGCGGTTATAGAAAAAGATATCACTTTTTATCCCCAAAAATCTGAATCTGAGAAGCATTACTGCAGTGACGTTTCTCAGATTGTGTATTCCAATGCAGATTATTCTTTCTGCGTGGACATAACCGCTCCAGATTTTTGGCAATATCTCAAAATCGCTACCACCTTTTGAAATAAAATGTTTACAGGTTAGTTTATGGTATATATCTATAACTATATAGGATTGAAACAAACAGTGGGTTCCAATTACCAAACGTATACGATCCCTTTAAGCTACAGGCTTGTGATGGCTAGCATTATTAAGTTCCTTTACCATGTACATATTCTGACTTATTCTTGATATTGATTTGCTGGGTCACAATTGTCAAATGCATTTTGTTGGAAATTTGCGAACTTTACTTATAATGTGAATGCGTTTTTCCCCCCAAGGCATTCACAATTATATTGTCAGGTTGTTGCAGCAGCTGGATAACTGACCTTAATGCTATTAATCAACCCCTTTAAAATAATCCCTCCCCCTCCCCCTCTCTTGCTGCACATAAAGCAAGGTATATGGCAGAGGACCCCCCCCCCCCCCCCCTTTTTGTGTTGGTTATTGTGTTCCTGGAATGTCAGGAATTCATTTCAGATTTCTAGGGGGATGTGTTTAGTCTGGAGTGTGTATAGAGACAAGAGAGGGTCCTCTACCATAAATCATGCTGGGTACTCTGAAATGAATTATTTATGCATGACTGATGTTTCTTAAAGGTAGTATACACCATTTGCAGATATAGACAAAATTTACTACCGAATTATTAAGAAATATCTTACTTATTTAAAAGTAAATAATGATTGTAGGCATCCAGCAAAATGAGGGCCCTAGATATCCTGTAATTGTTCCAAAAAATTAAATTGTATAAACCAAAATTCATTCTCACCGTCCGGCGAGCGCGAAAAAACAAAGATAACATAAGAATAACTGCTCGACGCCGGTTAAAAACGAACGTCATTTTTTTTGGCGTTTCTCAGCAACCATGATTGTAAAACTTTACAGGTCAGTTAAACGATATTTACTATAAAATACAACCCCCCAAATCCACCCATTCCTGATAATTCAACAAATTACCAATGGTGTATACTACCTTTAAATATTCCCTGAAGATTGTGCAAACTGAAACAATGAACGAAATGTTTGACACTTTCACAACTAAAGTAAGCTGAATCATTTGCAGTCTATTTGACATGTTTCTTTACTTCCAGCAGTAACTTGCGAGCATGTAAACCGGTCATTCCCAAATCCTCCTTCAAGACTGAATCATCAAGCGTAACTAGTAATGCTCCGTCTACCCCTTCTTCCTGGAACTTTTCCGCATACTTACCCAGGTTGAGGTTACGTAGTATGTCCGACACGCCCTCTACGTCAGCACGAGGCATCGTGGCTTTCTCTGCCAGCAAATCATGAGGGGTGTTGTAGATGACTGCATCAGGGCTAGTTGGGAGGATTGGTAGGGGTCTATCCGTAGGAGAAATGAAGTCATAAATGTCGCCATCGTTTTTAGCTAACAGACGATCAATCTCACCCTGAAGTCTATTAATCTCGTCAACATTCCTGTAGTTTGACAGTTGTATCGCCTCCTTTTCTTTTTCAAGTTCCTAACAGAGTACGAAGAATCCCAAAACCAAACTCAAGTTAGTATTATATTTTAACATAATTCTTGTTTTTTTTATCTGTCATGTTATGGGGTTTAACCAGTTCGCGCCGGATGACGTATATAAACACAAACATTTTCCCAAATTCAAAACGGATGACGCATAAACACGCCAAGTTCAAGTTCGGAAATGTATGTCAGCAGCGCGCAAGGCCGGAAATGCGTGGGTGTGCTTCCCGGCACTATCAGCCTGAACACGCTTCAGATCGAGTTTCGTTAAAAATAATCCCGCCCGTCGGCTCGGCGTTGTTAAAATAATCCCGGCGCGAACTGGTTAAAAGTAGGATACACCATTGGTAATTGCTTGAATTATCATGAATGGCTGGACATTATAGTAAATATCATTTAACTGACCTTTTCAAGGTTTTACAATGAATGCAGAGTAAAGCAAGAAAAACGGCATCTGGCAGTTGTTTTTTTGTTCTTGTTATTTTTGCAATCACCGTCCCGCGATTGCAAAAAGTTTTGCTGCATGCCTACAATCGTTATTTACTTTCAAATAAGTAAGATATTTGTTAATCATACGGTAGTACATTTCTTTGATATCTGCAAATGGTGTATTCTACTTTCAATCTACAAAGGTAAAATTTTATCAGACAAAACCAAAGCCTGTTAACTCTCTTCATATTTCACTGATAAAAAAAGAAATAATCAAAAAGTAATAAACAAACAAGAAATTTTCCAAAGTTCCAGGAAAGAATGTTGTATCTTGACGCCACTTTGGTGGTTGTGCACAATGTCTATGTAGAGTCAAGAAAATTGTTGTATTGATTTCCAACAAAATTAGAAATGTTTCTCAATTCTGTTCAACATCTTTGCAATGACTGACCTTTGAAATGATATATGAAGAAAAAAGTGGTGTCAGGTTGCAACATTCTTTCCAATTAAGTTCATACTATAGCTGCTTAACAAGATTCATAACCAACAGTTAATTTTTATACCAGATAATTAGGTACCTATTTATCTTGTATAGTTCCATTATAATGCGGCTTATTGTTATTGTACAAACCTGGCATTTTTCATTTAGTTGTTCATTTTCATCTTTCAGTTTCTTTATCACCTGCAATGACAAATGTTGTGACTTTTTTTAACCACAGATTTAAAGTTTCAGATGGATAGTGTTTTATTATAGTTTAGTGTAATAGAATCTTTGGTTTAATAGGTTCTTTGTTCGCTGCTGTGACCCAGGTTCGAATCCAGCCTGGACCAATATGTGGATTGAGTCCCTGCCTGATTCTGCGGGTTTTTCACGAATCTACTCTGGGGTTTTCCTTCCACCTCTAAAACTGTAACTTCTAATCATTGTCTTCTCTCTGCAGGTTTTTTAAGGCTTGCGAGCTACAGTGCCTAGGATGCTTTTGAGGAATCTTTAAATACACTTTAGAACATAAACAAATAACATCCAAGCAGATTTGTGACAGACTTCCAAGATTTCATCCTCGACAGATCACAGATCGTGATGACAAAAAGAAGAGTAGGACCCAAACTATTCATTGCCCTCATGATTATTCTTTCTCTTTTTTCCTCCAGGAACTAAGAATAATCTCATCATGGAAAACATTTCTTTAAAATAAATTTAGCTTGCTGAGTATAAAGCCTAGTTTGCATATCGACATAAAGAAACGCAAAGTGAAATGCAAACACGACATAAACTGCAAAACAGACTTCATGCAGAAGTGTCGCAAACTACCTCGCAGACGACGGCAAACCAACGGTTCCGCGTTCCCTTTTGCGCAGTATGCGTAGTCTGCGTAGTTTGCGTAAGCTCAACGTTCATAATATAAACCAGGCTTAACCTTTTCTTTCTGTTGCAGTATGTTCTTCAGCTCCAGACTGGTTGCATCTAGAAGTTTTTTAGGGTTATTTACATCCTGTAGGACTTCATAGTCATCACCTTCCTCCTCTATATCACTGTCCAGAAAGAATCAAGATTTGTGAAGTGGAGCAATTATCCTTTACCTCCAGTTTTGCCTTTGATTGAGATTATTGCTCATAGCGAATAGCGATGAGCAAATGTGTACATTTTTGTTTACTACACACAGTTCTTTTTGAAAAATACCATTCATCTGGTCTACTGCCATGAAGCATGTGATGTGTTTGAGACACCCATACTGAACTGTCTTCGAAGATTATACATGTCTATTGAACACTGAATTTGTTATAATAAATAATAATAGGATAAAATGTGGTCAGTGATATTGCTGCCATGTGTCTTACCTGCCTTCAGTGCGCAAAGGAATCTCATAACCATCATTACTGACTTGATCCTTCTTCAGCGACTTTGAATCTGCACTGGGCTCATCTGAGGCAGAGGAGCTTCGTGGTTTTGGCTTGGGTGACAATTTGGGTTTAGGGAAGAGTTTGATGGCAGGCTTCGGAGGAAGGGCTCGGTGTGTTACCGGCTTAGTAGGTCTTGGGGGAGCAACGGGTTTGTCACGAGTCGGGATAGAGGGTCGATCTACCTGCTGCAAGAAACCAATTCTACTGGTCAGATCTTTGGTGTAGTTGGTCATCTCCTTAAGATCCCGTATCAAATCTTCCTTGGAGACTTTAGCCACTTTGCAAACATGCTCCACACCTGCCAATGAATGAAGACAGGAACAGGAATTGGATGCACATTCATACCAGTTATGCCAATGCTCATTCCAATTTTTTTTTAACTCAAAAGTAAATGTGTTTAGATTGCAGATTGACATGGAAAGAGAAAGGGTAATTGTGTCTTTCCTAGAACACAAAGAGTTCTAGACTCGAAGAGTTCTAGGCTCGAAGAGTTCTAGGCTCGAAGAGTTCTAGGCTCGAAGAGTTCTAGGCGTCTAAGGCTACTCTTTGGAAGATGCCTTGACAAGGATAACACTTTTAAAAAAATTCACTAAACTGTATTTTTTTTTTCCTGTAATTATCTTTTCACTTGCAGACAAAAATTAAAAACATTATAGGATATACAGTATAAATGATTACAAATAGAGAAAAACAATTCAATTTACAAATTTCATTCCTCAAAAAAGATTCAGGATTAAGCCAGTGAGTGGCAAGATGAAACAGGTGACTAGCACCTCTACAGAGCCAATCTACTAGAGGAATATAGTAGGAATATCAGACACTGTTATTCGGAGTGTCGTGGCCGAGCAGTTAAGAGCTTGGTTTTCTGTTCCGCAGAGCGTGAGTTCGAGTCCCGGTGTCGACACGTGTGTCCTTAAGCAAGGCAATTAAACCACTATTGCTTCGTCCTTCGGATGGGACGTAAAGTTGTAGGTCCCGTGTGTTGTATAATTTATAATGTGTGTATATATCTTTCCCATTATAACATTATAAAATTGTATAATGCACGTAAAAGAACCCAGAACACTTATCGCTAAGAGAAGGGGTTTGCCCCGGTGTTCCTGGCTGACACAGCCTCTGTCTACGGGTTTCTTCTGGCTTACGAGCTACAGTGCCTTGAGCGCTTTTGAAGGATCCTTGGTTTCATTACCATAAAATAATAATAATAATAATAATAATAATAATAATAATAATAATAATAATAATTCCTGCATGTTGTCAATCATTCAGTTGTACTCGATCCTAATCCCAATTTGTAGCATAAACCTGGTTTGGATGAGATTACCTTCAAAGCTTTCCAGCCATTCAAGAAGAGGCTCAGGTAAGGGCTGGCCAATTTCTCTAAGTGATTCAGGCAGGGTGGGTCTGCCAAACTCCCTGACGCCCCAAGTCAGATTAACAGGTGGAAACAAATGAGGAAGACAGGATTGGACAGTCTTCTCCTAAAGGCAAACAACAAGTAACATTGCATCATGTGTCCTATACATTTAAAGCACGAAATAAGACTACGACAGAGGGACCCCCTCCCCTTCCCCTTCCCCTTCCCCCTCCCCCTCCCACCTCCCCGTCCCCCTTTGTGGTGGTTATTGTGCTTGCAGAGTCTTATGGTTTCTCAGGAATTCGTTTTAGGTTTTTAGGGAGGAGAGGTGTGCGTTAGGTAACAATAGTCTAGAGAATGTATAATTATCAGGGTCTAAGGGGGTACTCCCTCTGTCTCATATCAAGCTGGATATAGTCCTCTAAGCAGAAACTTGTCGCCCTCTTTACAAAAAAGAACCAAAATCTGAAACTTGTAGTCAAGCAGTATGATGTAAACATTGTTCATTATTGATAATAAAAGCATGGAATTTGACACACAGTCAGAGTATGTCATGAGAAGGACTTTACGGCTATAGGACCATTGTCGATTTGTCTTTTGAAGAAATAGGTAGAATAACGAGCAATGACAGCCATTTTAAAAGTTTTGAAATGAAAATTGCTTGTTATTATATGTATATATTTCTTTTATTCATTCTTTTATTATCAAATGATCCATTCTATGATATTTTGCACCACTATCTGCCTGACTATTGGTACATGGTAGAGGTGGGTACCTTAAAAGCCACTGTGTTGAGAACTAGAGGTACAGAGAGTGGAATGGACAGCAGTCCTGGCTTCCTGCCTCGTGTAGCTATCACCTGAAAATCCTTCCTAAAAGACAACAACTTGAAGATCTTCTCTTCTTTTGGTTTACGCTTCTCAAAGTTGGTTTCCTCAACGACGCGCACTCGCTGCAAAGTAAAGCAAACTCACAAAGATTATCTACTCTCTAAATGTAAAAGAGTGAAAACTTCACTCTAAAAAAAGAGTGATTTTCTCTTATAAAAACCACTCCACAATGAGTGAAAACCACTCCTAAAGAGTAAATGTTCATGCCTTCGAGGGGCCATTTGATGGACAGCTGCGTTAGGAGTTGTCTTTCATAGCTCCTCATCAAAAGAGTAAAATGTTACTCTTGGAATGATTTTCATTCTTTTCAAACTATTTCACTTAGTTTGGAGTGGTTTATAAGAGAAAATCAATCAATATTTTGCATCTAAAGTGTAATTGATTAGGACAAATGGTACAAAGAACTCTTTGAAGAGATTCGTTTATATTAGTTTACCTGTGGGAAGTCCATCTCAATGAGTTCAGACATATGTAGGAACAGTGCTGACATCATGGTGGTAAAGTGAGCACAGTCCATGTCTTTGTGCATTTCAAGTCGATGACCTATCTGATTTTGTCCAATCATAATCTAAGGGATAATAATACAAAGGGTGAGTACAAGCCTATTATTACATTTGGCCATTGTGGTCTCAATTATTGTAGCCTGGTCATTAATCCCTTCCCCCTTTTACCATAGCTCACCACTCTCTACAGCATCAGTCATATACCATAATAACTTTGGCACCCAGGGGTAACTTTGGCAACTTTTTCAATTTTTGTTATGGTTCTACTTCTATTTGTTTTTTTATTATTTATGTAAATGATCAAGAAAGCGTTTAAAACAATATCAAACTGGATTTGTTTGTGATATTTTATAAATCTCACAAAAAGTATTCCAACTATATTCTGAAATCGGCCTGTGTTCCCAATCCAGCTCCATCCCTGGCCCAAATTCCTAGTTACCCAACCCCAACCCCAACCCAATCCTCGATTAATCCTGACAAATCCGCCATCTCTAAAAACCAAATTCCTATCCTTGGTGATAACCATTACCCCTCCTCATCACCTCCTCCCCTTCTCCATAAACCCAACCTCAACCCATCCTTGACTCTCCACAGCCAACCACATATTCCACCCTAATTCCTATCCCCAGTGATAACCATTACCCCTCCTCATCACCTCCTCCCCTTCCCCATAAACCCAACCTCAACCCATCCTTGACTCTCCACAGCCAACCACATATTCCACCCTAATTCCTATCCCCAGTGATAACCATTACCCCTCCTCATCCCCCCTCCTCTCCTTCCCCATAAACCCAACCTCAACCCACCCTTGACTCTCCACAGCCAACCACATATTGCACCCTAATTCATATCCCCAGTGATAACCATTACCCCTCCTCATCCCCCCTCCTCTCCTTCCCCATAAACCCAACCTCAACCCACCCTTGACTCTCCACAGCCAACCACATATTGCACCCTAATTCATATCCCCAGTGATAACCATTACCCCTCCTCATCCCCCCTCCTCTCCTTCCCCATAAACACAACCTCAACCCATCCTTGACTCTCCACAGCCAACCACATATTCCACCCTAATTCATATCCCCAGTGATAACCATTACCCCTCCTCATCACCTCCTCCCCTTCCCCATAACCCCAACCTCAACCCATCCTTGACTCTCCACAGCCAACCACATATTCCACCCTATTCTTGACACCCTCTCGCACCCCTCATCTCAACAATCTCCCTCCCTCACCCCTATCCCTAAACCCCAAACCCCAAACCAACTCCCCACTCAATAATACCCACTTTTTCTTTGCCATATCGTCGAACTTTCTCCTCGATATGACTGATGTGTATGATGTCTTCTTGATCTACGCACTCAGTATAATCATCTGACCCATATCCCTCCAATACGCGTACAACGGACGGCATAGGTTTACTATTCATCATGGCGGTCACCCCAGTAAACAGTTTGTCATCCAGACGAGGATCTATAGCAAGATAAAATCAACAAGTACATTTTTAACTCAAAATTAGACCTTGATTCAAAGATTTGAATCCAAGATAAAATACCTATATCTAGTGTTGCAAGTAAATTGAACTTTAAAACCATATTAAGTGCTTTTCAAAATGACTTTGATTTTTTCATAAAAAACAGCATTTGAAACATTGAAATAAGAACGTTTTAAAAAGTGTACAATTTTTTTTATTTAAATGGTGGCTTTCACTTTTTATTCTTAAAAAAAAATACTGACAAAGAAGCATAATCTCTCAAGTATTTGGACAGATTTTCCTCGTTTTATTTAATACATTTTGGAACTAGGACCCTTTGAATATTAAACAATGTTAACATAAAAGTCATTAAGATAATCAGTGCGCTAGCGCCATGTGGTAAATATCTATTGTGGGTTTGTGTGGTTCTGAAAAACACCGGAGAGAAAATCAACGTTTCGGGCAGTATGCTCTTTATTTTTACACCAAATGTCAAAACAAATCAAAAGTGAACAAATAAAGTTTAATTTTTCCAACAGAGATGAAAAAAGTGAGTCTTAATTCATAACATTAAAGATGTCCTTTCTTAAAGGGATCGAGTACGTTTGGTAATTGGAACCCACTGTTTGTTTCAATCCTATATAGTTATAGATATATACCATCAAACTAACCTGTAAACATTTCATTTCAAAAGGTGGTAGCGATTTTGAGATCTTGCCGAAAATCTGGAGCGGTTATGTCCACGCAGAAAGAATAATCTGCATTGGAATACACAATCTGAGAAACGTCACTGCAGCAACGCTTCTCAGATTCAAATTTTTAGGGATAAAAAGTGATATCTTTTTCCATAACCGAAGTACTTCGAAGTGAAAAGTTTCTAAAAATGCATTATACTATCCAAAGCTGCTGTACTTCTTACCAAGTAAGTTTGTATTGCCATTAATTTTTGGAGTAATCACCAAACGTATACGATCCTTTTAAAATGTTGTATTTTCTGTTTTAATTAACAAAAACTGTATGCAGTTGTCAGCAAAAAAACTTGTTAATTGTACACACAAACTAACTTGACCCACCCCCTGCGAGCGCGAGGGGTGAGACCCACCCCCTATGAGCGCGAGGAACGAATTGGAATTGGAAAATAGCGTCTTACAAAATCAATTTTCAGGGTGAAGCTCCAAATACATGGGGATTAATCTTGTATTCTTCAAACACAGTGAACAGTAAAGTTGGGACTAACATTTTAGAAAATGAGGAAAATATTGGAACTAGTTTCGAAAGTAAATATCGTCTCTACATTTTTTTTAGTAACATTTGACACATCAGATAGTATAGGAGATGTACTCTGTTCACATTTATATTCGAAACGTGCCCCACGGCCGGCGGGTACGCGCGCATATCGTGTTTTACATAAATTTGGTTAAGGATGACAACAGAGGTCACATAATTCAAAGGCAATCTGACCTGTGACGTCTCTCCTCAACCAAATTGTATGCAAAATACGATGCGTGCGCATACTGCCGGCCGGACTCATTTTGACTAAAACGTAAACAGATCACATCGTCTGCACGTACTAATGATGGCGATGTGTTTTTTCCCATACATTAACTTCCGTGTACAGTCCCTTTTATTTGTACATGTAACTATACTTGACGACTATGATCTTTGCCCTCCACACTCGTCCACACACTGGTGGAGTGCATGCATTGTATGCCTCACTTCACTCTATGAATATTATGTTCCTTTCCACATCCAGACCATGGTGTTTATTTTTGGCTGTAGTTATTTGTTGAAATTTATGTAAACCTTGGGAACTTAACTGTATTTCATAGGATTGTGTGGTTTTTGTGCATGAGCCTAAGTAATAGGAGCCGGAAATTAACTAGAATGTTTTAATAGTTGTTTACTTGACTGAAAAGTTGTATTCATACTATTTTACATGTTTAATTCGTCTGATTTACGCAACAATATAATTTTCTAAAAGCAACAAACCATAAACCGCTGACGGTAGTATATACGAACGCGACACGCTCATAAAAACGTTGGTTTGTTTAATAAAATGCTAAGCGATGCCTGTATGCACATTTTCTGCACTCCGGTTTAAAATCACTCCATTTTGTTGCCCGTTTTACACTATCGATAAATTAAATCAATGCATTTTTAAAAGACAGTTTAAAAATACGTTACAGGGGCGGGTCTAGCTTTTCATTTAGAGAGGAGGGGGGGGGGGGGTCCTACCAAACTTGACTCAAGCGAGCAGCGCAGCGCGACAGAAGCTTACGGCTTGGGGTTCTGGGGGCCCTTTAACAAGGGCCCCGGGAACTTGCTGAAGTGCTTTGTGGTGCACTCTGATGTGATTTATTGCCCCTTAATTTCCTCTGAAATGACATGTACTTGTATACAAATATTGACTGCTTTGAGTGGTATAGTAAAACTAGCCTCCCGAGGTGATCCATGGAGCATTCTATTTTCCCGAGGCGAAGCCGAGGGAAAATAGAATGCTCCATGGATCACCGAGGGAGGCTAGTTTTACTATACCGCGAAATAAAGCAGTCAATATTTGTTTTATAACACCTCACTTACAGATTCTGCACAATTTAAGCTTCCTGAAAGTATAGTAATGACAAAAATCTCTGAATTATACGTCTCTCGATCATACGTGTACTTTGTTGCCTTGATGAACGGGTGCGAAGGTGATAGAGCAATGTTTACGCAATGCACCGAAACACACGTCTGGGTTTCAGTCACGCTTTCGTTGCTATGCGCATAGTACGTGTGTTGCTATGCGCATAGTACTTTTTCAGAACGAGGCTGCGTGGTATAGTCTTTTTGGAGCACAAGTAAAAAATTGTAAAAATAGCAAGTGACACGTGACGCGCTCTCGGCCAATCAAGACACAGAATCTGTGAGTGAGGTGTTATAATACATACTATCGGTTTCGGGAATGTCGGGGTTTTTTGCCATGAAATAAACTGTTCTCAGTAGTTTCCACCCCCCCCCCCCCCCCCCCTTATCCGCCACTGCTTTTAATGTGTGCATTATACAGTAAGACAGACAAGAATACTTCCACTACCCTGAGGCCAAAACTACCTACCAATGGATGGAGAATCATTTTAGAAAAACCAATGATACCAATATATCTTGATTTAGGCCAGTAGTTGCTCTAGACCCTATTTTGTGAAGCACAGTCACAGGTTCTTTTGTTCGCACCGATAAATCACTAAACCGCTCCTGCGCTTGAACATGACATGGTTTATTCTCAGTGCGAACGGACCTCTGACTACTACCACAAATGATGTCATTTTTCTACAAGAAGAATTCTCCATCCATTGTTAGGCAGTTTGAGCCTCAGAGTAGTGAAATAATGCTTGTCCGGGTTGGGGGGGGGGGGGGGGGGGCACCTTGTATAATTATTAAAAATTATTATGTTACAGACGTGGGTCCACATGGTTTAACCAAAAACGTCAGAGTTAGATATCTTAACAATGGAAGTATGTACATTAATTTCCTGTAATTACTCTGCTTTCGATTGCAGCCTTAATATTGTTTGCGCAATGTCAATTACAAGGCCGTCAGTAACGCGTACAACAGCAAAGATCCCAGAGAGCGAGCTATGAACAGCTGTGGTTGGTATACTCAAATAATTGTTCAACATGAGTAGTTTAGCGGAACAGATTATTGTATGCATCGATTGCTTCTTTGTGACTGTACCTGTTTGTTGTTATGATAACGAATATCCTGCACTGTTTTTGTGGTTTTTAATTCAATTCCAAAATTAGATTTTGTTGGTTTATACCTATAGTTGTTTTAACAGTTTCACACAAATTCCCGACCAAGGCCGGTAAACAATACTTGGCGCGAAAGCGAACATGAATGCAAATTTGTTAGGAAGCGGCATTTTTTTAGCGCTGCGAATTCGTGAGTTGGACCCGATCAACTGCGGCGAACTTGCGTCGCTTTCGGCTTTGCACGAAGTATGAACCGGCCTTAACAAAACTTTAATTTCGTCCACAAACACCATCAGGCTCAATTCCTAATTGCATTTTCGTAAAGTCGCCAATAAATTTCATTTACGATGCAGTAAAAGCCTAATTCCAATTTGTAGCATTCTGATTGGTGTGAATTTAGCTCCATGAAGCGATCGGTGTTGAATTGAAAAACAAAACGAATTCGTTTACTTTGAACGATTTGTCAAATACATGTGTTAAATTTGTAATTTCTACACTCGGCATACAAACTAAGCATACTGCATACAAACTAAGCATACAAACTAAGCATACAAACTAAGCATACAAACTAAGCATACAAACAAAGCACACAAACTAAGCACACAAACTAAGCATACAAACTAAGCATACAAACTAAGCATACAAACTAAGCATACAAACAAAGCACACAAACTAAGCATGATAGTATGATTAGCAATGTATCTACAATACTCCGAACTAGTGTAATAAACTGTTGGTAATAAACTAAATTATTATGGCACCTGAAAACCAAAGAGACAAGCCTAGTCTGTTAAAAAGTTGGGCAAAAACAACTTTAACCAACAGTGGGTTGGTTTACCAGAGGTTGTTTTTTTTGGGGGGGGGATTGAGTGACAGACAACAACAACCAGATGCAATTGTTTAGTACAAATGCCACCACCCCCTCCTTCCCCCAAAAAAGTAGTAGTAAACATCGTTCCATTGGGCAATAACAAACAAACCGTGTATAGGCAGTATATAATTGACCTTATTAGGGTAAGGTTGGGTAAATACTGCCAAGTGTTTTTCATAGTGTACAGTCAACCCTACCAAACAGACACCCCAACAAACAAACAACTCCCCCCCCCCCCCCCCCCAAATAATAATAATAATAACTGAAAATGGTACATTTGGAAGAACTCTCCATAATGACGTGCACAAAATTTTCCATTCTTTATTGTAACCTAACCCGTTTTTACCTAGAGCTTTTTCCACGAAATTTCATATTTATGCATTTTGGACCCTACTCTATCGATCTGGACTGTTAAATGTTTAAAACTGTATCTCCTTCCTGTAGTTGGAACGTTAAGGAGACCTCGAAATGTCTCCCTAATGACCATGGTCTTCCTAATGTTGTTAAAATTACGCAAAATGGTCTCCCAAAGGGTACTTATTCCAAGATAAATAAATAAATAAAAAATAAATAAATAAATTAATTAATTAATTAATTAATTAATAACAAAATATATATATATTATAGCATGCCCGTCTGACATTTCGATCCCGGCCGGGCGGTATCTTTCTCCAAAGCAAAATGCAATTATTTTATTCCTACCTATTGGGAGTGTCTCGTATAACTGTTTAGCATGTACAGGAAGCCATGTTTCTCTGCCGTTGGTAGTATCCACGGCATGAACTCTAGGTAACTCTGCTACGAATAGCAGTAAGATAGACTCTCCCTTCTCAAACTGAAGATCGTTGCCTTCCACCGAGAACCTCTCCCCAACCTTAACCATCTGTGGCAACTCATGCAGGGCATCGCTGCAAATCTTAGCTAGGTTCGTGTCTCTGTCCTCAGCCTCCAACTTGATAGTCAGTTTAGCGGAGAAATCCTCCGGCAATTTAGGAGGTCCTGGGGGCTTCGGACGAGTTTTTTCCTTCTCTTGATCGTAATAGCCTGGGGGCATGTGAGCCTCAGGCGGCGGGGTCCAATTCATCATGAATCCAGGCTGTCTGTTGGTTCGCTCCGGTGGTTTGTACTCTCTCACTAGCTCAGACTTCGCCCGTCTGAGCGAATTCGGTCTAGGAACTCCACTCATTGAATCTTCCGGGTCAACGTCAATGTTGCCTAGATCATAAATGTGACTACCCGTAGGACTATGTGCGTATCTGAATCCGCATCTACTTCCTACTAAAATTGTGTTTCCTACTTTCTGTCGTATTGCGTAGTAGTTAATGGCGACGAGTGCAACTACTGAATCGTGGAGACTCGCCTATAGTAACACACCACCATTGTTCCTCATGTTTGTCGTGTTCCGTTCACATTCGACAAATATAAATTTACTTTGTGATGCAGTGAACCTGATTTGTTTTTAACCTTTAGAGTCGGGGGAAGTCCGATCACGTGTTTACGCTGCTATAAAGTGTGGTTGATTTTTACAGGGTTAGTTGTCAAAACACTCCGTTTTTGTATTATGATTTAACACTTTTGCTGCTTCAAACGATAAAAATTATCAACAGACAAAATTAATGGTCTAGTTCCCTACAAGTAAAAGTATGTTTAAAACTGGCTCATGGGCCTGGACGCATTAATGTCTAGGCTGACGAAGGCGAGGGCCTTAACAATGTTCAGGCCCATGAGCAGGCTTTAAACATAGGCCTATACATACTTGTTTAATACAGGCCAACCACATTTTTATTTCTAATCATAAATCCCATTCGGTCAAAAAGTCAAAACAATTAGGTTAATAAATTACAATTTTCCTCTTGTTTTAAGAAACACCACTCTAGCTATCTTGGTGGTATGTGCTTCGCGCACGTGCCCTTATATGGAGATAGACGCGCGCGTTGCACCTTGCTCGATGTAACAGTACATTGGTAGTAGTGAGCATACAGTGGACCAGACTTCATAGAAGTGCATTTTAATGTGACACCTGAAAAGCGTTTAAAACCGGCATGTCGAGCTCTTGACCAATAGGAATGGGCTAAACTGTTTCAGGTATTTATAAATACAATGTATGATACACCATTTGCAGGTATCGACAATTTTTATTACCAAGTTATTAAGAAATATCTTACCTATTTGATAACAAATAATGATTCCAGGTATCCGGCAAAATGATTGCGCTAGATATCCTGTAATTGTTCCGAAAAATTGAATTGTATAACACACAAATATATTTTTGTAAACAAGAACAGCCCGACGCCGGTTGAAAACGAACGTCGTTTTTCGTTGGTTTTTGTCGGCATCCCCGTGATTGTAAAACTTCGGACAGGTCAGTTAAACGATATTTACTATAAAATACAACCCCAAATCCACCCATTTATGATAATTCAAGCAATTACTAATGGTGTATAATATTTGTATATTTATTACCCGATAGTTCATCAGATTGTGAAACCTCGTTTTATTCAGCATCTAACTCAGATGGTCGCTCTCCTCAAAGGTCTAAGGTATATATATTATACTCCTGGGTTTAGTAGACAATTATAATGGTAAAATGCCTTGCCAAGGAACACAATCGCCATGTTGGCTGACACAATCAAACCAGATTAACCAAACTAGCGATACCCACTGTTCATCTTCTGTGGTTTTATTCAAAACCCGTTTGGTCTGAGGGATCTGAGCCCAAGACATCCAATGAGGTATTCAGCATGTTGTTGTTTTTCTTTTCTTTTTTAATTTGCCTATTGACTGTACTTCTAACTTTGCGTTTGTTTTCTAACAACCGCCCCTTCAAAAATGGGGTGTTTGTTATAAAACAAACGTCATCATTTTAACCTAAAAACATAAATCTTCACGCCTGTTATAATTGGTGCAACCCCAGCTGAGGCGAGCTTCATAATTTCAAATGTTTTGTTGGTTTGTGATTCACCGTTTTAAGAAGAAAACGAGAAAGTTTTGCGAGGCCGTAATTATTTGTTTATTATAAAATGCGTTCGAGTACTTCACGCAAGAAATAATGTTGTAGACGAATCCGTGTAGGCGAGGGCGCCCTCAATGGAGAAACTAACATGCTTACTATTATTGTAAAGGTTATCTGCGGGTTGAATGCACTACTGCAACAATGCTGGCGCCTATAGGGCCTTTTCGAATCCCTGGCTTCGTCTTCGTCTTTGGCTTAAGGTGATTTTTGACTCCCAACTGCAAGATCTCCAGCCACATTCTGACGTCTGTTGTACTTCAGAAACATTCACTCGATTGATGTGAACCCAAAAGTTAGACTATTTAAATTTTCTTCCATTTCTATTTGCTTCTCAGTATTTCGGAATTCGGAGGCGAAGCCAAAGCCAAAGACGAAGCAACGGTTTCGAAAAGGCCCACAGTTGGTGTGTCCGTATTTTTAGGGGGTTGCACCCTGAAAATTGAATTATAAATTGAACTGAAAGTTGTCTAGCATTGTTTTTGTTATGAGTTTTCGAATGAGACATCGCACGAAAACATCGGCCAACAGCGAGTAATTAATTAATTAAATGTTGAATTAGGAGCGTCCCGTTCTCCCCCCCCCCCCCCCCCCTCCCCGCGGCATTTGCGCAGCGTAATATAAGAAAAAAATAACATTCCGGTTGTTCGCCCTGGTACGAAAAGCTTGATTCGCTATCGCCAGTAAAGTTCAACGATTTGTGGGATGGTTGTTTTATGGTTGAATCCATCACGTAATATTTTACCGAAAAGTATTAAAATGAAAATGTCCAACCTATACTATAGATCTGGTCACTTCGTGTGATATGATCATTTATTCAGTAAACTGGGGCAAACACCTAAAAACTAGGAAATGGATATATTTTGTGTGACCTGTAAACTAGAGGTTACCAGTTCCGCAGCTGAACTGCGCGCGATTCGAAAGGTACGCTACCCAGAATGCCGTTCGTTTCCTTTACAGAAAGCTGTAGAGCTGCATCAGCGCTTCCTAGCGTTCAGTATGGTATGGGCGGTGGGACCTAGCGAATATGAAAGATTATCGATAAGAAATGCACCGATTAATTAACAGACAAATATCTTTTTAAAAATAAATAAAAAACTACAAGGAATGTTACCATAAAGCATCGGAGGCTATACAGGTATTCTTAACGTAAAACACCCCTTGCGTACTTGCTACACTGAGTAGTATTTTGTAGTACTGTGTTCTGTACCCTAATGAATATGGGCGGCCAAAAAGGCAAAATTTTCTTACAAACAAACAAACAAAACCAAACAAAAGACAAACTAAAAATCAAAGGACAAAGCAGCAACTAACGAACAAATACCAACAAACGACGACACAACATTATCGACGATGTACGAGAGATAAGATAGACGAGGGGAAATTCGTCAAGAACGAAGGGCACGGAATTAAAGAAGGTCAATTAGAGAGTAACACAGAAAGTTCAATGCAAAAACAAACGATAGACAAATCAATCATCAAAAGACATCCGGCAGTAGCAACAAAAGATACAGCAGCAATCATAGAACAAGCATCAATAAAAACGAAGAACAAAATAAGAAAAAACAAAAATCAGGGAGGAACAATATTTTTCAACAACGGGCCTGTTAATTGTTAAAAAACAAAGATCGAACTGGCACAAATTGGTGAGTGGGCGCCACGCATCGGACGGTCACTCGCAATCAACCGACGAACGATCACAAGCGAAAGACGAACTGGCAAGTAAAAGACGTTTGGGGGCGCCATTTATTAACGTGTGGTCGATTGATTGCGCGCGCGGTAAAAAAAAAGTTGACGTGACGGGAAATACTAAATAGTCATCAGAATTTTAACGTGTTCCGCTCTTAATCCAGCATCACACAATAATAACGGGGTACGAGTGCTCCATTTTTATTTATTAGCATGTCAACAAGTAGACGTAAATATTGTTTTTCAAAGATAATCATCCATGGTATAATAGGGTTTACAAGTTCGTAAAGTTGTTTTAAACTGAAAATAAAAACTTTAAAATGTATCTCAGACCAAAGAAACGGGAACATTATTGCAAAACAATTAACATAAAAACCCAGTCAATTTCATTGTTCAACTTATTAACATTAATATAATTTGCACCTGGTACATTTCCCCTTTATGGTTTAAGAATCAACAGCTGGGCTGGTTTTGGAGAATTCATATTTTATAAAAGAATTAAAGACTATTAAAGACTGTATTATGATTCACAATCACTACGTTTAACAAGGTAAAACAACTGGTATTGATCAACATTTGATACAAACAAGGGACATTGACATACATGTACAGCTTACTATAATCTACTATTTTGTTGTACCAGTTATACATTGTATAATTGTATAATATATAAATGTGTATAAAATAATACCATCTCAATCGCAATATATACTCACTTATGGTAATCCGTTCACCAAATTCTAATCTATTTCAACCAAGGGATTTTGAACACTGGCAAGGACACATATCACTGAACTAGAACTCACAGATTACAGCTCTATCATCGACACGTGATGCAAATCAAAAGAAAGAACAGATCATACAAAAGTCTGAAGTACATGTATATATACACTTGTACATGTTTATGTTTATGTATATTCAACCTGCTAACAGTGTTTCAAGCTAGCATTCCATTTACTTTCCAGAGAAAAGCACAATGTGGGAATACTGGTGGTTTTTAAAGCCAACTTTAGTGATCTTTTTGGTCAACCGTTTATTTTGAACAACTGAAGCAACACGGCCAATGAAATGAATAGCATGTACTTAAATTAAGAATATTTGGGCATAGGTGTGGATAGAGTGGTCAATATTGCAACAGCTATATACCATTGGTCAATATGGCCGGCTTTACTAACTTATTAAATGCTTATTTAGTGGACATCTGTTTTCGTTACACTCTTTATCAAGACAATGTGGGTATGTATAATTTCTGCAATATAAACAGTAGACAGTTTATGTAAGACTAAATCACATCCAAACTAAACACAGTGTAACTTGATGCACAAATCCGTGTTGACACAAAATGACCTAATAATTTTTCTCTTCTAAATTTGCTCTGAAATCTATGTACTTATCTTCATAAAAATGGTGAATGTTAGTTATCTCCGATGCTAAGCAATACTTGTTAATATTAATTTCAAGATTTCACATTTCAATTCACATTAAACATTTATGTATTTCAAGGAAATGCAGAATCACATATAATTGGAAATTTTTCAAAATATCTCCCGATAGTGGTCTGCATAATTCAAAGGCTATTATCAGGAGCAGAAATCTGGCAATCAAAGGGTACAAGGAAAGGAACATTTATTTACCATCTCTCTGGAATTTTCAGACCATTTTTACTTTTTGTAATATAGGTTTTCCCCAGTCAATTTAGGCAAATGAGCAACCAATTTAACCACTGCGCCATTCTATGTCACGCAAAATCAGATGCTGCTGAAAATAGTCATTCGATTTCATTTTATGACTACGCAGATGTACTGTTATGTCATTCAATTTCAACAAAACAGCATTCAAATTCGCCGGAGCTGTTTTTGAGGCGCGTGTTCGGTCAACCCAATTCATTATTGGGCAGGCATTTCTGTCATTGGTGCAATCTAAAAATGCTATGTTAGCTTTTGTTTCCTTTAGAACGTTAAAGGAATAAATACGGTTCACTTTACATTGGCACACGAGTCAACATAAATAAACAATTTAAAAAACAGGATAAAAAAACCCCAAAGAAACACTTAAACACAACAAACATTAGTGTTTCACATACACACATTGGTTCTTGGTCAGGTAACCAACAACAACAACAAAACAAGGATCCATATAAAATCTACAGAAAAAAATTAACAAAGACAAATCAAAGGTTGGACTGACTTAAGTGAAAATACAAAACACTTGTCTAGCACAATTTGTTTGTTATCTGTTTGTTCGTATTTCATTGTCGTACTTATTTGAAGTCTTATTTAGCAAAATTGATTGCCTCTTTACAAAATTGAAACAAATTTATCGGCTAATATCTACAGTCGAACCAGCTTTGATAAATTATGATGATGATTGTGCATCACGAAATAGAACGACGATATGCTAAATTAAACGCATTCGACTGGAATTTGAATGCTTCAAAACTAAATTGAATTCTGAATTTGAAACACGGTAAAATCATTTGAAACACGGTAAAATTGTTTCAGGAGAACGGGCCCTGTGCGCTCGCAGGGGAACAACATGTCATCTTAATGACGCCTCGCCGTACATTAAGGACGCTTGCAGAAAATGCAGTTTAAATTAAATTGGCTGCTCATTTGCCGAAATTGATCCAGAAAACCTATTATTAGGGTCATCTAATTAAATATCAGGAATAGGTTTCACAAAAATAGACCCCTAATAGGCCCAGGTTACTCACTGTAGGACCTTAAACACACTTTGATTGTGTCCCCTTGTGGAGACATGGTATTGTTTGTTTCCTTTGTTTCTGCACTTAAGCAATCATCCCCATATAATTTGTGCACAATTCCTTGTGGAGACATGGTATTGTTCTTTCCTTTGTTCTTGTACTTAAGCATTTCCCATATAATTTGTGCACAATTCCTTGTGGAGACTGGTATTGTTTTTCCTTTTGTTTTGTACTTAAGCATTCCCCCATTGACTTTGTGCACATAATTCCTTGTGGAGACATCATCCTCTTTAGAATGTTATTGTGAAGACCTTTTCATTCTTTTGTCGAAACTCATTTCCAACAATATCCAACACAATGTCAGAAAGACAAACACTGAACATACAAAGAAACAATAAACAAATTGCAGTTTAACTTGCTGAAGGACTAGTATCATGTCTATAAACATGATATAAGAGGGTCAAGAAGGGCATGCCATTTCTGAAACAGTGTTTGCATACAGCTTTGGATATCTACTGTGCTTGCCAATGACAAAATATAGAAGCCGTAGTCTTAAACAGTTGCTTCTCAAATGACCTACATTGTATATGTAACAATAAAGTAATTATTTTTGTTTTGCCAAAATGCCTTTCCCCACAGAAAAAAATGAGGTTAAAACAAAATGAAACTTTAGAAGAAAAAATACAGTGGTGTTTAGTGTTTTTGGAGGCAAACGTAAATGACATCATAAACACAAAGTACACACATTTATCTAAATCAAAACCTTGGTAGGCTTAAAACCTATAAGTTTCCAGTTCGCTGATCATAGCTTTACGCTTGGCATAACATGATACCAGTTTCATCATGTACATGTCGCGTACCCTATTCCATAGCGTTTAATACAACGGAAAATGAACTACAGAGTGAGACCAATGCTATGCCGTAATTTTTTTTTCCACAACGGTAAATGCGTGCACGCTGTGTTAAATGGCATAAAATCTGAAAGGATGGCATTACTTAGGTATATCAAGTCACCAACTCTGTTCAAAATAAAAGATTTTTAGTATGAAGGCAAATATTAATTGCTGTCATGTGGCAAATTAAATAAATTTGGACAAAATTAATGTTTACATTGAAGGATTATTTAACACACATTAATTACCATATTAGTCTGGCTCCCTTTGCAAAACTTGGCCGTAAACACTAATTGCTGTGCACAGGTGACAGCTACCAGACTAATAATCTTCTGCAAGCACCATGGCTTTAGGTTATTAGGTGCAATCTAGAAATACACATACATGTTTGTATACGACAGTCCATTTGTTTTCATGGAATAAAACTGAGGCCATTTTCCACTGGCTTAGGTTCCAATTTTGGCTCCAACCAATTGCTAAACTGCATGAATGAAGCCAAAGATGGGATTTGGAAAATGAAGTATGATTCAATGAAACAGATTTAAGAAACCAAACTCTACATGTTGGAGCAAAACATGTTCCTTTTTTTGTTGGACTAAAGATTTTATGACAGCAATTAATTAGAGCCTTAAGGATGTCCAAGTAGACAATCGGCCTGGGGGGGGGGGGGGGGGGGGGGGGGGGGAGTGGTAGGTATCAAATGAGGAAAATAATGCTCATGGTGATGCACCCCTGTAGGTAACAAATTATGTGATAGCATTTCAGTGGTGGCAGCTTTTTGGGGTGTATTACGCATTTAAAAATGGCCGTCAAGATGCTCGTTACCACATGTAACTAATTTGGTAAAAAGCAAATTGGCAGCCATTTAAAAAAGTGATAACACCCACCAAGCTGCCACCACTTACGCTGCAATGCTGTCACACATTTACCAACTCTAAAGCCCTGTTCGCACTGGACTTAATTTGGGCAAACTAACCAAGCCAATGGGTAACTTACCCATTTCAAGTCCAGTGCGAACAGCCTGGGTAACTTTCCTCACAGGTAACTTACCCACGCCGCGTGGGTAGTTTAACCGAGCCAAAGGTGCCCAGGAAGATTGACCAGGTAGATTGACCAGGTCAGTTTAACCGAGCCAGAAAATCCAGTGCGGACGAGACATCTCGGTTAAATCTTCCATCACTCGGTCGAATGACCACAGGTCACATCAGCCAGTGACCTTTCACGGTTAGTTTACCCCTGGTCTCGGCAATTCTACCTGCGTCAATTAAAGTCAAGTGCGGACGGTGGGAAGATTAACCCATCGGAATGTTACCCGGCATCATGGTAAAGTCACCCAAAATGTTTATCCAGTGCGAACACGGCTTAAGTGTGCATACCTTGCCAAAAATCGCTATGAGAATTACTCCTCTCTCGATTATTTGATACCAGTGGCCCATTGTTAGACCGAGGCTGATGACCTAAAGTAAATGTACTTGGCCTATTCAATATGTTTACATACAAGATAAAGGAATATGTACAGTGAGATACATATGTTAACATTACTCGAGTCCTTGCTGACCCTTGACCCACGACCTCTGTACTTGACCCCTTGTATGGTGCTAGTGACTACCCCCTGACTTGGAATGTTGTATCAACCATTGCAGTGTTATGTCTGGAGAGAAAAAAGCAAAGAAAAAGCAATTGTAAACAGAATGTAACACTGCCAGACAAAAGGAACTCAGGAACTGGTTCCAGATTACGGAATTAAGTACTCGTAACCCACATTACAAATTATTTAGTTACCTCTTAGACAATTTTCAAAATGGAAACCAGTCCAGCTTATTATGGAAAAACAAATTGGATTAAATCTTTTGTGTTTTTTCTCTCGCCCGGCTTTCTTTGTCACTTTTTCGGATCCTTTTGCCGCTGCTAATGACCTGCCCGTGTATACAAAGGCGCGTTTTAGCCGGCTAGCTATACGTAGCTGCGAGGATGAGATACTTTTGACGCCGCCCGCCCTACACGCCGCGGCGACCAAGTTGGCAATCATTTCGTATTGCGCAACGTTAACCATGCGGTGTACATACACACGTGCATGTACATGAACATGTATTGATGCCCAAGCCCTGATCATGGCCTCGCACTTGTTGCAGTCCGATCGTTGCAGTCCAGAGACCAGCCATGCTTTTTGAATTGTTCGTTGAAAATAAACAATACAAGTATGTGTACACTAATTTTGTCAAATGTAGTTTTCATCTGATTTTGTTTTTTAACTTGCATTGATCATCAGCAACATAAATAACATTGCTAGTGTAATACTCGGTGCAGCACACATGTAAAATGTTATATAAAACATGGGCATCAACATTGAAAAAATAAATGTTGAAAAGTACTACTTTCGGGGGAAGGAAGGTCGGTCTGTATGACCTTAAAAATGTTGACAACTTTGTTGGACGGTCCCTTAAAGGGTTAGTCTTGATTAGCAAGTGTGCCATTTTGTAGTCTTTACCCATTGTGGCGTGGTTTTATTGTTAAATCTTATGAGGTTTTTTGTGCATTTCTTTTTGGGTAATAAACCAAACCAACACCAAGCTGTGGGGAGTCAGGTTGGCGCAGCCATTCAAATCACGCCTGGGCTAATAATGTGAATTGGGTTTTCAGTCTCTGCCTGATTCCATGGGGTTTCCGTCACTGCCCGATTCCATAGGCTTGAACCAAGACTATACATGTATCTGACTGCACCTGTTTAGGCCAAGCTGCATTAGAGGATAAACTCCAATTCTAGTCTTGAACTAAGACTAGATCTGACTGCACCTGTCAAGCCCAGCTGCATTAGAGAGCAAATTCTATATCTAGTCTTGAACCAAGACTAGATCTGACTACACTTGTCAAGCCCAGCTGCTTTAGAGAATAAACTTAAAATTTAGTCTTGAACTAAGACTAGATCAGACTGCACCTGTCAAGCCCAGCTGCATTAGAGAACAAACTCCAATTCTAGTCTTGAACCAAGGCTAGATCTGACTATACCTGTCCAGCCCAGCTGCATTAGAGAACAAACTCCAATTCTAGTCTTGAACCAAGGCTAGATCTGACTACACCTGTCAAGCCCAGCTGCATTAGAGAACAATCTCTAAATCTAGTCTTAAACCAAGACTGAATGACGACTCACCTATGTTTTCTTTCTCTTTACATGAGATGGAGTAGCAACAAATCTCTCTGTCTTGAATGGCTGATAGGTTCATCTTCTCAATCAGCTGTTTCTCATCCAAGGCGTTGGGTAAGTCTCGCTTGTTACCCAACACTAATACCTGAAGACATGGAAGGAGGGCAATCAATCTATGCAACTCTTTTTAAACACTTGACTAAGTCTTATATTCACAACTCTCAAGCAATTAGCATACCGGAACCAAGGTCAATAATCTCTCCACAAGCTGTCACAGTACCATTTGTGACCAGCAGATCAGGGGTCAATTTCATGAAGCTGCTAAGCACAAACATTTGCTTAGCACAAATACAAGTCTTTCTCAGTAAAAACAAACAAACAAACAAAACAAACCCAAACTTTACGTGTTTTTCATGCCAAGCAAACACCCGCTGAATACCAGTCACAAACAATATACACCATATGTGACCTGTTCCAACGAAACCCGGACAAAGTCAAATTTTTAGTTTTTCAGATTTTGCTTTTTTCAAATTCTCTAGGTTCTCAGCTTTAAAATGATGTATCATTTACATATGTACCCCCACCCTATCTTCCCTGGGGTCTGGATTTAGTGATAAAACCCTGACAACCTAATTATGAGATAAACAGCTTTGAAGTTCAGAAAAGCGTATTATTTCTATACACAAATGTTTCACAAAATTGACAAAAAAACGCACTTCAGGTAGACGGATTTTGTTCAAATTTGAGGAGATTGTAGATCAATAGTGAGTGACTTAGGAAAACCTAAAACCTCAAAATGGTAAAATCCATCCAGAAATGACTTCAGGAGTACATTGTGACAAAACACATTGTGCGACTTTGTCCGGGTTTCGTTGGAACAGGTCACATATGGTTTGTAACCTTGTTCATACCAAGGCAGAATTGTTATTAAAATTAACGTAATATTTTGGTGTTTTTGGTGTGTTATTTTGCTTAGGCGCTCCATGAAATTGGCCCCCTGTAGTACCTTGATGTTCTCACAAGGCAGGCCTCGAATTACACGGCGGCCACGACGGCCAGTGCCGTCGATGCCCTTGCAACTGGCCGTGGTGCCCCTCGAAAAAATACCCTTTTCACGGCCATAATGTCGTGCCCTTTTCCCCTGTTGGCCGTCGTGCCCTTTTTATGAAAGTTAAATATTTACTTGTGTTAGTTTTCAGCCTACGATGCATCTTGTGCTTGTGACGTGTTTTAATGTATATCCAGCGCAATCCGCTCGAACGAGTCAAAGGAAGTTGCACTAGCGTAAATTGTTTACGATTACGTTCAACGCATTCGCGACTCTTTCGGCACCCGTTGTACACGAACACCCGACGTCTTTAAACAAGGGACCAGTCTAAAATAAAAAACATTGACCAACAGAGGGCGCTCTCTGTTGTTTTAACGCCCTCTTCTGGTGGAATTGTTGCACCGCATGACTAGAAAAATGTTTTTAGTGAATGAATCTCGTCACCGTCCAAAACTTTTCGGATTAAACTACAATAATTTAATAGAGTAACAATGCCGCAAAAAGAGCGTTTGAAGCGGACTGTTAAAGGTGAACTAGAACACTCTGCTGCCAAATACAAGAAATTTGACTTTTTTTTTATTTTCAAATTTTGGCCTTGGTGCCCTCCCAAATTTTGAATACTCCAAGGCCAAAGTGGCCTTGCCCTAAAAAATTTGTAATTCCAGGCCTGACAAGGGTTCATCTCGATGTTCAAACTGGAGTAACCACTCGTTTGATTTCTTGTTATTTCCTAAGCCCTCAAATGGCAATATACTTGCAAGAATTCACTTGGCTAATAATATACAAATAATGTATTGGTGGCGGCAGGATTTTAAAACAAATTTGGTTTGAACTCGAGACCGGATATATACTCAACCAACCCACCAAAAAATGTAGCCTTTTATTTTATGATCACAGTTGAGAAAACAACTACAGCATCCTGGTTGGCACAATTGTGAGCTGAATGAAAACTTCGTGATATCAAATAATTATTCAGTTTGGAAAAATTAGATAACCAGATTTTAAAATCTCTGATTTATCCCACAACTATAATGTATTTTTGTAAATGCAATGTTAAGAATCAAGATAGCTGAAAGACAGAACATTTCATCTATCACCAAAACCTAAATATTAGTATTCTTATAAAATTTAGTATTTAGAGATCGTTTTCATGAAATCATATTGTGAGTGACTTACTGGAATTCCTTGTAACTGTGGTTTGTCCAGGAGATTATGAAGCTCGTTTGTAGAGGCTTCCAGTTTGTCATGGTCTGCAGCATCCACCATGTATCTGAACAAAAATAGAAACAACAAAATGATCATACAGACGCTATGGCATGCGGTCATACAGATGCTGTGACATACGATAATACAGACGCTGTGACATGCGGTCATACAGACTCCGTGACATGCGGTCATACAGACGCTGTGACATACGGTCATACAGACGCTAGGACATGCGGTCATACAGACGCTGTGACATACGGTCATACAGACACCGTGACATGCGGTCATACAGACGCTGTGACATATGGTCATACAGACCCTGTGACATACGGTCATACAGACACTAGTGCTCCCAAAACTATGGCCATACAGACACTGTGACATATGGTCATACAGACCTGTAGACATACGGTCATACAGACGCTATGACATACGGTCATACAGACACCGTGACATGCGGTCATACAGACGCTGTGACATACGGTCATACAGACGCTGTGACATACGGTCATACAGACACTAGTGCCCCCAAAACTATGGCCATAAAGACACCGTGACATGCGGTCATACAGACGCTGACATACGGTCATACAGACACTGACATACAGACGCTATGACATACGGTCATACAGACGATATGACATACGGTCATACAGACACTGACATACGGTCATACAGATGCTGTGACATACGGTCATACAGACCCTGTGACATACGGTCATACAAACACTAGTGCCCCCAGAACTATGGCCATATAGACACTGTGACATACGGTCACACAGACCCGTAGACATACGGTTTTACAGATGTGTGACAAACGGTAATAAAGATGTGTGACATGCGGTCATACAGACACCGTGACATGCGGTCATACAGACGCCGTGACATGCGGTCATACAGACGCTGTGACATACGGTCATACAGACGCTAGGACATGCGGTCATACAGACGCTGTGACATACGGTCATACAGACACCGTGACATGCGGTCATACAGACGCTGTGACATATGGTCATACAGACCCTGTGACATACGGTCATACAGACACTAGTGCCCCCAAAACTATGGCCATACAGACACTGTGACATATGGTCATACAGACCTGTAGACATACTGTCATACAGACACTATGACGTACGGTCATACAGACACTATGACGTACCGTCATACAGACACTATGACATACCGACATACAGACACTATGACATACCGACGTACAGACACTATGACATACCGACATACAGACACTGTGAAATACGATCATACAGACCCGTAGACATACGGTCATACAGACGCTATGACATACGGTCATACAGACGCTATGACATACGGTATTACAGACACTGTGACATACCGTCATACAGACACTGTGACATGCGGTCATACAGACTCTGTGACATGCGGTCATACAGACGCTATGACATGCGGTCATACAGACGCTATGACATACGGTCATACAGACACTATGACGTACGGTCATAGAGACACTATGACATACGGTCACACAGACACTATGACATACGGTCATACAGACACTGACATACGGTCACACAGACACTATGACGTACGGTCATAGAGACACTATGACATACGGTCACACAGACACTATGACATACGGTCATACAGACGCTGTGACATACGGTCACACAGACACTATGACATACGGTCACACAGACACTATGACATACGGTCATATAGACACTATGACATACGGTCACACAGACAGACATACGACATACGGTCACACAGACACTGACATACGATCATACAGACACTGACATATAGTCATACAGACACTGACATACGGTCATACAGACACTGACATACGGTCACACAGACACTGACATACGGTCATACAGACACTGACATACGGTCATACAGACACTGACATACGGTCATACAAACACTGACATACGATCATACAGACACTGTGACATACGATCAAACAGACACTGACATACGATCACACAGACACTGACATACGATCATACAGACACTGACATACAGCCCTACAGACACTGACATACGATCACACAGACACTGACATACGATCATACAGACACTGACATATAGTCATACAGACACTGACATATAGTCATACAGACACTAGTGCCCCAAAAACTTTGTTTAGGCGACACACAACAACAATGAGCTTCACTGTGGCAGGTAAAACTTACACGATACAGTTGACTCCTCTACAGTATCTTTCCCACATGCTTCTGAATCTGGGCTGACCTCCAATATCCCACAACTACAAGAAAGATAAAACCAGAGTGATCACAAACATTCATCCCAATAAATCAAAGAGGCAATCAATGTTAACAGAGGGTACATGTAGATGTCATTTATTCATACAAAGACAGTTAAACATACAAAGACAGCTAAACATACAAAGACAGTTAAACATACAAAGACAGTTAAACATACAAAGACAGTTAAACATACAAAGACAGTTAAACATACAAAGACAGCTAAACATACAAAGACAGTTAAAGGTAGGATACACTATTTGCAGATATCAAACAGATTTACTACCGAATTATTAAGAAATATCTTACTCATCTAAAAGTGAATAATGATTCTAGGCATCCAGCAAAATGATTGCGCTAGATATCCATTAATTATTCTGAAATCGCGAATCGGCCACACGCGAAAAAACACAAATGACATAAGAATAACTGCTCAACCCTGGTTAAAAACAAACGCTGTTTTTCATGCTTTTTCATGATTGTAAAACTTCGGACAGGTTAGGGAGCGTCTCAAAAGTCGGGAACGTTCCCGTCAAAACGGAACGTTCCCATTTGAACGTTCCTTTTTCAGTGGATCGCGTCCGCATGCCCGTTGGGACACGGCGGCATGATGTTTTGACCATTCTCGTGGGAACGTTCCAACGGGAACGATCTGCCTGAACGTCCAATTGGGAACATTCGCACATTGTCTGCTTTGTGCCCGATTGCGTGCATGTTTGTGTTTGCGGTCCATTGCCGGAGTTTCGTTGACTTTAAAGAGTAAACAAAGAACAACAGACGGCAAGGTAGGTTCATAAATATATGTTTTTAACCAGTCTGAAACAATTCGACTACTTTTAAATATGTTGTCAATTTTGTAAGAATAATAAAGTGTATAATGTTCCGTTACGTGACTCACGGCGTGAGTCACGCTCGCCGCTAAATCCTCACATCAAGACTACCTTTAATGAACGTTATTGCATAGTACAATGGAGGATAATTATATTTTACGTAATGTCCACATTTCATAGATGTAGTGTCATAGTGCAGTTAAGTGGTGACCAATGGCTGAGATTTTTTTAAATTTGTTCATAAGTCTGGATAATCGTGCTTTTTAAGTCTGGGTAATCAGAAATTGTAGTAGTTCCGGCAAATCGTTACCTTCCATCCTACCGACGGTCGTACACCTGGGCTACGTCGAAACACTTGCATTTTGTTAAAACAATTTTATTCAAAATTATAATTGAACACATTTTCATAGGTGGTCTTCATAATCACCAGCGACGTCCTAGGGTATCGAGACGCCATTTTGTTAGAAATTACAAGTTCGCATACAGGCCGAGTTCCCAAATGGGTAAAACCGTGCAACCGTCTAAATGGGAATGCGTAGATTTCTTGCCTGGGAACATGCGGGAACATCGCCCGCGGTGGAACGTCCAAATGGGGATATGCCCGCGATCCAGCGGGGACACGGAGTATGCCCGGCGGGACGGTGATGTGTTCTCATTTGGACGTTCCAAGCGTTCCGACTTTTGAGACGCTCCCTTAGTTAAATGATATTTACTATAAAATACAACCCCCCAAATCCACCCATTCATGATATTTCAAGCAATTATCAATGGTGTATCCTACCTTTAAACATACAAAGACAGTTAAACATACCTTGATTGTAACATTTCCCTTGGTCAGCTTCCTCATGTTAAAACCCACTGTTGGGATCATGTCTTCATTGAATTGACCAGACTGCAGAGGGATTGACCAGAGAAAATAGAGTCCAGCAATTCATTAGTTTAGCAAAACATATGTGCAAAAATTGTACATTTTACTGTTTAAAGAATACAACTGACATGGACTGTATGTCGGAAATGTCTCTGTTAACCAGTTCGCGCCGGGATTATTTTAATATTTACCGAGCCGAAGCGCGGGATTATTTAAAGAAAAACTTGATCTGACACGGGTTCAGACCGATTGTATCGGGAAGCAAACCCTTTACATTTCCAGCCTTGGTCGCTGCCGACAGACATTTTCGGCCTTGCTCGTTGCGTGTTTATGCGTCATTCGTTTTTATGAAAAACTTTGCGTGTATTATACCTCCTCTGGCACGAACTAGTTAAGCCTTTGTAAACCAGTTCGCGCCGGAGGACGTAAATTATACGCGCAACGTTTTCCCCAGATTCAAAACGGATGACGCATAAACACGTCACGAGCAAGGCAGGAAATGTCTGTCAGCAGCGAGCAAGGCCGGAAATGCGTGGGTGTACTGCTCCTGGTATCATCGGCCTGAACCCGCCTCGATCGAGTTTGGTTAAAAATAATCCCGCGCCTCGGCTCGGCGTTGTTAAAATAATCCCGGCGCGAACTGGTTAAAGAGGATAGGTAATTTCAGAATATATTTGTGTCATTTTCTAGGTATACATGGCTGAAGACATACAGTATTACTAGCGACCAAAATCATGCTACTGCGGCACATCCTACTGCGCGTCCCAAATTTGCCGCGCAAAATTTTGTTTCACCGTTCTTCCGGGGTTAACGCAAAGCATGATGGGAAAGTTCACACACACACACACCAAAAATCGAATGATTTTCCGGTAAGAAAAGTGAACATTTTGAGGGTAAGGGGATTGAGGAATATCAATGAATATGCTTTAAATCAAAACATCAGTACTCAAATAACTTGGTAAAAAAGTCGGGGAATAAATATATTGCGACGCTTTGAAACGAAATGAGTTTTTATTCCACACATGCAGTATGAGCCCACACAACAATGGGTAGGGATTACAATTTGCAAAGCCACATTGATATCACGTGACTAATTACAATGCACGCTATAGGCTAGGGGTGTTTCATTAACCCTAACTCCCTACAGGTACACAACAAAGGAAGTTGGAGGATTTTGAAGGAATTGTATTGTTCAATAACAATGGTGAGGGAGTTAGGGTTAATTGAACATTCTGTCTTTAAAAACGAAGCTGGCAATAAGAATTTTTTTACTCAATCTCTGGAATAATAAAACTTAAAAATTATGTAATTCGTCTTTCTGTTGGCCGATATGAATGATTGAGGTGTCATTTTGCTCAGAATAATTAGCTACATGTACATCCTACTGCGATGATAACAACATTATCAGCCCAATTTGAGTTTTTTTATTTCTGTCCCACTAGTTGTACTACACTAGCAAGTACTTGAGTACTCACATTACTCGCCCATCAGTACTATTCACTAGGACACCAGTCTTGTTTAAATGATGGTGGTAATTTAATCATATTATTTAGGTAACAGTGCGAGGACCCGGTTATTACTGCGTGATTAATTACCGCTGGTAATTTCGGCTCGATCCATTACCAGCGGTCATCCCCCAACCCGGTCATTATCACGCAATAACCGGGTCCTCGCACTGTTATTACCTTTAACCCTAACTCCCTCACCATTGTTATTGAACAATACAATTCCTTCAAAATCCTCCAACTTCCTTTGTTGTGTAAGGAGTTAGGGTTGATAAATACTTTTTTAACGAAAAAAATGGTGAAAATGATCCAAATTTTGTGACTTTCTTTTCGGCGATATTTCCAGCATTTTGTGTTATGTTTAGGGGCCATATTTTAGCTTATGCATGGTAGTTGGTACCCTGTCTCTTCAATATGTGTCGTTAACCCATACTTTGAGACCAGACTAGCTGACCACTGCTGCCCACCGTGGCGTGCATAGCAACGCGCTAGCATTAACAGACGACACGCGCATTTTGAAAAATGCAGCGCGTATAGATACAAAGGTTCTACGCGCACATTTCTAGCGCGCAGTATCAAGATTTGACGCGTTCTTGTTACAAGTTACCGTAGAACTATTGCATTCGGCCAATCATTGGCTTACATGATGCTTGATAAATGCTGGTTCGGGTTATTACAACATAATAATCCTCTCCATGTGATCGAGTTTTGACCAATCAGAAGCCAGCAACTCTCCTAGCCTAGGACAGGTATTTATTAAATTAACTATAAATGTAGAGGGCGCTGTACAAGCTAGACGGCAAAATATCGTTTATTTTAGTTTACCCGGCGCCGACTAAACACATTCGCACTCGCAGTTCCTACCCGTTTGTTCACCGTTCATGGAGAAAAACTCACCGATATTACATTGACAAATGTGGTCTTTCCCGAGTACTGAAGCCCAACTAATGTCAACTCCATTTCTTCTTTCCAAAACAGGCTTTTTAACCAGTCCAAAAACCTGTTCAATGCCGCCAGCATGTTTGCGATCCTGCTTCCAATTTTCTCAAGTCAAGAACATAAATTCAGTTTGTAAACACAGGCGGGCCAGACCCGTCGATTTTCTGAAGAAAGACGAAAAGGTGGACTTTTGTAGCACTTTGTTTCGTTGAAAATTGAGTATTTGCGCCCAGAGGGAGTTGCACTAACGTGTTTAAAACACGATGAAACAAGCTTCACGCCGTGTATCGTACACACGCATTGAGTGCAGAAGAAACATCCGTCCCATTTTCCAGGTCAATGACCTTTAACCTTTTCCTCGTGACAAAAGTCATGGTTCATCATCGATCAGGGGACACACGGTTGTACACAACGCGGGACAGATAGCTAGCTGCCCAAATTCGTAAATATTGTCGACAAATCGCTTCCCCGATCCCCGGGGCCCATCCCCCCACCCCCGGGCTGTCCCAGGTTTTGTGTCGGGGTTTGGTCACGTTTTTTAAGACCCAAGGTGGGGATTTTAGTCACTCAGTCACGAGCATTTTAAAATTCGGCGGGCGCAGAATTAAATAGAAAATCCTGTGTTGACAATCAGGACATTATAATTATAGGTGGGATTTTCACAAACATTTGTCCGCAATTTTAATGTTGTATTTAAAGATTACGGTATCATTTTTTAACGTGACCTGAACTTTAAGAAACATGTTTTAATTATAGTTGGTGTGTGTCCGCGTGCTTTTTCAAAATTTTCTTTTCCGAGCGAATTTTGAAGGAATATAATAATGTACTCAAACTAGTAATAAATGTTCTTGTTAGCATTGGAAGGCCTTTCTATAGTTTTAAAAATGAGGTTTTTATCGTTGCTAAATATTGCACGCTTTAAAAGTTTGGTGCTAAAGGTCCTAAAAGTTTAAACGTGATATAATTAAGGTAATTGACAGCTTCATTAGCGTTTCCCCAGCGCCCAGTATGGGCGGTGGAAACAACGGGCGCCCCTAGCATAGGCCTACTGGGCCCAATTTCATGGCTCTCTGTTAACCACAGAATTCCGAGCTTACGGTCACCATTTTCCGCTAACCGCGCAAGCAGAAAAAGTATGTGCTTACCCAGCTGTAAACTTGTAAGCACATAATCCTTATTTACGGATGCGCATATTTTTTTTACACCGCAGCGAAGGCTTCACTCTACGGCCTTGTAACAAGACTACAAATACGTTCAGTATAGGTTGGCACTAGTTGCAGCGCTGAGGGCGCAAGACGCGCGATATTATTGTATTCTCTATTCTCTATTCTCTATTTTATTTCTCGGGAAACATCAACAAATGCACAGACCAAAATTACAAAGAAAACAATGTACAAAACATAATAACCAAGACAAAGACAAAATGCCATTCAGCTCCCGAAGGATTACCCAAAAGAAACATTGTTCCTGTCGAGGGGTTCTCCAAGCTGAATGGGATACAAGAAACAATTATATAACAATATTGTAATTATAATTATAAAAAGGGAATAAGAATAATATAAATAATAAATAATAAGAAAATAATAAGAAAATAATAAGAAAATAATAAGAAAATAATAAATAAGTACAAAATATAGTATAGAAATAATAATAATAATTATGTATTTCTTTAATTAAATAAACCTTAAATTCTTATAATAAGAATACCGAATTGCCTGCCTTTGCCATGTTGGCTGTGACTCTGGCCGCCGCCATGCCCCTGCCATGGGTGGTCATTGTCCACCCTTAGCAGCAGCATAGCAACGGTCAAAGTCACAGTCAAGGCTATTATGGCCTAATTACGCGTAAATTTTTAGTATTTAATATTTATTTGGCCATGAAACCACAACAAATACAAAACAGTGTACAAAAAAACAAAAAAACAAAAACAAACATACTGAACAGGGCAATAAGGTAAAAGAAAGTAATTACACTAAAATAACAACTTTTGAAACAAGTTGAGTGAGGAAGGAACAAGTTTCGAAGGGATAAAAAAGTCATCAATGACTAGGAAGGGGTTAGGGGGGGGGGGGGGGGGGGGGGGGTGGCTAGGGGGGCGGATAGGGTGTACATGTACATCGTACATGTACGAATTTCGAACACTATCACCAGTATCAGCGTTATTCCTAAATCAATTTTCAATCCATCTGGGTTTTGTTGGGTTTTTTACTTTGCGAAGAAACTTCGTATTAAGTGAGTCTTCTTTCAAGAGTGCAATTGCCAGTGTTACGACAAGAAACCCTTCGCTGCAGTGTAAAATAAAATATACACTGTACGCTTACGAGATGTACGCATGCTCAGAGACCACTTTCCTCGCTAACGCGTAAAATATGTTTACTGCTATAGTAAGCAGGGATTGTTCGCTAACGGTAAGCAGAGCCAAGAAATTGGGCCCTGCATTAGCCTCTGTCATGAAATGACGAAAATCAACCGAAGAGGGCGTTTTGCGGAAATTTGTCAATATGGCTTCCGAGCTCTCGCGTAAGACTAACGTAATTAGCTATATAATATATTATTTGTGTAAGTGATCCATTTTAAGATTGGATTAGTAGGCTCTCGAGTCACAGTGATTAAGTTCGCTTTTATTAATCCTGGCCATCTTAGAATGGGTTGTTTGTTTTGTCATATTTCTATCCTGCTGCCTTTATGATTAATGTTGCCTTTACTTATTATCCCTTGTTTTGATAATTTCTGCTTTCTTGTACATGTTTTGTTACTTTGACTTTCAATTTTTTGCTCTCTACACCCGTACCCCTTCTCTTCTCTCCCATCCCACTATACTCTGCTTTTCATTCCATTTTTTATTTCAGTCTGTACTCTTATGATCTACACGTAAAATGTATACATCCTGTTACATATCTTGATTTATCCGTTCAATATCATGTATTGTCTGTATGATTGTTGCTTGTTTTGGCCGAATAAATAATAATAATAATAATAATAATGGAGGAAAGACAACAGATAGTTAGTAAATTGCGGGGAAATACTTAATAAAAAATGGCCAATCATAAAACTAGATTTTCTTTCCTTCACTTGAAAAGACCCGCCGTGTATTTATGCTCCTTAGAAAACCGGTTAGGCCCAACATTTTAACAATTGGTTTTTTTTCCAGTGGCACTGAACTGAAGCTTTATTTGAATGCCATATATTTGAATGCCATACAGTAAACAAATCCTGGGGCCAATTCATACAACTTGATACAAGCAATATTCTTTTTGCATTTGTTAATTTTTTTTTACATCAAATATAAATTTGGGGCTTTACACACAAGCACTTTGTGAGTTTGTTCACATAATTACTATATGGACGTTAAACCTCAACATTCCTGATCCTGCAATGTTAATTTAAAAACCAACCAGTTTTAAATACTGTCACATTAAATGTAGACGCCTGTGAATTCTAGTAATATTTTACCCTTTTATTGACTGAAACCTTACATGGGTCATAAATGAAATTTACTATTAAAAGAAGTTCGTAAATATTAAACTTGGATTTTCCAAGAATTATTCAATTGCGCCACGACTTAGAGGGAACACTCGGTCGATTGTGTGCCAAATTTCTGGACGCCACCGCGGTTTTTGGTTTTTTTTCGAACTATAAGCTTACACCTAAATTGTAAAAAAAAGGGTAAATTATATTATATCATTAACATGGTAAAGGTACAATGAATTTGCAGTTTGTCAACAAAGAAGTTTGGCAACATTGCATGAGGAAAGTCGGCCCAACATTAGGCCCTAACTGTTTATAAACAATGTAAACGTCGAAGTACAGCGCTACGCACGTACGTATAGCGCAGCACACTTTCACAGACTGACCATTTTTTCAGTCGCTGTTTCTTTCTCTTTCGTAATTTTACGATTTTGGATGACATTCAGCCTTATGCCTACGGTTTATTCTTCCGAAATAGCCACAGCCTTTAGAGCTTCGTCGTAAGCCATAAAGTTCTGACATCGACGACACACGTGTTGCTGTTGGTAAGCACCGCCATTTTGACAATTTTCCGCGCGTTGACCTTTCAGAAAGGTCATGACAGAGGCTAATGGGCGCTGGGGAAACGCTGATGCGGCTTCACAGATTTATGTGAAGGAAACGCACGACGTTCTGGGTAGCGTATTATGACCTTTTCAATTTCACGCAGCGCAACTGAGCCCCGGAACTGGTGACATCCAGTTCACAAGTCACACACTGTCCAATCAGCGTATCAGCGCTAATTTATTGAGTCCATTGTTTTGATACAGCGCCCTCAATCATAATCTGCTTATTGTATTTGAACTATTTTGGCTACGGCTATTGTCTAGCAGGCTGACAATAGCGTAGCTGTAGCTCTGGAATCCCGTTTTGGACACGGCTTTAAGTCAAGTGGCTACAGCCGAATTTCAAGCCGTAGCTAGGTGAAGGCACGTCAGTTGTGGAGTCAGGTTGGCGTAGTAGCGGTTCTTTCCCCGCCTTCCACCGCTATGACCCGAGTTAGAACTCCGCCTGGGCCAATGTGGATTGGGTTTTCAGTCCCTGCCTGACTCCGTGGGTTTTCCTTAGGATATTCTTCTGGAGTTTTCCTCCCACCTCTAAAACTGTACCTTTTTCTTATTATCTTCTCTCTACAGGTTTCTTCAAGTTCAGGCTTACGAGCTACATTGCCTAGAGTGCTTTTAAATGAGGGATCCTTGGTTTCATTACCAGAAATAATTAATAACAATAATAATAATAATTGATCAAGGATAGATTGCGCCGTTTTCCAAACCCCAGCTCAGAGTCTGTCTTCGGCTTCGTTCGTATCATGCAGTTTAGCAGTTTGAGCCGGTCAAAACCTAATTGGGGTTTGGAAAACGGCCAAAGCTATCAATCTACCGCGATTGTTAATTTTGATACCTGATAAAATAAAACGAAATCAATTAATAAACAAATAAGGCCCATTATGTTTTAGATCAGGGCGGAGAGAACGATTTGATGTGTTTTTTTAATTAAAGGACCAAACAGATACGGAAGAATAATGTACATTAATGAAATAATTTAACAGTCCTTCTTAGAACACAAGACATTTTGTATTATCTGCATATAGTAAACATTAGAACAATTCCGAAGATTTACATACATCATTGATAGGTTTTAAACAAAGGTGGACGCCCAACAATAAACCTTGTTGAACACCGTGTGTCAGACGAGAAGTAAAAGTGTTGTAAATAGTACATTGAAACGGTAATAGAAAAATAGCTACAATATCAATCCAATTAATACCACACTGCGAAAGCCGTAATGTTCCTGTCTAATAAAATGAGAGGATCAAAGTCCTTTGATAAGTCTATTTAAAAAAAATACCCATAGGGCCTTTTCGAAACCGTTGCTTCGTCTTTGGCTTTGGCTTAAGGCGATTTTTGACTCCCAACTGCAAGATCTCCAGCCACATTCTGACGCCTGTTGTGCTTCAGAAACATTCACTCGATTGATGTGAACCCCAAAGTTAGACTATTTCAATTTTCTTCCATTTCTATTTGCTTCTCAGTATTTCGGAATTCGGAGTCGAAGCCAAAGCCAAAGACGAAGCAACGGTTTCGAAAAGGCCCATAGTTTATTGATGACGGTCCACTAAATCGCCATAGCGCCCTCTATATTATGTACGTAAAACTCACGTTACATCTATTCTACATTCGCTCCATTGGCTCCCTGTTCTACAACGAATTGAGTTTACAATTCTTCTGACAATATTATATATTCTACATGGCTCTTCACCAACATACAACAGCAATGTAATACAATTAGAGCAACATGGCACTCGTTATCTTCGCTCTTCCAGTGCTTGCCAGCTAATAGTTCCACGTACCATGAACACTTGGGGAGATAGGTCATAATCACATGCTGTTCCATTCCTGTAGGACAAACTTCCCCAGACCATTCGTTTACTTACAAGTCTCTCTGGCTTTAGAATGGCACTAAAAACACACATGTTTAACCTTTTTTGTCCTAAGTGTTCTGTTTTTCATTGTTATGCGCCATGAGCGTCATTAATGACGGATACCGGCGCACTAAAATACAAACACCGCGTACTTGCATATAAAACTGATTTATAAACCAATCTCGATAGTTGGACAAATGAGGATGTGGATCAAAATAATGAAATAACTCGGCGCCCGAAACCGCCCGAGCACCAATGGTTGTTGCTCTACTGACAAAAGGACAACAGTAGTGAGTCAACGTGGTCTTCTTTTACCAAATAGCCCAGAAAGTATCATTAGAGTTATAAAATGACAGGTTTTCCTTCGTATATTACATTTTCAACGATTAATCGGGGGTCAACCCCCACACTGGAATGGGAGATGACATCCTTCACGCGGTCCACCCTGTGTCCACTAATGTCATCAATGTATGCAGCAACAAGTTAAGCTGCTCATCATACGAAAGAAGAAACGCCCACACCCCGACGACAACATAATTTTGACAGGCAACTAGATACATTAGTTTGTGTGTTCTTCAGGGGCCACCGTAGTAGTGTTTAACTGGGGGGGCGTTATATTTTCCCAGAAAGATTGTGCAATTCTGATTATGTTTGTATTAATAGAAATTTCCGTGTGGCTCGTACTTACCATTGTCACCGTATCCTTTGTACAAACAAAACATCGAAAACAACAAAGGTTGTTTACTGCAATGCATGGTGACTGTGCAGTAGAACTATAATGTGGTCTTTGTGTGTCGCCATGGTCTGTTAAAAACGGGCAAAACTAGGGGAATTCCCTTGTTTTGTTTGCTCAAAAGAATCGAAGTTTTGAAAACCTTGGGGGAAAAATCGGAAAATTACCATCAATAATAGGCCTACTCAAGCATCAACGCTATAAAGACGAAATGTGTTCGTTGTTGTTCCTCTTAACAGACGCATGCATGCGCATCAGTGAAAACAAACCTAGACCAATTATTATGCTGAGTGCAAATGTGCCTTGTCTGATCCTGGAGATATGGATGTCAATCAGGAAGCTATATACAAAAGATACAGGACGTCGTCAAAGAGCAGCAGCCGTTGGGACCATTATTCTTTGTTTACCGCAAGGGACCGGCGGTGAAGGGATAAATAATACATTTAATAAAGGGCAAAGTTGAAACAGAAGCTCTCCGTTAATATGGTGACAATAAACTTAACTGTTGCCTTCCTGACTGCAGCGCTAAATGGTGTGTGTGTTAATCATCATTTTCGAGTTTGGAGTCATTGAATCCGTCCTTAGTTATTCTGAGCATGGAGCAATAAGAGTTCCTCCATGTTCTGAGCATGAAAGAATGTGTTCTGAGGTACTCTAATAATCAAATGTAGGGATATATTTTTTATTTGGGCTCTAAAAAACAAGGGGGGGGGGGGGGAGAAACGATATTCCTCCACTTTAGAAACGATATGGTCTCCCCCCCCCCCCCCCCCCACTTTAACAAGTTGGAGACATGTCCCTCGTCCCCACCGATTGACGCCCATTTGTGATGAGGAAGAATGATAACCTGTTCTCTTATCTACAGTTCCGAACAGGAACACCGTCTATTGTTACTTGCAGCTCTGCGGATGCGCTGTCTTTCCGTTTCCACCGATTTTATTGGAAATACATGTACCACGATTGCTTTGTATTCATTCGAGAACAATTCTAGGGAGCATGAGCCAACAAAAAAATAGTTGTCGTTGTTTTTTTGCATGACTCTTGTTATGGAAATGCCACAAGATATGTTAAATTGAAACACTAAGTTTCTGTCGGCTTCAAAATTTGTCGAGCTCCACTCAGATCTTATAGGTTCTTTGCTATATTTTATATCTTATAATCATTCCCCTGTACTCTCTCCACCCTCTACCCCCCCCCCCCCCCCCCCCCCCCCCCTCCCCACACACACCATACATATTAGTTCGATTGTTGTAGAGATGCCAATATAATTAATTGACAAAACATTATACATGTAACTTATTATTACTATTATTATAAATACATGTAGTACATGTAGCAATAAAGCAACACACGAACCCGATTGTTTAGTGGCAGTGAATAGTTTCCTTTAGTAGAGGCCGCGCCTATACAACAAAGACAAACAATCCCAGGGTGTAGGGGCGACCTTTTGTGCCACTTGTACTTTATGGTACTTCATGGCAGATCCAATGCTAGGTGACTCTTTAGAATTAAGGGGTAGCTGTCCTTTTTTTAGGGGGGGGGGGTTCGGGTGAGGGCGTTCTCCTTCCCTTCCATGTAGACCTCCAAGCCACTACACGTACGTGAACATCGATGAGTACAGTCGTTGAACAAGCATTCACTTCCTGCAAACAAGGATATTTTTTGTTTCGTCATCGATTCGAAACCAAGAGTTGGGACCTGTCTTTATAACGTTATCATGAAACTATTTATATATAATTCGAGTATTTTGATATCGAATAATTTGTGATTAGTTTCAGTTGTGTAATTGCATTATTATTTGACAACTTGAGTGGCACTCTGTCCTGGAATCGCCCAATCGGGCTAAACAATAAAACGCGTTTTGAAATAAAGGGTGTTCATCGGAAAGATCATAGTAGGATAAAAACATTCACGCAACCATTCTCAAACACAAATGGACGTTTTGTGTTATTCTTGTGTAGAAGACGTTTCTGAGATCGGTCACAATATTATGATCCCTCAAACTCGATGCGCAGTGTTACGAAGTCAACTCGATTCCAGCCGACATCATAACAGACAACAAAACCAAAATTAGGAAAGAGGATTGGAATGAATTAAAATGAATGAGGATTGGAATCAAGGGTTTAACGAAATGAAATTAGATTATTTTTAATTTACAATTCACCAATGGACACATAAACAAGTATAAATTAACAATATGATTAACATATTTGTATACACCGTAGTCCGATGTAAACAACCGGGTTTTTTTCCGTCTTTTTTCGGGAACGGTAAGACATTAGGTTGGTTTCTTTTCAACCATCTGTTTGAAATAATAAGTAAACAATCCAAAACATGACTTTTTTTTATTTTAGGACATCTATTTTATTTTAAGTTTATTATACTTTTCCACTGGAAGACAACAAAAAACATTAGGCCTACAGGATGTACAGTTTTAAAGATTAAAATTACAAAAAACATAGTTTCCCTTTATTAAGGGCAAATAAAAGTAGGTTTTAAAACCGCAGTATAACGCGTATTATTTTGTTTGCCCAATCAGTCTGTTCTAGTTCACAATCATGTAAAAAACTAAAACAGGCTCGTTCCACTGTTTTGTATGATGAAGTGCTCTTATGTCAGGTACATTGTATATTCATAGACATGGAGTTTTTTGGTTTTTTTTCCATGTCTATGGTATATTGTTACTTAGCTTTGTGTTATCAAGAATTCTAGATAATTCTAATAGAGGTTGCAATTCCACAATAATTGTTTGGAAATGTATACAACTTGAAAAGTGATATAAATATCACAAACAAACGAACGACAAGTTCTTGCAACAATCACATCAAAATATTTTCTGTTTATTTGTGGTTCAAAAATGAAATGAATTATTGACAATAATTAACAGCATGTCGTGGACGAATGAAGTTAACCCTAGTTATAAAAAGTAGACGAATTTCAAAGTCATTTCCTGGTCCCGGTTCGCCATAAAGTGCCCGTAGTTACCCAGGTGCACGCCACACTCCTAGCTATTCATTCCATTTATTTACCCAGGGTGTGCCCAAACAGTTTCAAAATGGTTTTTATTGGGGCCCTGTATATATCATTAAATAAAATAACAGTACATATAAATACAACAACATTTACAGAAAGTTACAAACATAATATTTACAGACGTACAAGAATATTTACAGGAATCCAAAACATTTATACAAATTCTGATTTACGAGATAGGCAAAAACCCGCCAAAAAAACACACTTTTTTTTTTGGGGGGGGGGGGGAGGAGAAGCGGAAATTCCCATCCGGCTCAACATTATAGTGGCACCAAGTTCTAACTCGGTAGATCAGCGCAAATGGCATAATATCTAACGGGTGACATGTCGGAGCTCCGATTTAAATGTGCTTAATGAGTCCAATGTTCGCAATTGTTCGGGCAGATTATTCCAAATATTTGCACCACTCGCAGCGAAACTTGTGGCGTAGCATTCTTTTTTGGCGAAAGGAACTTTCAGTACCGTGTGGGTTGATTGCCTTGTTTCGCGAATAACTGTAAGTGGTTTAAAAAAATTTGTCATGTACAAAGGAGTCATTTTGTTAAGACTTTTGAAAACAAGAATAGCCTTTTTTGAGACGGAGTCAATAACACTAACGACAACCATCACATTCTCCACACTTCAGATCGCCTTGTCCGGGCCATCCCCGACAGCCCTGTATTGGCCTATAGACGCCCTCAAAATCTACGAGACCTCATTGTTCGAGCCGAAGTTCCCAGCTTGGATGCATCTCCCCCATCCAGCACGGAACTTTCAAGTGCAGTTCTAGATGTGTGGTCTGCCAGATCCACATTCAGGAGTCTGACTCCTTTTCTGGCCACTCTTCTGGTACTACTCATAAAATTATTGGTAACATCACTTGCAGTACATCTAATGTCATATATCTCATCTCTTGCAGGTTTTGTGGAGTTCAGTATGTCTGAGAGACCCAAAATGCCCTAAAAAAGCGTTTCTACGGTCATCGATCGACTGTCAACACCAAGAAACTGGATACCCCTGTAGGACATCACTTTAACCAGCCTAACCATTGCATTTCTGATATGATTCTTCAGGGCATAGAATCACTTGGCCATCGGAAAGACTCAGTCCGCCTCAGCCGGGAGAAAGTGTGGATGAATCGTCTTCGGACTATTCAACCCCATGGGCTTAAAGGTAGTATACACCATTTTGCAGATATCGAAAATATTTACTTCTGAATTATTAAGAAATACCTTACTCAATTGAAAGTAAATAATGATTCTAGGCATTCAGCAAAAGGATTGCGCTAGATATCCTGTAATTATTCCAAAAAAATGAATTTTATAAAGAAAAATTCGCTCTCGCCGGACGGCGAGAGCGAACAAACAAAGATAACATAAGAATAACTGCTCGACCCCGGTTGAAAACAAACGCTGTTTTTCGTGCTTTTCTCGGCATCCATGATTGTAAAACTTCGGAAAAGTCAGTTAAACGATATTTACTATGAAATACAACCCCCCAAATCTACCCATTCATGATAATTCAAGCAATTACCAATGGTGTATACTACCTTTAACATCCAACTAGGAAATTATTAATTTCAATTTTTTTTTCCATTTGTCATCTGTTTCAGATTCATTCCTGGCCAGAATTTTGTTTTTGTTTGTTCTTACTCCTCTGGTTTTCCTCAACCCCCACCTCCTCGTTACTCCTATTCATACTTCTTTGTTAGTTCTTCCCTTTGATCTCCACCCTGGACCCCTCTCCTTGTGGCTTTACCCCCTCTGTTTTTGTTCCTACCCTGCCTTTGATCCTACCCACACTTACCTCACCCTTTAATCCCTCAGCCTAATCCTCCTTTTGTTGTTTGTTCCATTGAACTCTGTGCTTTTTTTGTGTGTGTTTTTTTCAGCGTCAATGATGTGCATCATGCTGTATTTTGCCCTATATATGTTTGTTTCTTGTACACAGTCATTTAGTCTCTGAAGAAGATCTTGTTAAGATCGAAGTATTAGGCCCTCTTAACTTATTTGAATGTATTTTTAGACATTACAATCTTAAAATGGTCAAATTTGTTTATGAGGCTTCTTACATTAAGATGGGCGAATGAGAAACCCCCTGAATTTTGACTGCAGATTATGCCATCTATTAGGTCTATTTTAGAACCTTGCCTTGTGGGTTGAGCAGCTCCCTGACCATTTTCAGATGTTGGTTCCACTCCTGGCCTCGATAATGTGTCGGGATGCCCTGGTCTGGGATACTGGCTGCCGTCGTTGATTGAGGTTGGTTTGGTGCCGTTTCTGATGGGGGTGTGGGTAATACTGGTTGGCCATTGGAAAACCCGTTGGAACATCACGGGTTGGTGTAGTACGCTTCATCAGGACATCAGAGTACAAACTCTGACCGAAAGGGGTTCTCTGATGTGGGATGCGACTATCAAAGGTCTTGGTGTCCTTTGATGAGTTGGATAATGTTCGTGGCAAGTAGGCGCACTATTGCTGAGTTGAGGTGCACGCCGTCCGACACAAGGTGGTTTGAGTTTATGTTACCGTTGTCAATGAAGCCCCAGTTATTTTGCTTTGCTATTGACTTAAGCAGATTATTGGAATCATCCACTCTCTTGCACTGCGGCACCGTTTGGTTTTTACAGTGTATGATCGAATATGTTGTCACTGAGGTTTCTCACATTAAGATGGGCGAATGAGAAACCCCCGAAACTTTGATTGCAGATAATGCCATCTGTTATGTCTAGTTTAGAACCTTGCCTTGTGGGTTGAGCAGCTCCCTGACCATTTTCAGATGTTGGTTCCACTCCTGACCTCGATAATGTGTCGGGGTGCTCTGGTCTGGGATACTGGCTGCCGTCGTTGATTGAGGTTGGTTTGGTGCCGTTTCTGATGGGGGTGCGGGTAATACTGGTATATTTAGAGGTGTCGCGCACGCTTACTGCAATATAAATCTACTGCAAAGTTAAGTCCGGTCACACTCCGATACCGTTTGTACTGCACAACTTGGAAAACTATGACGCTCACTTAATCATGCGGGCTGTGTCTGAGAGCGAAGATAAATTATTCTGAAAAGTCTTTTTCGTTAGGTCAACTGCGATTCATAGACTCGTTTCATTTTATGGCAACATCGTTGGGAAAATTAGTCAACGCGTGCCCCAAAGACTCCTTTGGTTTACTAAGAAAACACTCATTTACAAATGGCGTAGACTTATTGTTACAAAAAAGGTTTTTACCTCTGTACACCAAATTTTCTTTTTGAACCGCGTTATCCAAATGTAACCCGGGGTAAATATTTCACTCCATATCGCTTGTTTTAATATAAAGCGACTTTTAAATAATCGCCAACTCGATGACGACAATCGCGCCCCTGTTATTAACGATTTCTCCTTTCATCTCTGATATAAAACTTCAATTTGTCGATGGTACCGTTTTAAAGCTTTTTATAATTATATTGTGCAAAACAAGGCGGCTCTTTCTGTCGTAACTCTACAGGTACAATTTCTAATACTCCGAGGTGTTAAATCTTCGGTTTATTCGTATCTAAACTACAAATCACAATGGCGTCGGTACACGCACACACGACCTTTGACCTATGGCAATTAGACTAGCTCGGTTAGTCTCTAATGGTAAACACAACGGGCCCAATTCATAAACGGTGATTTTCCTTTGATCATGATTAACTAGGCTAAACTGTGTATAAACAGTTGATGATCGAACGTACAAATCTAGGCCCGAATCCATAAAGAGTGTTAAGATCAGCTGCTGTTCACCAAACGAACATGGTTAGTGACAGGTGTCTAATTAGTACAAAGGAAAAGTTAAACGTCCCAATAGGCTTGTTTATCTCGTGTACAAGTTACCATTTTGCTTGTGGGACAGACGTATGGCCATGGATCTGCCGCGTATCATTTAAATAGCACAAGAAGAACTGTTTTCCTACCTTTTACACACTCAATGAGGCCCATTTTCTGGTCATAAAAGTGAGTAAAATAATTTATCAGCGCGTTTTTTCGACATGGCGACCCGACTAGTGTCAACTGAGCTGATCATCATATCAGAGCACAGCGATATGCGTTTTTTTCGAAGATAGATTATGCCCTTTTATTCAACATATCACGTAATCCGCTGTGAATAGAATGATGTACGGCTAGACCACTAAACATCGCCTAAAGCCCTGTTCGCACTGGACTTAATTTAGGCATGGATGTTTTCTACCTCCATGATTTGGGCAAACTAACCGAGCCAATGGGTAACTTACCCATTTCAAGTCCATTGCGAACAGCCTGGGTAACTTTCCTCACAGGTAACTTACCCACGCCGCATGGGCAGTTTAACCGAGCCAACGGTGCCCAGGAAGATTGACCAGGTCAGTTTAACCGAGCCAGAAAATCCAGTGCGGACGCGACGTCTCGGTTAAATCTTCAATGCATTACCCGGTCGAATGACTTGAACGAATAAAATCAAGTTGAGAGCTAGCGTCTGGAACAGACGATCTGGTCGTCAAGTCGCGGTCATATAGGTCACGCATGGCGCCCTCTTTATTGTTTTGGAGCCAGCTCGGTTAGTTTACCCATGGTCTCGGCAATTCTACCCGCGTCAATTAAAAGTGCGGACGGTGGGAAGATTAACCCATCGGAATGTTACCCGGCGTCATGGTAAAGTTACCCAAAATGTTTATCCAGTGAGAATACGACTTAAGCAGGAACTTGTACACGGCTGGATACATTTTCTTACTGAATTATTTTCTTACTGAATTGCGATGATCTCAGGAGTTTATCCACACGCGCTCTTCTCTGTTTTAGCCAAGTTTTTTAAAAGTTTCCGTCTTCCAAGGTTAAAGGTAGGATACACCATTGGTAATTGTTTTAATTATCAGGAATAGGTGGTATCGGGGGGGGGGGGGCTGTATTTCATAGTAAATATCGTTTAACTGACCTGTCCGAAGTTTTACAATCATGGTTGCTGAGATAAGCAAGAAAAACGACGTTCGTTTTTAACCGGAGTCGGGCAGTTTTTCCTTATGTTGTTTTGTTTTTTTCGCGATCGCCGTCCGGCGATCATGAATTTTGGTTTATACAATTAAATTGTTCGTAACAATTACCGGATATCTAGGGCAATCATTTTGCTGGATGCCTACAATCATTATTTACTTTCAAATAAGTAAGATATTTCTTAATAATTAGGTAGTAATTATTTTCGATATCTGCAAATGGTGTATCCTACCTTTAACAGGGAGTCCATGACTAAAAATACGTACATCGTGAGGTCTCCGGCATTTTGATCTTCTCTGATTAACTGAACGTTGATGCCTCCCCCGTCTCCGATTTTGCTACCGGATCCGTGAGCCGAGTTGTCGTCGTTCCTTCTAAGATCAAGCCACAGACCGTATTTGTCGTTGAGGTAATCGCCTATAATCCACACCAGTTAAATTTTGGTCTTTGCCCCCAAAAATGTCTCAAATAAACTTGCTGATTTCGTTCCAGTGTTGGTACTGAAACATACCCTGTGAGTACAGTTGATTGGGTTTACCTTCCACCGTCACAACGGTTTTGGTTATCATTGGATTGCAAAATCGCTGAGGATTTTTGTTTGAGGGAACTTTAAACAAAAACAAAATGTCCTTTAGACTCTTGACGGGTTGATTAACGCTGACGTTCCAAAGCGTGTCTTGTTTGTTGACCGATCTTTCTTCGAGCGCGTGCAGCCGATCAAAGCAGTACCTGACGGGTCCTCTAGTCTTGTTTTTGATGGTCTGAGCCAAGACTCTGTTGGTCACCACTTCGTATTAGAGAGTCAAGTCAGAGATAGATAAGTACTAAGCGGCGGTATCTGTACTGTTGACGACTGTATCGTGGTCGCTAAACGTCGCTAAACTCGATCGTAGGTCACCGGTTAATTGTTTTAAACCGCTGGGATAATGGTGTGGTGCGAGGTTAGCAAGTCGATGTCGAGCAGCACGCAGTACCTGTTACCAAAAGTGTCCGCGATGGCTTTATCTTTACCGTTGTAAGTGCCTGTGTTGGCGTCATCGGCAACCGTTCTGAGTTTAGCCACGTTATCTTTCTCCAACCCAGAGTACACCATGTTTCGATTGACTGAACCGTTAAACCAAATGTCTTTGAAATTATGAAACACGTTGGCGTTTAGATAACTCAAGATTTCGTGACCTTGAAGTGGTTTGGAGAGCCCCTCGACAGAAACTTGTTTCTTTTGGGTAATCCTACGGGAGCTATTTGGGTATTGTCTTCTGTTATGTTTTTTGTTATGTTTCTTGATCAGTGTTTGTTATTTGTAATTGTTCTCTAATTCAGTAATTTTGTATATCCCGAAAAATGAAATAAAGATAAAGATAAAGATAAGTTTGACGCTGATTTCTCTGATTAGATTTCTGGCTATATCAAAAGGTTTGGGTCACTGAAGCAGTGCAGTGAAAAAACCTAATTTTTTTTACATCCATCTCCATGCTACTAAAAGTACTGCATATTTTGCCTAGTTTGACTAGCATAATACAACTAATAAGACTGTGTTCTTTCTAATAAAGCAAACAAATTACAATTTCATTATGATTTACCCCGCGTTTTGTTGCTTAAAGTAGTCAATTTACTGTTAGTTTCAGCTCGTTTTCTGTGTAAAATCAACGGTTGGGGCGACAGAGCTGTTTTGCTATTTTACAATTTGGCATAGCGCCCTCTTCAGTTTCTTGGTTTGAGGAAGTGTTTTTTCTCTTTAATTTTTTCTTTTTGACCATATATTGGTCAATGTTACCCCCTGTATATCATCACACGCCGAATTTGGTGCCGAGTGAAAATGTTGGTGTGGGGAACTGTATCGCGTAGTCTGGCCACCGCCACCGTCCTACATGGTACAATGCTCAGTGGTGGAACCATACCGGCTGCACAGACTACACGTCCAAGCCACGAATTCGCTACACATAGCAGCATTTTTCCAAGGTCGTTTGTGCAGTGCCAGGGTATCGGAGCATTATTAGGCTATTTTAATAGCGTCCCTATACCCCCTAAACCTTATAAGGTTGTTAAAATGAGTTCTGTTGCCGTCGCTACCACCTTCCAACTCTAATTTAAAAGCCATTTTACAAGTTCCTGGTACTATCACGTCTTCGACACCCAACTGAGAAAACTTGACCGTCAACTTTTGCCCCGTGGCTATACTGCTCGGGTTATGAGTGATGGTCACCTTTTCTCTCGCCTTTGATAGACCCCGGCTTTTTAAGCATTCGGTGGAGATTAAGTTTTTTTCCATAAGCGTTTTTTTGTGTTTTTTTAATATAGAGACATTTTTAAATAAAGGCGTTATTTTTTTTTAAATAAATCAAATATTGAGAAAATGGAGATAACACATCGAGCTGGTCCAGGATCCGCATTGACTATACTACTATTGTAGTCTTCCGGAAAAATCACCAACATTAAAATTAAAGCATCCGATTGGCTCAAATTGTCGAGAAGGCGTGAACGATCTCCCACATCAGCCTCACTGGGAAGTCACGTACATGGTAACAGATGATTGCGATTGGTGGATGGACCCATGGAGGAATTCCTCCATGCATCAACGTGCAACCCAGGCCGGCCGGCTAGGTACGGTATGCAGTGAACTTTTAAGATAAACACAGAGTTTATTAACGTTCATTCGTTTCCTGCTTGATTCGATTCGGAAAGAGTCACAGCTTCTGTCGTGTTTTTTATTTGCTAGAATTATTCTAAGAAAGTGATCAACTTAGACTTAATACTGCACGTAAATTACCAACTCTGAACGACCACTCTCTGGACTTTCTTTATTCCCTTGATGCATTTATAGTCTTTTCTTTGGATCTAACTTATCTTTCATGTCTTTGGTGCTGCTAGTGCTGGAATTAGTGTGATTTTACCTTAAACTGATTTGGTATTTGCAACGCATCCAAAACCGGGTAAGTGTCTGTTCTGTAGAAACAATTAAGAACAATAATATTCCATACATGTAGTTGAGGGTTATTGTCCTGTAAGTTTCAGGTCTGCAATAATATCGGGGTCAACATAAGGCCTGTCTACTAATTAAATGACAAAACTGTGAGGTGTTCTTTGAAAACCACCAATCCGTGCAATCAGTTGCAGCTTGTTTAATGCATTGGTCATCCTTATGGGATAGGGTATCCGGTTTATATGCAGCTCGGTCTCAGACAAATAATTTGTAAATACAACAAGAAGTGAACAATTCTGTATTGCTATAGTATAATGTACACTCTAAAATTAAGTTCTAAGTAAAATTTGACCCGGAATCTTGGTCCCGTGGGTCGTGACACGTTTGATGACACTTGTTTGGGTCAAAATTGCACTTTTTCGGGTCAAAATTGCACTTTTTCGAGTAGATGACACTTCTTTAACTTTTTACCGGGTCATTCTTTATCCAGAAAGGTGTAATTTTGATTTGAAAAGGTGTCAGGTCCCACGGGACCCGGATTCCGGGTCAAATCTGACCCGGGACTTTTGAGAGTGTAGATAATTATGACATCCTTGCATGAACTATGTACGGCGCTCGAGTTAGCTACGTGTGCCTGGCAAAATGGCACATGTGCGTGCGCGTATGTATGCCCTTATCACCAAAATATGCCCAGCAAAAGGGCATATGTGCAAAAGAACTGCTTCAATTTTAATAAAATTTAAATTATGTCGGAAATAACACAACTTGCTTCCAAAAATTGTGATTCAGATGTGCGACAAATTAAAAATTTGTCCGATTTATGATAAGTGTGGAAGAACTTTGGAATCACAATACGCGGGGACCTGCGGGGAAATCGGAGCCTTTTCAATGCGATTATTTTTGCAAGTGATTTTTGCGTCAGAACACTCATATTTATGCCCTTCTGCCGGACACCCAACGATATTTTGAAAAGGCGGGCATATATGTAGAGAATTCTTATTGGCTGATCATTATATCAACATGATCAATACAAACCTGCTTCTATAGGGATGATTGTCACATTTGAAACTGGACGTACCGGATATGACCGGGTACAATAACTCCGCTCCGCAACATCGATATATCAACAATCGAGGTGTCAAAATACGCAGAACAAAATTATGCACTGGGTTATTTGCTTTGATTAATCCATAGCCTTACGAACCGTTAATTATTGGCTCATTTTTAAGTGTCTCAATACTTTTTGTGAGGAGTTTAGTCCACTATTGACAAACGTTCACTGTATAAAACGTATATGTTTTCCCAAATTATAATGGTTCCGTCCCAGGGTCCCTAGATATTGGAAAGTGCGCTTGGCCTAATTAGTCTTTACATGGTGGATAATGAGCCTTCTGGCATATTTTGAAGAAATTAACGAAAGAAGTCCAATTTCCATTAGTGGTTGGTTCAACATTTAAATCTTAGAATATTATTTCCTTGGAATATACAGCATTTACAGACCTAAAACTTCACTAGTATACATGTAGTTGTCAAGCACCATTCTTTAGATTTTGAGAACTTTTGCTGCTTCAAACGATAAAAATGCACAACTCACAAATTATAACACTTTCAACTAATAATCAATGATCAATTCGTTTCGTTGTTTGTTTACAGACTCATTGGGCATGGAATCCACCAGCGTCTTCCACTGAACATCTGTGAATCTGTAGAGAATGATGGAGTCCCACAGGCTGACACATATCGCGTTATTGTGGGTAGCTGGTCTGTCATTGAGCATCATCTGTATGGATGTTAGTGTGACATCAGCCGAGTGGCTTGGCGATCTATCAGACTACGAGTTGGCAAGCTTTGACAATCCTGACATCTTAGATGAACCTCAAAGACGCGCCTCAAAGTTCAACCACTTTACCTTGAGTGATAATGGTGACGTCTATGTCGGAGCTGTCAATTGGTTGTACAGGTTAAACGGTAGTTTGGAAGAGATACAGAATGTTACAACCTGTGATGCCAGCAGGCCAGATAGTGTATACCCCTGTCATCTTACAAACAACTACAACAAGATACTGGTAGTTGACACTACTCGGCCAGACAGTCTGATAACCTGTGGTGGTGTGTATGATGGTATTTGTCAGCTACGACAGTTACAGGATATCGGTAGCGTGAGGATGGAATCGGTTCCTGATGTTGCAGGGTTAGAGGATCCGTCTACTGTTAGTTTAATTGCTGCAGGGAGAGGTGGAACCCAAATGCTTTACGTTGCTATTACCTATACTGATAGTGTGGAGATTGTAAGCTTTCCGACAATAGCAAGACGAGGCGTTCAAAGTAATATTTTTTTGTCGGCAGTGACAGCGACAGATTTCGTTTTTTTCGATGATCTGGCAAGAGCAGCTAAATTTTGCATAAAGTATGTTCTAGCATTTGACAATAGTGGTTTCACTTACTTTGTCGCCTCCCAGAAAGAGGATTTGAATTCTGACCAGTTTGTTTCTAAGATAAGCAGAGTTTGTCAGGACAGTCCAAACCTAAACGCTTACACAGAGATCACCTTGGAGTGCCGTGGATCAGACGGCAGTGTGTACAGCCTGGTGCAGGCAGCTCACTTTGGACCAGCAGGACCTGATCTAGCGGCATCATCGGGTCTCCATGACGACGAGCAGGTGCTGTATGCTGTGTTTGCCAAGAACCAAGGAGCACCGGGTACCAGTGATGTACCCATCGAGCACTCGGCGTTGTGTGTGTACAGGATGACGGATATCTTGGCTGCCTTCAGAGAAGCAGTGAGGGGATGTATTCAGGATAAAGTTATTGTTGATGAGGCCGTTGTGTCTGATCCCTACAAAATAGACTATTTGGAGGGTTCTTTCTGTAATGGCTTTGGGGTAAGTCAACTATTTCCTTAATTCATAATTTTCTTTTTTTTCTAACATAGAGGGGCTACGAAGGTGGAGTAAATAGTACACCAACATACATGTACTACAAATTTAAATTGGCGACCTCCGACTGAAATTCTAAAATAATTTTGGCTGTTGTGTATAGTCGCCTGAGATAATGCTGCAGTTGATTTAATTATTTCCTGAGTGTTCCGCATCTAGTCAGGTACATACGTATCTTTACCCAAAGAACATTTACCCTTAAATCACAAATAAATCTTAATTAGTCTGGCAGATTGGTACAAGATATGATGTAAATTCATTTGATGATGAAAGCATGAAAGCACACAGTACGAGTACATTTGTAATTTGAAGAAATAATTCCTTTTATCTTTACACGGTAAAAGGTTTTAAACACGGAGAAAGCTCATGTGGCCTCTGTACACGTAGTTGCCAACCCTCTCATGGCATGGTTAGGTAACAAAAGTCTAGAAGTGTATAGATATGGGAGACTACAAAAAGTGTATTTTTGTTAATGTCGAGCGATCCCCATATAAGGGTTTATTATGCAAAGGTGAAAGGTCAGCAGTAGGCCTAAGCAAATTTCTACAGTTAACTTTTAACCAATGGGGTGCTGGGCTTTCGGCGAGTTGGAATTTTACAGCCACTCTGTCAGAGCCAGTTCCAGAGTCAACATCTCAATTTGTTGTTTGGCAAATTTTAACACACCACCACCCCACTCACTCCACCATACATGTACACAGGCACACCTTCACGAGGGGGGATTTCTTACGACGTGGGGTCCGCGATTTTGGATTCTATAATTATTCTTTGTGGTGCAATCTGAGGCAATTCCTGGCTACTTTCCTCCGAGTTATGGAGATCAAATGAAGAATTATGAAGATTATAATGGAGAATATTTATGAATGTGTGGGGCACACCCAAAACTGAAAAAATGCAAGCGCGAAGCGTGGGGTCCAGGGCCCTCATATTAGGGCCCTGAATTTGTTTGGATTTATATGCTCTGTGGTGTAATTGTCTTCTGCGGATAACACCAATGTCCAGCCTCGCTCTCCCGCTGCGAGTATAGAGACCTTGAGAGGGCTTCATGTGCATGGAGAAATTGAACGGGTGGTGCGGGTCGCAAACTTTTTATTTTTTAACTTATTTTACCCGGGGGGCACGTGCACCCGCTGCCCACCTCTAGATACGCGCCTGGTATACCGGTACATAACGAGTTGGTTCCCAATAATGAGGTTATGTTGGTTTTGCTAAATGACGTATTCATATTTGGATTCCATCAAAGTGTAATTTTGAAATTATGTCATTTTTAATACCGGTACGCCCTTTCACTGGTATCCGAAAGAAAACGTACATGTACGAGGCTGTTGCATAACTCAATAACTTGTCTCCTTTGTCCGAGTATATAGGTAGAATAACATGCAATGGCAGCCATTTTAACCATCTTGAAAATTGCTTGTTTTTCTACCTGTATTTGTTTAAGGACAAATCTGTGATGTCCCTATGCCCATATACAGTATATGTTGACAAACTATTACTGTGCTTTTATCATTTGATTAGCCAATATTTTCACCAATTGCTGATCATTGACCTAATTACTTTGTTGATTATTCGTAATTATTTTCTCAGGTGTCAGTCCCTGAGAAAACCCTCAAAACAAAAAAGCTTCCCTAGTTTCATTATCTCCTGCAAACGAACTATTATCAATTTTGTTTTTTGCAAAGTCAACTAATTTGTCTTATTTGTTCATAATCCACAGATACCAATCCTCGACCGATATTTTTGCATTCCTGTAACTGATGATGTTAATCAGAGGCCACTGTTCAGGTATGCCAAGGGCATCGATCCATTGTCATCTACAGCTGTACTAGAACTCCCAGGTAAACTCCCTCATACAAGCCATTCTGCTTGGTCAAACAAATAGCTATTAATTTTACAAGATTGATCAAGGTAAAAACAACTTTGTTTTGCTATTAATGAATATACATGTACATTTGAAATGTTGGTGTGTTTTTTAGGTACTCTGATGTCTTCCATCATCACCAGCATTGAAGTCAACCACACTGTAGCTTTCATTGGGACATCAAGTGGAAATCTACTCAAGGTGAATCATTTTACAATATCGGCACAAATGTGAGAGTTGTGTAAAACATCTTTACATTAAACATCTATACCCGCTGTTTGTCTAGTTGGATGCTCATATTTAACTTCTTCTAAATAAAATATGTTGCCTTTAGTCAGGGAATATATTTTGGCTGTAACTATGTGTTTTCTTCAAGAAAAAAGTTACGAGTATTGCAAAAATACATCAGAAGAAGCGTAATTAAAGAACACCAAAACACCTTTCATACTCGAAGTGACTCTTGATTTTGGAATAGGACAGATTAACAACAACAACAACACACAGTGACGTCAAGCCCCGTATATTTTGGCTCTTGGTTTGAGGTGGTCACCAATTCAAGCCAATATAACGAACAGTTGGATGTTAAGTTGTCCCTACAATCCTGAATTCTTCAATTATAATAGGAATTTGCACACACCCCAGGGAGTTATGGCTACATGGATATTGAGTATGTCTTTTGTTTCTAATTCAGGTTCACATTGAGAGTAATACCACGTCCAGATTGTATGAGAGAATTGAGCTAGACTCCGGTCCAGTACTAACAGACATCAAGATTAACAATGATAGAGTCATGCATGTACTCACTGAACAAAAGGTAGGCTCAAAAAACTACTTGTAAAATATCGTCATCAAAGTATTTAAACAAAGTATTGAAATTAATGTTAAATAGATCTATTTAACTATTGGGGGCTGTGTTCTTTGGCCTTAATTATGAATGCAGATGCAATCAAAATGTTTGGTCATTTTGGTCATTAGATTCGATTGTTTCTATTGTCAGGATTTGCTTTTTCCTTTTCAGTTGATCAAGATGCGAGCTGAGAATTGCAGTCGTTACACAACCTGTGAGATGTGTATTGGGACTGATGCAAGGAATGATGGAGACCCATACTGTGGATGGTGCACTCTGGAAAGAAGGTTAGTCACAAGGGATGTGGAAATCACTCATTTGTTAGTTGGTCAGGTTGTTTGTTTGTGTTGAGAATTGTGGTCAGTACATTGGGACTGTCCATTCAGACTGTCCATCCCCTGATGTGTCTACTCGTTGGTTGGCCTACAACGCTGCTCAGTGCATCAATATCACCAATGTAGCTCCTTATGACAGCCTGTCAATTACTGTCACATCTTTCCTATGTAGATGCACATGATATTCAGACTGTCCATCCCCTGATGTGTCTACTCGTTGGTTGGCCTACAACGCTGCTCAGTGCATCAATATCACCAATGTAGCTCCTTATGACAGCCTGTCAATTACTGTCACATCTTTCCTATGTAGATGCACACGATATTCAGACTGTCCATCCCCTGATGTGTCTACTCGTTGGTTGGCCTACAACGCTGCTCAGTGCATCAATATCACCAATGTAGCTCCTTATGACAGCCTGTCAATTACTGTCACATCTTTCCTATGTAGATGCACACGATATTCAGACTGTCCATCCCCTGATGTGTCTACTCGTTGGTTAGCCTACAACGCTGGTCAGTGCATCCATATCACCAATGTAGCTCTTTATGACAGCCTGTCAATTACTGTCACATCTTTCCTATGTAGATGCACATGATATTCAGACTGTCCATCCCCTGATGTGTCTACTCGTTGGTTGGCCTACAACGCTGCTCAGTGCATCAATATCACCAATGTAGCTCCTTATGACAGCCTGCCAATTACTGTCACATCTTTCCTATGTAGATGCACACGATATTCAGACTGTCCATCCCCTGATGTGTCTACTCGTTGGTTGTCCTACAACGCTGCTCAGTGCATCAGTATCACCAATGTAGCTCCTTATGACAGCCTGTCAATTACTGTCACATCTTTCCTATGTAGATGCACACGATATTCAGACTGTCCATACCCTGATGTGTCTACTCGTTGGTTGGCCTACAACGCTGCTCAGTGCATCAGTATCACCAGTGTAGCTCCTTATGACAGCCTGTCAATTACTGTCACATCTTTCCTATGTAGATGCACACGATATTCAGACTGTCCATCTCCTGATGTGTCTACTCGTTGGTTGGCCTACAACGCTGCTCAGTGCATCAATATCACCAATGTAGCTCCTTATGACAGCCTGTCAATTACTGTCACATCTTTCCTATGTAGATGCACACGATATTCAGACTGTCCATACCCTGATGTGTCTACTCGTTGGTTGGCCTACAACGCTGCTCAGTGCATCAGTATCACCAGTGTAGCTCCTTATGACAGCCTGTCAATTACTGTCACATCTTTCCTATGTAGATGCACACGATATTCAGACTGTCCATCCCCTGATGTGTCTACTCGTTGGTTGGCCTACAACGCTGCTCAGTGCATCAGTATCACCAGTGTAGCTCCTTATGACAGCCTACCAAAAACTGTCGCAGAGAAACAGGTGAATAATTGGTGATTGAGTTGCTTAGCAGAAAATATTGCCAAGCAATGTGCTAATTCTATATTGAAAAAGCATTCAGTTTTTATCATATGACATTTTAAATGATGATCTGATGTTTTCCACGCTAAGCACATTTTCTCTTATAAGTATTTGTGGGTATTAATGTGTATTCGTACATGGTTTTTTTTATTAAAGAGAACAAGTTCTTAACCAGTTAAAAAACGGCGTGAACTGTGTTTTTATACATGGGATACCGGAACTTAGATGTTGATGGATTTAGTACACATGGTTTATATGACAACAGCAGTACGGCATGATGGACAAAATCAATCGAATTCTCCCAGCACGTGCTTCAGGCCTCCTGGCACAAGTCCATCATAATCTATCAATCCTATAATTCATCAAAATTTAGTCAGACCAAACCTGCAAAGCTATTAAAGTCCCCCAAATCCACCAAAATAGGGGAGGGGGGGGGGTGGAATTTGATGGATTTAGGAAAATTAGGGTTAAAGCTCTTTTCATCCTAAATATTTAAAGATTAATTCCGCTTTATATATGCCATGAATTGACACATTGTGTGGTTTGTGGTCTGTGGTTTGAAACATAGTTGTGAACAAAATATTTAACTTCCTCATTATAAAAAGTGCATACAATGAAATTCTTCAGTACTATATATTTGAGTTTTTTTAAATTTAATGTCATATAAGCAACCTTTGTGTTATCAACCTTTGTGTTTTATAACTTATGGCCAGTTATGTCACACTGTTTATATGTACTGGGTTAGTGTGTTTGGTTCAAGAATGTTTTGTTTTCACTAATGAAAATAGTGTGAACAAATTGTTTTACTTATAAAAGCAATAAAATGTTATCACATGTTGAATGATGTTATGAACAGTCAACATTTAGTACGGTTGATTTTGTTTTGGGGTAAAAAACAATTTTTGTTTCTTTACTGTGTTGAAGTATTTCTCTGCATTTTATGGGTTCATCACCCCAAAGATTCAGTCAACAATTAAATTGATGGATAAAGTTAGTTTCAATGTAATCAATTTCTCAAGATTTTCTGGTTTTTGTTGTTGTAGATAACCCTGACTGTACAGCAGTTACCTGATCTAGGAACCGGTCAGAGTTATGCATGTCACTTTGGGTCGGTTGAATCTCTAGCTATGAAGAATGGTGAAGTACTTGAGTGTACATCACCTCCAATTGATGGCATACCACCCATTCCACAGGGAGGTAGGTACCAAGGGAGTCATGTAGAACGGTGAAGTACTTGAGGGTACATCACCTCCAATTTATGGCATACCAGCCATTCCACAGGGGGGTAGGTACCAAGGGAGTCATGTAGAACGGTGAAGTACTTGAGTGTACATCACCTCCAAGGGATGACATACCAGCCTTTCCACAGGGAGGTAGGTACCAAGGGAGTCATGTAGAACGGTGAAGTACCTGAGTGTACATCACCTCCAAGGGATGACATACCAGCCATTCCACAGGGAGGTAGGTACCAAGGGGGTCATGTAGAATGGTGAAGTACTTGAGTGTACATCACCTCCAATTGATGGCATACGTACCAGCCATTCCACAGGGAGGTAGGTACCAAGGGAGTCGTGTAGAAAGGTGAAGTACTCGAGTGTACATCACCTCCAAGGGATGGCGTGCCAGCCATTCCACAGGGAGGTAGGTACCAAGGGATTCATGTAGAACTGTGAAGTACTTGAGTGTACATCACCTCCAAGAGATGACATACCAGCCATTCCACAGGAGGTAGGTATAACAAATGTTGAAAGTTATTTGTAAGGAAAATAATATACAAATAATAAGTGCAATGGTAAGAATAATTTTAGTAACATGCCACCTGTCACCAATTGAAATTATGCTTTGCATTGCACGAATGTGAAACATTCGTTGTATGTTTTATACAACAGTTGAATAAACTACATTTACCATTGAAAGAACTTCTATTTTTGTGTCGAGGGTGAGCCATGGATTGGGCACATAATTCAGTGACTGACATGTGATCAATGATCCACCAATCAAATGACAGGCATAAAGCTGTTTTTCTGTTCTTATGATGTTGGTCTTAAAATTAGATCGAGCCAATCTTAACTTTTTATGCAAGTTTTTTTTGAAGTAATATTGTGACCAACAAATGTATCTCAGGATTACTTCAGAAATAATGGGGATAATTATTATGATATTTTGTACATTTTAATAAATAATCACGAATAAATACCTGTAAAAATTACTCACGGTTTAATATTTGTCTTAAATTTTGCTTAGATGATGCAGTCCGTGTTGATTTGAGTGTCAATTCTTCTGAAACTCGGATTCAGTTCATTGACACCGATTTTTACTTCTACAATTGTTCAACTCATACCTCGTGAGTACTAACCCTTTAATTCAGACACCTTTATTTCCTCTTCATGGCATAGATAAAAAAATGATACAAGTATTGAATTACAGGATATAAATGTCAGTAGAGGTGGCCAAACCTTGTAAGTAAAGCTTGTATTAGGCATGCCATTAAACAGATAAAACAATTAGACTTGTAAGCAATAAACAAAGTTATGAACAATTTAGTACTAGGCTGCTGGTAGAAACGCCATGCAAAGTCCATAGGCAGAAACACATGACGTATACAATATATTGCATTACATAAGGTACAATTGAAGTTTACATAAAATATATTATATGACCTTGAACACCTGAGAGAATCCTAAATTATTCCATAATTTAAGCTTGGAGTATTTATTGTTATATTAAGAGGCAGATGTTCTATTTTGCAGTATGTGGTTTACGAGTGTTATAATTTTGTAAGGAACAGTCAAGTTTAACCGTAATCATTTAAATTTCTTTAAAACTTGAGTAAAATCAGATATGTTTTCCTTTCTTTTCTTTTTTCCTTGTGATTGTTTGCATCTATTTCCTTTCTGTGTTGGGTCAGTGCGGTTTCCTGTGTTTTGTCAACCACTGCAAATATTTGGTTTCCTTTTGTTGTTATAGTTGTGTATCCTGCGTTGGTAGTCGCTGGGCCTGTGATTGGTGCGTGTTTGACAACAAATGCACTCATGATAACACTACGTGCACAAAAGACCATGAAATCATCATAACTGGAGATAATGTAAGAACAAAGTGTTTTTATTTAAGACAATCTTGAGAACAGTGTTAATCAGTACAAGTTTCTCAAGTTAGTTAATTCATTTTACTTTAAGTGCAAAAAAGGGCTTAACACATTGGATATATCATACCCTTTTCAACTATCCAAAAAGTAACCAATCAAATTATGGAATACGATTAAAAGTGCTGCAAACTGCTATTGGCTGGAATGACCTGAAATATACAAATCAAACAAGTTAAGAGGGCCTAACAAGTAACATTTTTGTTCAAATGATTACTTGATGTAAAAATATTTATGATTCTAAACTGTATTCTAAAAGTATTCCTTTCAGTCTAACAATGCTGTCATTTTTAAGAAAATAAAAAATAATCCCTAAGATGCATTTCCGAGGCACATTTTGTTCAAAATCAAAATCTTTAATGTTATTTCCTTGGAATATACAGCATTCACAAAGCTAAAACTTTGTCAAGTTAGTTGTCAAGCACCATTTTTTAGATTTTGATAACTTTGCTGCTTTAAATGATTAAAATGCACCACTGACCCTAATTCCCCTTATGGTTTCCCAGGACTTGCCTGCTAGGCTCAACTTTGACTTGAATGACTTGCCTGCTAAATCCAACACATACAGTACAACTCGCCATTAAATTGTTGGGTACCTGAACATATAAACTGACTTGCCTGCCAAGTCCAACTGTGACTTGTATGACTTGACTGCCCAATCCAACACAGTACAACTCGCCATTAAGTTATTGGGTACCTGAACATATAAACTGACTTGCCTGCCAAGTCCAACTGTGACTTGTATGACTTGACTGCCCAATCCAACACAGTACAACTCGCCATTAATTTGTTGGGTACCTGAACATATAAACTGACTTGCCTGCCAAGTCCAACTGTGACTTGTATGACTTGACTGCCCAATCCAACACAGTACAACTCGCCATTAAGTTATTGGGTACCTGAACATATAAACTGACTTGCCTGCCAAGTCCAACTGTGACTTGTATGACTTAACTGCCCAATCCAACACAGTACAACTCGCCATTAAGTTATTGGGTACCTGAACATATAAACTGACTTGCCTGCCAAGTCCAACTGTTACTTCTATGACTTGACTGCCCAATCCAACACAGTACAACTCGCCATTAATTTGTTGGGTACCTGAACATATAAACTGACTTGCCTGCCAAGTCCAACTGTGACTTGTATGACTTGACTGCCCAATCAAACACAGTACAACTCGCCATTAAGTTATTGGGTACCTGAACATATAAACTGACTTGCCTGCCAAGTCCAACTGTGACTTGTATGACTTGACTGCCCAATCCAACACAGTACAACTCGCCATTAAGTTATTGGGTACCTGAACATATAAACTGACTTGCCTGCCAAGTCCAACTGTGACTTGTATGACTTGACTGCCCAATCCAACACAGTACAACTCGCCATTAAGTTATTGGGTACCTGAACATATAAACTGACTTGCCTGCCAAGTCCAACTGTGACTTCTATGACTTGACTGCCCAGTCCAACACAGTACAACTCGCCATTAATTCGTTGGGTACCTAAACACTGCAAGTGTGTAACCCCCTTAATCGTGGACGGGGCATTGTCCGACCGTTGTCCCTTTTATGTTTGTACCTCCATAGGATTTGTACATGATTTGGAATCGTGGCCCTTCTGTCAATCGTGCACCCATTGTTTAATTGCCCCCTTTGTCCGACGTCCACGATGGAAGGTGTTTACACACGCATCTATACACTGACTTGCCTGCTAAATCCAACAGGATCCAAATATCTCTTATTTTTTTCTGTTTTGCTGCTGGATCCTGGATCCAACAGATTCTAACTTGGCGTTATTTACTATAATAACCCAACAGAATGTGATTCTAAATGCGTTCCAGAATATATTAAATGACTTGCCTGCTGAATCCAACAGGCTAAACGAAAATGTAAAATAGTTGAATCCTGCTGGATTTTGCAAGGTTAGGGTTAAGGAAGTTGTTTTTAATTGGATTTGTGTTACTTTTCCAGAACCCAACGGCTTCTGCAATGAAAGGACCTGACTTTTGCCCTCAGCTGTTGGATCAAACTACTGAAGTGTTGCTTCCTAATAACATTATGAGAACTATCACTGTCGTGACGAAAAACCTGCCAGATGAAAATATGGTTGGTTTATTCGTAATTGTCAAAAAAAAATTGAAGTTAGGTGTTAGTTCAGTATTGAATTTTTCCTTTCACTTAGACAAGTTAGGACTAGGGTGGTTGAAAAATGGGTAACCCAAATTGTAGGTGATTGTTCACCTTCCTCCTACAAATCCAGAAAATGTGTGTTGGCCTAGTATTGATAAGTACTGGTAGGTTGTTTTGCATTAATCCTGAACAAATGCTGGATTAATTGGATGTAAAGATATGGCCCATTGATGATGGCATGTACAAAATTGGCTTGTCCCTGGCAGCTTTATTGTAAATAACATGTTGAAGATGTGTTGAAGACAGAAACGAAATGTAAGAAGCTCAGTTTTGTAAATACACTCTGTAATGAGTCATATCTTGAGATTCAATTTAGCATTTTCAGGATTATTTGTAAACGCCCTACTCATCAACATTATACAACACAAATTCTCTGGAATTATCGGAGGTGGGTGAACCATTCCTCCATGGGTGAACAATCACCTTAGACTTGGATTAATCTTTTGGGTTTTTATGTAGCCACCCTGTATACCCACTGAAGTCTAAATGATTGTGAGATAAATCTTGGCCAGGATTCGAACCCTAAACTCCTGCTTTAGTAGTCCAGCCCTTTGACCACAAAGCTCGTCAGGGATTTATTTATTTGTTTATTAATTATATTTCTTTTCCCAGTTAAATAAAATTTAAATTAAATAAAATTTGACAAAAGATATACATCAAAAGTCATCAACAAGACCGTACATCTGTTAAACAGACAACTAACAATAATACATAGAAATACAACAACATTTACACAAAAATACATCAATACAGAATATTTACAGAAGTACATGTACAAGGATATTTACACGAATAACAAAATGTTTATACAAACAAAAGTATGTACATTGTAGTCCTTGTAGTCCTTGCAGGCTGGTTGGAATGCATCCAGTAAACCCTCCACAGTGGGGCATTGAGGAGGTTGTTAAAATGGGGACATTTCACTTGTTTAGAATAAATAATTCTATAAAGGTGTTGACATTGAGTAAAAAACATATAAAGTTGTATAGATAAGTTTTGAAGTTACTGACGTTTTTCTGATCAATAAAACTCAATAAAAATGGTTCCTACTGGAGTAGGTTAATCTATAAAGGAGGGGGTCCATCAGAGACTTCTACATCTAATTCTATCACAAATAAGGAATGTTGAGATGGTCAGATTTTAAGCAAATCTCCCCCAAATGCCCCACTGTGTTCCCTGCTCCACTGTGTTCCGCTCCACTAGGCCCCCCTTACTGTACCCCCGCCCCACTGTACCCCCGCCCCGTACCCCCGCCCCACTGTACTCCCGCCCCACTGTACCCCCGCCCCACTGTACCCCCGCCCCACTGTACCCCCGCCCCACTGTACCCCCGCCCCACTGTACCCCCGCCCCACTGTACCCCCGCCCCACTGTACCCCCGCCCCGTACCCGCCCCGTACCCCCGCCCCACTGTACCCCCGCCCCACTGTACCCCCGCCCAACTGTACCCCGCCCCACTGTACCCCGCCCCACCCCACTCTGTCCCCACCCCACTCTGTCCCCGCCCTACTCTGTCCCCGCCCTACTCTGTCCCCGCCCTACTCTGCCCCGCCCCACTTTGCCCCGACCCACTGCTGTGTTCTGACCAATCGCAGAATTATAATTGTTCTCCTTGGTTTTTTTTTTTTAGATTGCTAGGTACCAGTGTAGCTTGGCTGTTAGTGAGGGATCCCCACCTCAGGTTGTGGATGCATATCGTAATGGAGATACAATCACATGCCAAGGGAAGGCTGTAAGTTAATTGTACTTAAGGAACCAACCTTGTATTCTAAGTTGCTTTCTAAAGGTAGGCGATTCTGTGTCCGACACTTTAACCCTAACAATCCCTATCCAGTCAAACTCCAACACCAGGTTTTGTTGGGATCTGTTAGGATGGGTACTGGACCCCTAAACTGACACGGTGAGTTGGGCATACCTTCAAAATAGAGTCCAACAGTTTGTGTGTACAGTTTGCCATATGGTGTTGGGATTTGCCAGGATGGGTATGGTTCCTAATACACTAGGGGGTTAGGGTTAAGGAATCAGAGTCCAACAGTTTGTGTGTACAGTTTGCTATATGGAGTTGGGATTTGCCAGGATGGGTGTGGTTCCTAATACTCTAGGGGGTTAGGGTTAAGGAATTAGAGTCCAACAGTTTGTGTGTACAGTTTGCTATATGATGTTGGGATTTGCCAGGATGGGTATGGTTCCTAATACACTAGGGGGTTAGGGTTAAGGAATTAGAGTCCAACAGTTTGTGTGTACAGTTTGCTATATGATGTTGGGATTTGCCAGGATGGGTATGGTTCCTAATACACTAGGGGGTTAGGGTTAAGGTTAAGGAATCAGAGTCCAACAGTTCGTGTGTACAGTTTGCTATATGATGTTGGGATTTGCCAGGATGGGTATGGTTCCTAATACTCTAGGGGGTTAGGGTTAAGGAATCAGAGTCCAACAGTTTGTGTGTACAGTTTGCTATATGGAGTTGGGATTTGCCAGGATGGGTATGGTTCCTAATACACTAGGGGGTTAGGGTTAAGGAATTAGAGTCCAACAGTTTGTGTGTACAGTTTGCCATTATGGTGTTGTGATTTGCCAGGATGGGTGTGGTTCCTAATACTCTAGGGGGTTAGGGTTAAGGAATCAGAGTCCAACAGTTTGTGTGTACAGTTTGCCATATGGTGTTGGGATTTGCCAGGATGGGTATGGTTCCTAATACACTAGGGGGTTAGGGTTAAGGAATTAGAGTCCAACAGTTTGTGTGTACAGTTTGCTATATGATGTTGGGATTTGCCAGGATGGGTATGGTTCCTAATACACTAGGGGGTTAGGGTTAAGGAATTAGAGTCCAACAGTTTGTGTGTACAGTTTGCTATATGATGTTGGGATTTGCCAGGATGGGTATGGTTCCTAATACACTAGGGGGTTAGGGTTAAGGTTAAGGAATCAGAGTCCAACAGTTCGTGTGTACAGTTTGCTATATGATGTTGGGATTTGCCAGGATGGGTATGGTTCCTAATACACTAGGGGGTTAGGGTTAAGGAATCAGAGTCCAACAGTTTGTGTGTACAGTTTGCCATATGGTGTTGGGATTTGCCAGGATGGGTGTGGTTCCTAATACACTAGGGGGTTAGGGTTAAGGAATCAGAGTCCAACAGTTTGTGTGTACAGTTTGCCATATGGTATTGGGATTTGCCAGGATGGGTGTGGTTCATAATACACTAGGGGGTTAGGGTTAAGGAATCAGAGTCCAACAGTTTGTGTGTACAGTTTGCCATATGGTGTTGGGATTTGCCAGGATGGGTATGGTTCCTAATACACTAGGGGGTTAGGGTTAAGGAATTAGAGTCCAACAGTTTGTGTGTACAGTTTGTCATATGGTGTTGGGATTTGCCAGGATGGGTATGGTTCCAATTACGCTAGGGAGTTGAGACTAATAAACTGCTGTTGGACAAGTAAATGTGATACATCACAAATATGTGACATCTAATGAGTAGACAACAATTACAGGCTAAGTTAAAGTACACCACAACCTTAACCAGTTTGCGCCGGGATTATTTTAACATCACCGAGCCGACGCGCGTGATTATTTTTAATGAAACTCGATCCAAAGCGGGTTCAGGCCGATAGTGCCGGGAAGCACACCCACGCATTTCCAGGCTTGCTCGCTGCTGACAGACATTTCTGGCCTTGCTCGTGGCATATTTATGCGTCATCCGTTTTGAATCTGGGATAAACTTTGCGTTTATATTCGTCATCCGGCGCGAACTGGTTAACAACCTTGTACATCATATGGTAGGACGGACGTTGTATTTTACAGAATTGTCCTAGTGTACGTCATTACCATAATTTATTTCAGATTGAATTGTTTCGTGAAAAATGAGATAACAATATGAAGCAAAAGCTCACGGTGCCTAGTGTACGATAATCAAATAATTTTGCGTTTAGCAGCTTTCGCAAATGAAGTCTTCATTTGTTTTTTATTAAAAGTTGTTAATAAACAAAATGGTATTTGACTCCATTTGTCAGTACACCTACCCTGATGATGATAAATCAGAACTTGAAGTAAAAGTGACTGTTACATGGATTGACAAGAATGATGCTTACCACATCTTAGACGACATTCAAGGATTTAATGGTAAGCAACATTCATTGATATAATTGAAACATCAATTGTTCAAGTGGGAGGTCGTTTTGGAGTTAACATTTTTACATACAAAAAGCCTTCTTTATCATATTCCAAAATTGTATAGCTCAATTAAAACTCTAAAGTGTGTTTTTTGTGGTTGAATTGCACTGATTGGTAGTATAGTTAGCACAGTTCACGGACTTTGAACTATGTTTTCCCTAAACAAGGGAGCATGAATTCAGCAATTTCAAAAGGGTATAGCAGCGCCTAGAATAAGTTACAGCAACACACAATACATCATTTGAAAGTGTAGGGTTTTTTCTTTCTAGAAATGTCATAATGTTAACTTTTTAATTTGGCAACTTTCCACCCATTTCGTGGTGCCAGGTCACATTTGTTCTTATACACACACACGCAACTATACCTAACACTTCCCATAAGATATCTGAAATGAATTCCTGAGATTCCAAGAACACACAGTCGTGAACCACATAACGACCGAGGATCCCCTACTGTGTTTTCCTTTATTCCTGTACTATAACCTAACCCCATTACCTAGCGCTTACCCAAACGATTCGGACAGGAAACCGTCCTTCGAGGATTCTTTGTTCCCTTTGTTTCTCTTTTGTGTTTTGATCCTCGATCGTAATACGATACAAGAGCACAGTGACCAAACCAAAAAGGAGGGGGTTTTCTCTGCCATATTTCTTGCCCAATATGACAATTTGTCATGACGTGAGGTATTGTTTCATTTTTAAACTCTTCGTTCAAACAGTGACACTTTACAAGTGTGAAGTCCAGAAACCAGACTGCAGTCGATGTGTTACGGCCCGCCCTGAGCTCCAATGCGTCTGGTGTGGTGCCATGCCGACTGGGGCTTGCAAACTGAATGAAAGTTGCAGCTTCAAAGTCGTAACTCGGAACAATGGACTGAACTGCCCCAATCCAGTCCTTAAGAAGGTAGGTTTAAACTTTCTCACACAGTAGGTGATTCTACAGGGGGAGTATGGCCTTATGATTAGAGGTCGTGGGTTCGAATCCAGCTTCTGGCTATATGTTTATGTCCTTGGGCAAGCCACTTTACCCACTTGATTCTCCCCACCTAGGAGTATAAATGGCTTCAAGAAGTACATGTAGTAGATAAATTGTGAGGCATTCTTGTAAAATGAGACGGAACTAGGCTCAGTCAAAAATTGAGAAAAATTGAGAATGAAATAACAATGAAATGGAATTTAAAGATTTTCTTTCAATTTTTAGATTTATTCATACTTGTAATCTTTGATATGTCTACTACACGTGTTTTGAAGTTATAGTATAGAATATGTGGATAAGTGTTTTTAATGAAAAACGTTTATCGTCTTTCATTTTCACAAATACAAATTTGAACCTTTGTGGGCCTTTTCCTCGGGTTATTATGCCATCAACGTCCATAAAGGTAAACTTTAAACAGCATAACTTGTAAATAGAATGTCCCATTATTAAAAGTGCAACAATCCTCACAATTACAAGTTACTTGTTATTGATCTCTTATTATCTTTCAACTCTTCATGACAGGTATTTCCGTTGACTGGGCCAATGGAAGGAAACACAGTCATAGATGTAATGGGAACTGATATCGGTCGGAATTTCTCTGATGTTGTGTCAGTGATTGTTGGCAATCAACCTTGCGATCTGGAGGGATTGAGCTCATACTATATAATAGGAGCAAGGTAATCTGTTAAGCAATGAAAAAGGCTTCTAATTTAGTTTGTTTTGGGTCAATATTTGATATGAAATTAGCTCTCCCCAACATTTGTTTTTGTAAATATAGTTTTCTTGTCAATTTTTCTTAACAATTGTTTGTCGTAGATGTTGTTCAACTTTTTAATGAGAAACCACAACATTCCGCAAGTACAATGACCACCACAAAGAAGGGGGTTCCCTCCATCTTATATCTTGCTTCATATGAAGAAGTCAATCTAATTATTAACCAGTTCGCGCCGGATGACGTATATAAACGCAAAGTTTTCCCTAAATTCAAAACGGATGACGCATAAACACACCAAGTTCAAGTTCAGAAATGTCTGTCAGCAGCGAGCAAGGCCGGAAATGCGTGGGTTTGCTTCCCGGTACTATCGGCCTTAACCCGCGTCGGATCGAGTTTCGTTAAAAATAATCCCGTCCCTCGGCTTGGTGATGTTAAAATAATCCCGGCGCTAACTGGTCAAGGTACATGTAGGGTAAGTTGGTTGTTAGGTTTTGTTGATTCCTAGCACATAGTGTCATACATATAAAGGGTGGTAAAAAAAACCCAATGAAGCTGAGTACCCCCTGACCAGACCTAGTTTGGATAGATACAAAAGATGATACCAAGATCATGATTTAGTTCAGTAGTTTATCTATCCAGTGGCCTTTTGGAGGGGGGGGGGGGGGTTCAGGTTTAGTTGGACAGGTGATCAACAGAACTGTGACAGCAATGATAGGCTATTATGAAAATTATTAACAGCACAATGTGAAGGGATTAAGGTTTATTATTAAATACCTAGGAGAGTTGATGGCTTCTGATTGGTCAAGACTTAATCAAGTGAAGGGCATTAGTTGTAGTAATTGCCTGGCTTTCAAAAAGAAACGAATAAATGTTCCCTGAACAAGCATTAATCAAGCATCATGTAAGCCAATGATTGGCTGAATGCAACAGTACTACGGTAACTTGTAACAAGGACGCGCCAAATCTTGATACTGCGCGCTATAAATGTATGCGTAGAACGTTTGTATCTATACGCGCGGTATTTTTCAAAATGCGCTTGTCAGCTAGTCTGGTCTTAAAAACAATACATATTAAAGAGACAGGGTAATAAGCTAAAATATGGCCCCTGAACATGAAAACAAAACACTGGAAATATCGCCGAAAGAAAAGTTTTCACTATTGTTCTCTTTAAAATCCCGGTTCGTTATCACGCAGTAATGACCGGGTCCTCGCACTTTCATTCCCTGAATAATAGCAAAAGCACTGTAGAACTGAAAATAGGCCATTCCATTTGTTTGTAACCACCCTGTATTACATTATCTTACAGTGTCAGTTGCCGAACAAGACTAGAGATGGAAACAACTCAGTTGATAACGCTGACAGTTATGGGTGTAAATGGTCAAGAACAACCCAGCTCAGGAACGCTTAACTTCACGTTTACAGTAAGTCATGTAATACCAAGGCATAATCCTCAAATGGTTCTGGTTTCTAATCTTCTGATTTGTCCATTACATGCATATCTAATACCTTGTTGTCCCAGAGTTCTAATCAAGTCATAAGAGCATTAGACTCAATGACTTGCGACTGACTTGCGACTGACTTGCGACCGACTTGCGACTGACTTGCGACTGACTTGCGACTGACTTGCGACTGACTTGCGACTGACTTGCGACTGACTTGCGACTGACTTGCGACTGACTTGCGACTGACTTGCGACTGACTTGCGACTGACTTGCGACTGACTTGCGACTGACTTGCGACTGACTTGCGACTGACTTGTTGTGATCTGTGACTGAGTCGATTACAACTCTGTGTTCTCTGCAACACAAACCCAATACATGTACAGGCTTTACATCTTGTGAGAAATGTTCGTTCCTCACTCTAGTTATTTAGTTACTGATAAAATCCTTGGACGTCATGAATATGCATAACAAAGAGCGCCCTCTTTTGATATTGTCGGATCCTGTTTGGGAAAGAAAAATTTGCAGCCAGGCAGTGAAACATAAATAACCTTAATAATTATTTTAAATGTTTATTTCCATGGTTACTTCACGGTTTTAAATGAAAAAAAAATTGAAGGGGGAAGGAATAAACAATATCACAGACCATTTAACTGTTTTCTGTAAAGCCAGAGGAATCTTTTAAACTTGATGGAAATATTTATTAGCACTCAACAAATACTTTGTTTGGTTTTGATTTGATACAGTATTCATATAAAACAAGATGATCACTTTATCTCTATCTAGAATAACAATTGACGTGCTCTGTCGTTATTTTGATAAGAAACGTAGCCTTCAAGTAAAGACAAAATTATATTAAAATGAAAGCAGCTTTGTTAAAACGACCAAAACCAATTCTTGCACTTTTCATTTTGTTATTATTAAATGGTTCTGCAGAAAACGAACTTTAGTCAACAAGCCCAAAACTAATCAATATTTTACTTGTGGTATAAATAATTCAGTGCACCAAGGATAAATAATGACATTCTAGCGAGTCTGTTTTCCTGCTGCGCAAACATACATGTATAACAAACAAAAATAACAAGATATCAAGCACAGACATGAAAAGGCGAAAGAGTCGAGAAAAGGTCAAAGGTGCATTTTAGCAAGGGTAGAAATCGTACATGATAACAGAGTGACGGAACACATTTGGTAAATACCTACTTGATAGCTGGAAGTGCATGTACCTATTTACAGTGCAGTGTCATTGTGTACATTTCAACAAGAATATGGTTTGTATGGATGGTGAATACCAAAGGACATATTTCCATAACAACATTTGGCAAAAGAACAGCAAACGTGGTTGATCAGACCAGGATAGACAAGTACTTGCACCTGTATTTGAAGGGGCTAATATTATGGAGTTGCTAAGCATGAAAATGTACTCAGCATAAGAACAAATTTGCTCAGTAAAACAGGTTACCAGCCAAAACTCCTTGTGCTTTTCATGCTAAGCAAACAAAACAGCTAAATACCAGTCACAAACAATACACATCACCTGGTTTGTAACCCTGTTTTTGCCATGGAATAATGTTCATGCTAAGCAAATTTTAGAGCTCAGCTGCTTCTTGAAATTCGTCCTTAGACCACAATTGACATAAACTGCATAAATAAATACTACATGTTACAGTTCTTGAAATAAATTGTATATCATGAGAACAATCATGTGTTTCGAGTGTCGTACAATCTAAATAATAGTGGCACCAGAGTCATTCGTCCAGGTGCATACATTGCCGATACAAATGAGCTTTTTGTTCAGGTCACATTTCTCTCCTGCATATATATCTTTTGTCTTCCAAATTATTCATCAACCCAGTAAGTTACAAAGTTGCATGGAAATATTTTCTCAAAATAAGATTAATTGTAATGTACGAGCTCATAAACCAAACAAAATCTGAAACAAATTTTAAGAACTAATTTCCTACAATAAGAAAAACATTCTTGAATCTAGAATGGTGCGTGTGTCCTTAGGCAAGGCACTTTGTCACTAATTGGTTCTCTAGCTCAACCGAGGAGTAAATGGGTACAGGTACCTGTGAGGGCAGAGATGGTTAACTGCCTTAAGCCAAAATGGTGACATTGAGCTATCCCCAGGGATTTGAGATGGTATTTGGAATGTTTTATTAGCCCAGTGATGATCAGGGGTAATAATAATGTGAAGTGCTTTGATCTGAGTTAAAAGCATTCACAAATTTGTTATTATTATTTTTATGCAGTATTGTACAATTGGTAGTTTAGTAAAATGTGTGAAAATAAATCTTTGCACACTGTGATTGTTGATGCATTGTGTTTTGTTACCAGAATCCATCGATTACAGCGTTCCAACCCCTCCTTGGCCCACAAGCTGGTGGGACTGTCATCACTGTGAATGGTACAGCTATGAACACCGGACGAGATATCACCGCATCCATTGGTGACAAGCCTTGCACGATAACAGGGTATATTGATGCATTTCTTATTTATACACCATTGTGTTAACCCTCTTATATACCGTGCAGTTACCATAGAGCTGTCAGACCTTTCAAAACCTTTCAAGTTTCCTGGACTAAAGGGTTTTGAAAGGTGAGAAAGCTGTCTGACAAAAGAAACCTATGAAAGATTTTGAAAGGTAAAACAATTACTCTCTGAACAAACTGGTGTGAGGTTTTGGAAAGTCTGGCCGTTTTCTGATAGACTTCCCATACCTTTATCATAGGGGCATACCATACCAAATAAAAGTTGAAATGTTTTGAAATGTTTAGCTGTTTTCTGTGAGAGATATTCTATGTAATGTGCTGGGGAGTAATTCTACCTTTCAAAACATTTCAAAAGGTTTTGAAAGGTCAAACCATGTATGCATAGCAACTGTACTGATATTTGGTTGAGCAATAGCTCCACCTTTCATTTTCTTTCGCAAGGTTTTGGAAGTTCTGGCCGTTTTCTGATAGACTTCCCATACCTTTATCATAGGGTATACCATAGCCCAGTTTTTCTACCTTTCAATTCCTTTCAAAAGGTATTGAAAGGTGTGACAGTGCAGTAGCAACAAATTCCAAAATTACAGAATTTTCTGCGGTATTGTTGTGCATTTGACTAGACCAATACACAATGACGTGGCTCCTGCACGTCATGAGCTTCTTTTTAGGCAGATTTTGGTGCAATACATGTACAAGTATTCTTTATTGTTATGATTATTATTCTAATAATATCAGTAAATCTGAAAATTGACAAAAGCACCCAGTTCACTATTTAGCATTTTTCACTAAACCAGTCCTTGGCTAGTCGCCCAGTTCTGTGTTATTTTGCTAAAATGCCTCGCATTTAGCTAAAATGGCCTTTGTGTTTCTTTAATACCTCCCCAATTTTGCCAGTCAACGAGTTGAATCCATGTTAGAGTGTACAACCTCTTCTGGCCAAGTTGGATATGAAGGTGTAGTAAATATCTACTTTGATGGCACCTTGAAAACCTCATCTGATACGTACAACTACACTGAAAATCCTACCATCACCAACGTGTCTCCTCTCAAAAGCATCATTTCGTAAGTCTTGTTTCATCTTTGGTGTCATCTTATTTGTGACCGGCTCTACAAAAAAATGTATTTTGTCGTTGAGTTATATACATGGTTGAAAAGCCCACAACGTAAGCTTTCATTCGATATATAATAGAGCTCCATAGCCCCTCTCATTTTGGAGATATGACGTGTTTACATATCGATTATTTCCTTGGAGTTCAAATTACACAACTGAGAAAACAGGCTTTGAAATAGCCGGCTCTGTTGTACTACAACAGAACGATGCACACAATGTAGTTTTGTCCACTTTATTCATCAAAATCAACATTTCTTGGAATGAAACCCGAAACTGTAGGTATAAAGATGTCATTCATGACAACAAATGAAAATCACATCTTGATGAAACGTTTACCCTCTCAACGTTGAGCGGGCCATTACATGATAGTGCACAGCGCGACTTAAGACACCTTTTTGTAGAGTCGGTCACATTTTAGCCTATCCCATTAATTTTCTTGTTACTTGCAATTTCGGCAACATTCTTCAAGAAAAATGACAGGTTTTTTTTAAATTAAAAAAATACAAAACAAATAGTGGAGGCTCAAATCAAATGGAAATGTTACAAGCTTGTGGTAAAACTCATTTAGTGAGAGTGTTTATAGTTGTCAACTTTCACTGCTACAGTGTCCGTTTAAAATGTGCCTGTTCGGAACAGGCGTAATGCTTGGCTTTTTGTAGACCCATAAATGTGGTGTAATGTGATTTTATTGGAATAGCAGCAGTGCGTGTCGGTTTATACCGCCACATTTGCGGGTCTAGGCCTCCAGAGATGAGAATCGCTTATCCAAACAAGTTCAAACTTGACACTGCACAGTCTGGGGTCCTGAGCAATACACCTGCTGTGTTTGAACTTCATAAAGTGCCTGGTTCTGGAGATAATAAAACATGTATGGACACACATACTTACTGACACACAGAGAACCCTGGAATTATAGATAGATAGATAGATACAGTGCAAACTAGGCATACATGTGCATTTATGGGGGGGGGGGGGGGGGTGCTCCCCATCAAAGTTACTTTATTACAGATTTGCAAGTGCCCTTTCATTGTTAATTTCTGTTTAATTTTCAAATCATTGATTTTACTATTGTTTAATTAATTGTCAGTGGTGGTTGTGCGTTGATGGTTGAAGGAACAAATCTAGACATCATTGTGAAGCGTCAAATTGTCGTGAGTGACGGAAAGGGAAACTCTAAAAATGAGGTGAGGGAAGTCAAAGAAGAATGCAAATGAGAACCAACTTTGTGGAAATGTGTTGAACTTTGATGCAACGAAATATTCAAAACAAAATGCATATTTTATGTGAAATCAGACTTTTGAATCTTAGCGAAATATAGTACATGTAGTAGTATAGACAGATATGCATCTTTCAAACATTTCATTCATTTTTTTATCAACTATCTAATTTAAGTTTGCTATGGCTTCGAGTATAAACTTGAATAGTTTTGTTGCATTTTAAATCATTTGTTGCATTTTATAAATTCCGTAAATTGTGAAGGATGATAGTAGAGGGAAATGGTAACGATAAAAAAATGTGAGGTTTTCTGGTAAAAATAGACGAAACCGGGCATTTAAAAGTAGACAAAAATGGATAAAAAACTGAAATATATTTTTATTTTAAAAAGATTTATTCATCTTTGTAATCTTTGATACGTCTACTACACGTGTTTTGAAGTTATAAAATATTAAGTATATAATATGAAGTATATGGAATAAAAGTATTTTTTAATGAAAAGCATTTTTCTTTTTTTTACAAATACAAAATTTGAACCTTTGTGGGCCCTTTTCTCAGCTTTTTTTACTGTCCATACATGCAAACTTTATTAAAGTGTAACAGAAAGTATTGTAAGGAGAATTTGTTTCTCTTTCTTAATACACGAAACCTTTATTTCAACGTCTGCCCAGTTCTTTCTTATTATGCTAGATTGTCTCACAAATACTTGGTTTTATTTTCAGGATTGTCAAGGTGAATCTCCGACATCCATGCAGTGTCTGTCTCCTAACATAACAGGCTTCAATCGAGACACCCTAGTGAACGAGAACCTAACATTTGGGTTTATCATGGATGGTGTTAAACAACTATTGACATGGTCGACGGATAATATCTGACAAATGCTTGTATATTTTCAGGATTGTCAAGGTGAATCTCCGACATCCATGCATTGTCTGTCTCCTAACATAACAGGCTTCAATCGAGACACCCTAGTGAACAACGAGAACCTAACATTTGGGTTTATCATGGATGGTGTTAAACAACTATTGACATGGTCGAAGGATAATGTCTGACAAATGCTTGTATATTTTCAGGATTGTCAAGGTGAATCCCCTACATCCATGCAGTGTCCGTCTCCTAACATAACGGGCTTCTATCAAGACGACCTATTGAACAAAGAGAACCTAACCTTTGGGTTTATCATGGATGGTGTTAAACAACTATTGACATGGTCGACGGATAATGACGAAAACTTGGAATACTTCAAAGATCCAGTATATGTCAAATTTCCTGACGGGATTGTAGAGAAAAATGGAGAATTCCTGAGAATCATGGTTAGTAAAAGGGTTCTTTGTCTATGTATCGTCATTATGTCCAGAATTGTGAGGCAATTAATTTTAGTACTTCTACATATCACTACACAGTTTGGCTATGTACATGTACTACACGCAGAATGGACCCAGTTTAAGCTTTCTTACCTGAAATACAAGTGAATCGGTAGTTATAAACAATTAAACAAGGTGTACCCTAACATTTGTTACGTCAAACATATTTTTCTAAATGTTCCATGTAATTTATGTACAATAACCTATATATAAAATACGTTTGGTTCCATTTTGTGTTGAGTTAGTTGTATGCAGAGAAGGTTTATACAATCAATCTTGCAACAATACAAACAAATGTGAATACACGCAGTGTCCCCTGTTAAACCTGATTGACATATTTCTACCTTCAGGGTAAGCGGATTAATAGCGCAATCACAGATGATGAAATCCAAGTATGGATTGGTACCGAGCGCTGTGATGTCACCCTGCTTGCTGAGCAGCTCTTGCAGTGTAGCTTGCCTGAGGAGCAACCTGCAGCTCTTGATTTCATGGGAAGAGACGTGGCTGGAAATCTACCTGAGGTTTGGGTAAGTAGAGGAAAAAAAAGGATTAAGTGTGGAGGATCTGTGGCAAGTATGACAGAGTTATAATGGAGCCAATCACAAGTCAAGTACAAGTCACTCGGGAACTGTCTTCACACAGATCCTGATCTATAGATCACTGATCCAGCTGCTGCTTCACTCCATCATTAAGGTGGGATTTGATTGTTAACCAACAGACCAATCACTGATCTAGATCAGGATCCTGTGTGAAATAAACAGTGCTGTGGCCTCGTGGTTTTGTGCATTGATTTTGTTGCCTGCAGGTTCTACCCAGCACGATATGAGACCGAGGGGCCCCTTAGTCCTCCATACCTAAACACTCTCTAAACTATTGTTACCTAACGCATCCCGGCCTCTAAAAACCTAAAAAGAATTCCTGAGAAACCACAACATTTCGTAAGTACAATGATCACTACAAAGGAGGAGGCGGGGGGGGTCCCTCTGTCTCTCTGTCTCATAACTTGCTTCACATGAGCTCGATTGTTATCTGGTTGTCCTTACTCGTGTGTTTATTTTTGGGCAACCGTCTTGTAATAAGGTGTTTCACGGTAATATGCGCCATCTTGTTCACGGGGCAAATTTTCACGCGTTGCTGTGTACGCATCTTCGATCAAAAACTTTTGCGCTTTCAAGTCATCGTGCGTTCATTCTAAAATGTGCACGCGTTTAGCAACGCATCCTAATTTTGCCCCGCGAACAAGATGGCGCATATTACCGTGAAACACCCTAGACAAACTGTAAACTGACAGACTGTTCCACAAAGATTATTAACCATCGATGCCCACAATGTTTTATTTTGTTCACCATGAGAATCTAAGACATTAAGTTCATTGTTTGAATAATAAATGATGTGCATCATGTTGTATGTTGTCCTATATATGTTTGTTTCTTGTACACAGTCATTTAGTCTCTGAAGAAGATCTTGTTAAGATCAAAATATTAGGCCCTCTTAACTTATTTGAATAATAAAGATAATGAAATCCAGGCTAACCAAACTGAAAATATACTTGATTTTGTTAGAGAGGGGAAGTGTATCCTTCAGTACTAATCATTTTGAGAAAGTCTGTTCAAGCAATGTTTAATAAACCACAATAATAATATTTTTTTAATTTTTTTTAGGTGGTACACTGTAATCTTCAAAAGCGACTCGGCGAGATTTACTACCCCCCTGCTAACCCTACCGCCATCATCGTGTCGTCAATCAGTGGGGCTATCCTGGTGTGTATTCTGTTCATAGTCATGTGTTTTGTAGCTCAGGTCTACGGAGCTAAGCGAGAGGCCAGATTAATCGTAGAAGACATGAGAGCTCTAGAGGCAGATTTGGCTGATGAGGTCAAGGCAGGTACGTAGCATGCCTACTGTATTATTATTGTTAATATTTTTTATTTATTTTTTTAAATTAATTTTCTAATTCAATCCAATCCAATCCAATCCAATCCAATCTGCATTTGTAAAGCGCCAATCAATCTAGTTGCCTATTCCGAGGCGCTGCCAGGAACACCGGGGCAAAAACCCTCCTCTTAGCGATGAGTGTTACTGGGTTCTTTTACGTGTATTACACAACACACGGGACCTACAGCTTTACGTCCCATCCGAAGGACGAAGCAATAGTGGTTTAATTGCCTTGCTTAAGGACACACGTGTCGACACCGGGACTCGAACTCGCGCTCTGTGGAAAAGAAAACCAGGTTCTTAACCGCCCGGCCACGACCACTGCGTAGCCCATTTAGTGCAATTGACTGTTCTCCCATGGTGCACAATGATGTAAAGACAATGTAAAGAAATTACAGTTTTAGTGGTGAGAGGAAAACCCCAGAAGAATATCATGGGGAAAACCCGCGAAATCAGGCAGGGACTGAAAACCCAATCCACATATTTGCCCAGGCGGGTTTTATACCCGGGTCATAGTGGTGGAAGGCGAGGAAAGAACCGCTACACCAACCTGACTCCTTAAAACAGCAGGGTCTTATTGCATGCAACAGAGAGCACCACTTAAAAAACGTCTTCACTTGACAAGAGTATGCGGAGAGCCATCCAACTCAAACTCGTTGAACAATTCTTTTTGAGCAGGGTCAAATTTTTGGAGTTCTTAACAAATGTTCTTTTGCAGAAATTTTGTAATTTGCCCGAGAAACGTGATAATAAACAAAATAAAGAAACAAGATGAGACTAATAGAGCCATTTGACAATAGAGCTATTTGACAGACTTTGAATATATCTGCTTGTATACATCTTGCGCTTTTCTGTTTGTTTTGTTATTGTCTTTTAGCCTTTGTTGAGCTTCAGACAGACATGACAGACCTAACCAGTGACTTGGAAGGCTTTGAATATATCTGCTTATATACATTTTGCTGTTTTCTGTTTGTTTTGTTATTGTTTTTTAGCCTTTGTTGAGCTTCAGACAGACATGACAGACCTAACCAGTGACTTGGAAGGCTTTGAATATATCTGCTTATATACATTTTGCTGTTTTCTGTTTGTTTTGTTATTGTCTTTTAGCCTTTGTTGAGCTTCAAACAGACATGACAGACCTAACCAGTGACTTGGAAGGCTTTGAATATATCTGCTTATATACATTTTGCTGTTTTCTGTTTGTTTTGTTATTGTCTTGCAGCCTTTGCTGAGCTTCAGACAGACATGACAGACCTAACCAGTGACTTGGAAGGCTTTGAATATATCTGCTTATATACATTTTGCTGTTTTCTGTTTGTTTTGTTATTGTCTTGCAGCCTTTGTTGAGCTTCAGACAGACATGACAGACCTAACCAGTGACTTGGAAGGCTTTAAATATATCTGCTTATATACATTTTGCTGTTTTCTGTTTGTTTTGTTATTGTCTTGCAGCCTTTGTTGAGCTTCAAACAGACATGACAGACCTAACCAGTGACTTGGAAGGGATCGGTATGCCGTTTGTTAGTCATCGGGATTATGCCACCAACATGCTGTTTATTGGTCAGGAGATTTTGCCAGATACTGAGGATGAAGAGGTATAGAAACATAGCTGGCCTGTCACGAGCCAATGTGGCTCATCAGGCCGGTGTTTAACTCCGGTTTCGGTAGCATAAAAATGACTGAAAATATTTCTATCCCTCTGGATGGGATGCTGGTCTGTCACAGGGTACTCCCAGCTAATACCGGTACCCATTTATACTCCTGAGTGGAGAGAGGTGATGGGAGTAAAGTGTCTTGCCCAAGGACACAACATATGTGACCCGCTCCATCGAAATCAGGAATAAGTCTCGAAATCGTCTTAGGTTAAGAGTTATGGTCTGATGAAGATGACAGTATATTTAATTGCCGAATCCACATTCCGAGAAAAACAGCTTTGAAATAAACAAAATTTACCAAAATCATACAGACAGCGCACACAAATCCTCTTCATTTTAATCTTTATTGATCGTTGTTACATACAAGACAATAATGACAATAATCTGTGATAACTACACTTCTTAAAAATACAGTGTTCAGAAAAACGACTTGGTCACGATTTTCACACATGCTTTCACTTCAACGACCGATTGCGTAAACGGCCCCAGCGACTTATTCCTGATTACGATGGAGCGGGTCACATATGGCCAGCAGCTGAATTCAAATCCCTGATTTACAAGTCACAAACCCAAACCACCAGCCCACACTCCCCATTAAAAATGAAGAGGTACTCAAGTCAAATCTTCCTATTTCCTGCAAATACAAGTCCTGGTTTGTAAATTCATCTGAAATGTACTTGTTTTGTAGAGGATAGGATTATGTTGGTCTAAATCTAATGACATCATTTTGAAATTACACAAGTGTATTGGAGTGGCTCAAGCAATGATGCCTATGATGAAGGGGTTCCACTTCGATAGTTCGAAAGTTCAATAGTCTGAAAACACAAATTTCCCATAAGCGGAAGTTTATTAGTCTGAAATCCGAGCATTTGATGCGATAGTCCAAATGTTCATTAGTCCGAAGGTTTGATAATCTAAAAGTTCATTTGTCTGAAGGTTCAATAGTTCCAAAAAACAACAAGGTGCAATAGTCCAGAAGTTCATCAATTCAAAAGCACACAGGGTTCGATAGGCCAAATTAAACTCTGCTTACATTTGAATGCCCATAAGCCTTTATTTATTGTCAATTTGGACTATTGAACCTTGTCTATTCGGACTAATGAACCTTTGAACTAATGAACCTTCAAACTGTCGAACCTTCGGACTAACGAGCGGACCCACTTGAAGACTAGTTTTTGTAATCTAGTACCCTCTTTTTCCCCAGTACCCCAATAAGCAAGTGGAGAGGGCCATGTACAAATTCTCTCAGCTTCTTAGCAACAAGAACTTCCTCCTCCTTTTCATCCAAACACTGGATGCAGAAAGCACCGCCAAGTTGTCCATCCGAGAAAAGTAAGACAAATCAATGTTTACCTTCCAAATTTGGATTTCTTGATTCTCTCTGCAAAGACGCTATAAGGGGTTTGTAATGTATCAATTTGTAACTATTTCAATGTATCAATTTCTATCTGTTTCAATGTATCAATTTGTACCCATTTCCATGCACCAATTTGTAACTTTTTTATTGTATAACTTTCATTTCAGGCAATCCATTGCCTCTCTGCTGACCGTTGTGATGATTCTTGAGAACAAACTGGTCTACTTGACTGAGTAAGTTTCTTGTGGCAACGTCAAAATAAAATTTAAAATAAAGACCCACTCACTGTGATGCATATATTTGTTTGACAACAAGCATTAAAGGTAGGATACACCATTTGCAGATATCGAAAATATTTACTACCGAATTATTAAGAAATATCTTACTCATCTGAAAGTAAATGTTGATTCTGGGCATCCAGCAAAATGATTGCGCTAGATATCCTGTAATTCTTCCGAAAAATAGAATTTTATAATGAAAAATTCGCGATCGCCAGACGGCGAGCCTGAAAAAACAAAGATAACATAAGAATAACTGCTCGATGCCGGTTGAAAAAAAACACTGTTTTTCGTGCTTTTCTCGGCATCCATGATTCTAAAACTTCGGACAGCGCAGTTAAACGATATTTACTATAAATACAACCCCCCAAATCTACTCATTCATGATAATTCAAGCATTGACCAATGGTGTATACTACCTTTAAATACCAGATTTCTTTGACCTCTGAAACTTATAATGTCCATACAATATTTATAGTTCAATATTTATATATTACTTCAAGTATTCAATGGAGTACTTTCATTAATAAGTTTGTCATTTCTAAATGTCAGTTTTTCTTCAATACAAATGTCAATTTGTTTCTCTTGTGTAGCGTCATGATATCACTGATGACTCAGTTAATTGAGAATGCTGCTGACTCTAACCGCACCCGTCAGCTCTTCTGTCGGTAAGAAATCTTCTCTTTTTGTCTTACCACAATGAAGTACAGAAAGAGACTATGCCAGCACTATTTCTGTACGTAGTTTCAGGGGAGGGGTCCTGGGGTCCGGACCCCACATTTTTGGACTGGATTTTTAATTTTTTTATTGTATTTTGTTTATTTTTTAAATGTATTTTTTATATCAGAGCAAAATAGCAGCGTGGTGCTTTCTGTACAAGATTCCCAATAGATCAAAACGATCAAAATATATAAGAAAAATAGGCTCATAGTGTCCCAGAATACACCTCAGAGATTAGACTGTAAACAAAAGTTCTGGGGGAGACCCCCACACCCCCCGCCCATGGCTAGGACCCCACATTCATAAATTCCTGCATCCGCCCCCGAGTCTGTCTGTACGAGTCCGTCTGACCGTCCGTAAAGGCAAGTTTTGAAAAAGTTGTCTTTTATTTAAATTTGGAAGTCCAATTGCAATCAAACTTGAATCAATGTTGTAACTGATGGTCATATGATGGTCAAATACTGAGGTCTGTCAGATCTAGTACCTTCCTCTTATAATATTCAAAGACAATGGAAAATAAAACAATGTCCACGAATTCTTCTCGACTCTGAATTAGTTTATTACATTAAATCCACCCGTTACAAAATTTCCTCAAGCTTGAGTTTACTATATTTATAATTATATGTATAGATGAAAAGTAATTTATCCACGCAGGTCAAATTACAGTAAAATATATTAATTAATCCAATTAATTGAATCTACCCAAGATTTACAAACAGTCTCCCCAACTATTATTAATTCAAGTTCACTAAACTTAAATAGTACACAACTATTTAAACTTCACAAAATCTCACATTAATTTTTACAACATTTAGAATGGCTACCCCAACTTCTGCAGGGTTTATATAAAAACAAGGTAAATGATTTCAACTTCTGGTGACGTCTTATGTCCTCAATCAAGACGTCAAAATCCACTTCAGTAGCAGGCTCATATTTGGTGCACTCCTCATCATCGCGATTTAGCACCCAACACAGACCGGCAGCTGCATAAAAACTTCCCTCTTCGCTTGACTCCAAGGTCTTGCGGCATCCCTTGAACTCATACTGTCCAGCCTCGCCTATCATGACCAGAGTAGGCAGTCTGCAAATGTATAAATTAAGTAAACTTTCGCAATAATTGTTGAATCACTGTTCAAAATACCCACTGAATCAACATATTATTTGGCTAATCTACATTATCTCAAACAATTCAAATTTTAGATTCAATCCTCAATACTGGTAAATCTCACAACAATAAATAGAATTCAGGAAAACCAATATTTCTTCTCTTACACTAAAGTATGAAAACAATTAAATTCTTCAACTTACTGTTGCTGGTCGATGTTGCCGACATGTCTCCTCGCGACAAAGTTAAAACACAGTCAGGCAAAACTTGCTTGCAGAAACACTCAAAATACTTTTAAAGGGAAATAATATTTTACCTAGTCTAAAAGAATATATGGTAACATACTGACTCCGCAGAGAATTTGTTTTGATTTGTTATCGAGAACGACACACACGCTTATTATATTCACAATTTCTTGTCATTCGGGAGTACAAGGGCGCGGCCATATTGTTCAAATTTCCTGCCTCGCCCGGGAAATTATGACGTAGTGTCTGCACCTCAATGCACATCACTTTATTGCCTGTTGTTCGCACTGGTATCCCACCTTGACGCGGCCAACTACATTATGCAGACGTATGTTGTACGGCGCCCGACTATTGCGAGTACATGAATTGCATTTCTGTGCAGAATATCGACTTGACTCGCCACAAACTATCGTTTATTTTTTTATTTTCTGAGAAGAATACAAAATCTGTGAGCTAGTAATTATGACATCAGGTCCTTCTCCGTATAATTTCGAGCCCACTTTCACATGTACAGTACTGTAACGTAGATTTCTCTTGGGGTCGACACAACACACAAGAAAGACTCTTGACACAAGTATTCTTGTTCTTCCGGTGATTCTCAGCCGTTTAATCTCGACTCTCGTCTAACAAAACAAGGCATTCGGTTTACACCATCACGCGGCACCAGAACTGGTTAGAACCAGTTCGGCGCTTGCGCAATCCGAAGGCGGGTTTCCGGGGCGCACCAGCAGGAGCCACCAGGGCGATCCCACCACCGTGGAATCGCTCCAGCGCCCTCTACCGCCCAACCGGCACGGGCGTTACACAGCCCCCCACGAAGACCTTGTTTGCCCCCAAACAAAACCATGGGCGCTGCTGCCGCACCCCGGCCAACCGCCCCGGAAAACGCATAACGCCAACAATTACACAACAATTTACATTACAACAATTTACATTACAACAATTTACATTACAACAATTTTCATTACAACAATTTTCATTACAACAATTTACATTACAACAATTTTTGGGGTAAGCCCCTGGCCCCGGCACACCCCTGGCCCCGGCACACCCCTGGCCCCGGCACACCCCTGGCCCCGGCACACCCCTGGCCCCGGCACACCCCTGGCCCCGGCACACCCCTGGCCCCGGCACACCCCTGGCCCCGGCACACCCCTGGCCCCGGCACACCCCTGGCCCCGGCACACCCCTGGCCCCGGCACACCCCTGGCCCCGGCACACCCCTGGCCCCGGCACACCCCTGGCCCCGGCACACCCCTGGCCCCGGCACACCCCTGGCCCCGGCACACCCCTGGCCCCGGCACACCCCTGGCCCCGGCACACCCCTGGCCCCGGCACACCCCTGGCCCCGGCACACCCCTGGCCCCGGCACACCCCTGGCCCCGGCACACCCCTGGCCCCGGCACACCCCTCTAATGTTAAGACTTGACTGCGACTGTGACTGCGACTGGCTCCTCTGACTGCGACTGGTGCCTTCGACTGCGGCTGGCTCCTGCGACTGCGACTGTGGTTCCTGCGACTGCGACTGCGGCTGGCTCCCGCGACAGCGACTGGCTCCTGCGACTGCGACTGGCTCCTGTATCTGGTGCCTGCGACTGCGACTGGCTCTTGCGACTGCGGTTCCTGCGACTGCGACTGCGCCTGGCTCCTGCGACTGCGACTTGCCCCTGCGACTGCGACTGGCTCCTGTGGCCGCGACTGTGACTGCCTCTTGCGACTGCGACTGATTCTTGCGACTGGCTTAGAGAGCGTGGGCGTCCCGGCGAGGCCCCGCCCCCGCTGCGCTGACGGGCACGGCTCGGGCTCGCTCCGAGTGTTGCGAGCCGTCTGCCGCGCCGCCGTCTACAGCATGGGCCGGGCCCCTCCGACTCCTCTTGCGACTGTCCCTTGTGACTGTCCCTGCGGCTCCGACTGGCTTAGAGAGCGTGGGCAACGTTGACGGATCCGCTCCATTGACTCCCATGCGGAGCAGTGCCGACGGCTCCGCTCCATTGGTTTGTGTGCGGAGCAGTTCTGCCCCGTTGCTCCCCGAGAGAGCGCTGTTCTGGTGACCTGTCTCCAGACGATTCCTCGTCCCCGCTGCGTCAACGAACACAACCCGCGGACGCTCCGAGTGAAACGACCCGCCGGCTGCGCCGTCGTCCACGGCCCTGGGCGGCCCTCCCGCCGTGGGGCGAGTTGGCTGCCGTGCTATCGTGTTTTTCTGAAAACATGAACACTTCACCTGGTCTTTTCTTAGTCCTCCTGCATGCCGACCGCTGCCACCAATGTAACGTAGATTCGCCTGGGGTCGACTACACACACAAGAAAGACTCTTGACGCAAGTATTCTTGTTCTTCCGGTGATTCTCAGCCGTTTATTCTCGACTCTCGTCTAACAAAACAAGGCATTCCGTTCACACCATCACGCGTCACCAGAACTGGTTAGAACCAGTTCGGCGCTTGCGCAATCCAAAGGCGGGTTTCCGGGGCGCACCAGCAGGAGCCACCAGGGCGATCCCACCACCGTGGAATCGCTCCAGCGCCCTCTACCGCCCAACCGGCACGGGCGTTACAGTACACATTGTGTATGCACTATGCCGTACACAAAAGGGTTCACTTGCATTTATTGCGCGTGCAGGGCCGCTATCGATTGGGCTTCGCGTACTGATGGTGCAGACACTATGTCACAATATCTTGGATGTACCAATAAACCAGAACAAAATGGCGGCTCGCATGACGGTAAGCGCAGTGCGAGAAAATCTCTGTTTTATATGATTACCGAAATCGATAAAAATTAAATAAAAATCAAGTCACAATGGCAATTAGAACTCTTTAACATTATGCAATTATAAACTATGGGTGGAGTTTCCCTTTAATTACCAGCTGCACAGCGAATTTACAAGCCAGATTTCTTGCAAAAGTTATTATCATAGGGTCTGAAATACCCTAAAGTATAAAAACTGTATCGCTGCAGCAACAGAGTGCACCGTGCGTCCCCACAGATAGGAATCTTGGCCACAACTCCCTCACTTACTTTCATTAACACAATTTACATCTCATTTCTAACACTCATTCAAACTCTTCAAACTTGGCATGAATATTCAAAATATCTCCATCACCAGACTACTGGTGATAGGTATGTGTATGGTGTGTGTGGAGATTATAGGAACATGTTGTAGAACTATGAATGAAATTTCTCTTGGCCAGTCAACCACGGATTGATATTGGTTTGGGCTCTGACCCACTTATACATGGATACAGGTTTTTTAAAATGCACAATTATTAACACTGCCTATTAAATACAAAAAAAAAAAGTGGTTTTAAATTTTGTGACAAGGTCCAAGGTCATTTGAGGTTCAGATGTAAAATAGCCATGAATTGTAAAATCTCATTTGAACATTTGAAGTCTAAGCAAACTTGGGTCATAGATGCAATATGGAAACTTCCACGTGATGGTGATTTTAAAGATCATACTGAGGTGAAAGGTCATTTAAGGGACAAGTTATAAAATGAGGTAATCGCGAAAGTAGGCGAGACTCGTGGTTCAAGAACCAACCTTGTTTTAATTTGTAATACATAGAAACTGATAATCTGAGATAAGAATAAATTGCAATGTTGGGACTGTGTTTTCATTTGTACAGTACGGAGAGTATTCTAGAGAAGTTGTTATCTAACTGGGTTGCACTTTGCCTGTATGACCAGCTGAAGGTAGGAATTAAATATCAAAATACCTTCTAGCAATTGTGACCCGCTCTGCAAAAATGAGTCTGATGTCGGAAAATACATTTTTACGTAAAGGGCCATTTATTGTCTCGGAGGTGATTTTTCTTTCAACAAATAATATTTTTGTTTTAAGGCATTTTGGTTTCTCCGACACCTATATTTTCAGATCTGATCGATTGAAAAGATTTTTTTGATCCCTAAATTAAATTTAATACAGGTTTTGTCATTCTCTTACTATAGCATCTGATGAAGCACTACAATTGTAAATCTTCATTTCTTTTCAAAGACATTTTGAATTTAACTGAGAAAAAGCAAATTTTCCAAAATTGTAAAAGACCAATGCATTACACTACAGAGTTGTGCCATATATCAAATGAAAGCTTATTTCTTGCTTTTTCTGACCAACTGTAAAATTGAATTTTTTTTTTAACACATCAGACTCATTTTGGAAGAGTGGGTCACAATTAGTCTTTTTAGCAGAACTTAAATGGTTTGCAGACTTGCAATTTTACATTCAAGCTTACTTGCCATACTTTTTTGAAAAAGCCAACTAATTCCTGTATATATATGTGAAAATTTACTCTCTTTTTGTTCTTCGATAGTCTCTATCTTGTCTTTCTATTTTCATCATTCAGAATCACACCGCCTAATCCCTATTTGTGCTCTACCGTGCCATCAAGTATCGCAGTGAGAGAGGCTGATTCACTATGATAGTCTCTATTTTGTCTTTCTATTTTCATTATTCAGAATCACACTGCCTATCCCCTTTTTGTGCTCTACCGTGCCATCAAGTATCGCAGTGAGAGTGGCTGATTCACTACGATAGTCTCTATTTTGTCTTTCTATTTTCATCATTCAGAATCACACCGCCTATTCCCTGTTTGTGCTCTACCGTGCCATCAAGTATCGCAGTGAGAGAGGCTGATTCACTATGATAGTCTCTATTTTGTCTTTCTATTTTCATCATTCAGAATCACACCGCCTATCCCCTGTTTGTGCTCTACCGTGCCATCAAGTATCGCAGTGAGAGTGGCTGATTCACTATGATAGTCTCTATTTTGTCTTTCTATTTTCATCATTCAGAATCACACCGCCTATCTCCTGTTTGTGCTCTACCGTGCCATCAAGTATCGCAGTGAGAGAGGCTGATTCACTACGATAGTCTCTATTTTGTCTTTCTATTTTCATCATTCAGAATCACACAGCCTATCCCTTGTTTGTGCTCTACCGTGCCATCAAGTATCGTAGTGAGAGAGGCTGATTCACTACGATAGTCTCTATTTTGTCTTTCTATTTTCATCATTCAGAATCACACAGCCTATCCCCTGTTTGTGCTCTACCGTGCCATCAAGTATCGTAGTGAGAGAGGCTGATTCACTACGATAGTCTCTATTTTGTCTTTCTATTTTCATCATTTAGAATTACACCGCCTATCCCCTGTTTGTGCTCTACCGTGCCATCAAGTATCGTAGTGAGAGAGGCTGATTCACTTCTATAGTCTCTATTTTGTCTTTCTATTTTCATCATTCAGAATCACACCGCCTAACCCCTATTTGTGCTCTACCGTGCCATCAAGTATCGCAATGAGAGAGGCTGATTCACTACAATAGTCTCTATTTTGTCTTTCTATTTTCATCATTCAGAATCACACCGCCTATCTCCTGTTTGTGCTCTACCGTGCCATCAAGTATCGCAGTGAGAGAGGCTGATTCACTACGATAGTCTCTATTTTGTCTTTCTATTTTCATCATTCAGAATCACACAGCCTATCCCCTGTTTGTGCTCTACCGTGCCATCAAGTATCGTAGTGAGAGAGGCTGATTCACTATGATAGTCTCTATTTTGTCTTTCTATTTTCATCATTCAGAATCACACAGCCTATCCCCTGTTTGTGCTCAACCGTGCCATCAAGTATCGCAGTGAGAGAGGCTGATTCACTATGATAGTCTCTATTTTGTCTTTCTATTTTCATTATTCAGAATCACACCGCCTATCCCCTGTTTGTGCTCTACCGTGCCATCAAGTATCGCAGTGAGAGAGGCTGATTCACTTCTATAGTCTCTATTTTGTCTTTCTATTTTCATCATTCAGAATCACACCGCCTATCCCCTGTTTTTGCTCTACCGTGCCATCAAGTATCGTAGTGAGAGAGGCTGATTCACTACGATAGTCTCTATTTTGTCTTTCTATTTTCATCATTCAGAATCACACCGCCTATCCCCTGTTTGTGCTCTACCGTGCCATCAAGTATCGAAGTAAGAGTGGCTGATTCACTACGATAGTCTCTATTTTGTCTTTCTATTTTCATCATTCAGAATCACACCGCCTATCCCCTGTTTGTGCTCTACCATGCCATCAAGTATCGTAGTGAGAGAGGCTGATTCACTACGATAGTCTCTATTTTGTCTTTCTATTTTCATCATTCAGAATCACACCGCCTATTCCCTGTTTGTGCTCTACCGTGCCATCAAGTATCGTAGTGAGAGAGGCTGATTCACTACGATAGTCTCTATTTTGCCTTTCTATTTTCATCATTCAGAATCACACTGCCTATCCCCTGTTTGTGCTCTACCGTGCCATCAAGTATCGCAGTGAGAGAGGCTGATTCACTACGATAGTCTCTATTTTGTCTTTCTATTTTCATGATTCAGAATCACACAGCCTATCCCCTGTTTGTGCTCTACCGTGCCATCAAGTATCGCAGTGAGAGAGGCTGATTCACTACGATAGTCTCTATTTTGTCTTTCTATTTTCATGATTCAGAATCACACAGCCTATCCCCTGTTTGTGCTCTACCGTGCCATCAAGTATCGCAGTGAGAGAGGCTGATTCACTACGATAGTCTCTATTTTGTCTTTCTATTTTCATCATTCAGAATCACACCGCCTATCCCCTGTTTGTGCTCTACCGTGCCATCAAGTATCGCAGTGAGAGTGGCTGATTCACTACGATAGTCTCTATTTTGTCTTTCTATTTTCATCATTCAGAATCACACCGCCTATCCCCTGTTTGTGCTCTACCGTGCCATCAAGTATCGCAATGAGAGAGGCTGATTCACTACGATAGTCTCTATTTTGTCTTTCTATTTTCATCATTTAGAATCACACAGCCTATCCCCTGTTTGTGCTCTACCGTGCCATCAAGTATCGCAGTGAGAGTGGACCCATCGATGTCATCACTGGTCGATCTCGATTCTCTCTCAACTATGACAAACTTCTTCAAGAGGATGTGAAATATAACCCAATCGTGAGTTTTTGTTTATAATTCTGTTTGAACTTTTTGCACCAATTGTACTTGTATGGGAACTGTTTGTAGGTAGCCAGTCGCATCTAAATGCGTGTACACAAGAAATATTTTTCCGGGATTCAAAATGGGTGACGGATAAACACGAGCAAAGCCGGAAATAACCGCCACCAACCAGAAATATACCGGTGTGCTACTGATTGATGCTGGCCTAAACCTGTCTAAGATCGAGGTTTATAAAAACCAACCTGCGCCTTCATGGCCAGGTCGATGTCAAAATAATCCCGGCGCGAACTGGTAAAAACATATCATTCTCTTCACATTATTCTTTACAAAGTTCTCCTTTTTTACCAATCCATTGTCATGTTAGCCTTGCCACAATAAGCTACTTCATTTGTTGAACTGCTCCTGTGGCATGTGCACAAAGATAGGAGACATTGGCCAATGGTAATTATGGGGATGGGATAATCAAGTTCGCATAAGGAGGTTGCATGATCCTTGCGCATTAATTACATTCAGAATGGGTGTTTGCATAACATCACGATTGACCTTTAATGACCGGGAAAGCTTCTTTCAGATATCAAACTGGCTACTAAAAACATTTCTTAGAATCAACCTTTTTTTCTTGTTTTGTATGTCAAATTTTTTGGGAAGGGTCAGTTTTGTAAAGTATTTAATGTAAGTTACTGTTCGCACAGACCTGATGTTGCAGATATGAAACTGATTATTTGTTTTGTTACTTTAGACTCTTGTTGTCCTCATCAATGAGGAGACAAATTCTATCAAAGAAGTCAAGGTGCTAGACGTAGACACCATTTCTCAAGTCAAGGAGAAGATCTTAGATGCCATCTATGGCAACCAGTCTTACTCCAATAGGTCCAGCGCCAATGAAGTCAGTCTGGGTATGTCCAAAAATCAACAATCTAAAATGTGGAAGTGGACATTTCATGCTTTGCCACACACATCATTATAGTTTTGTGTCCTCATGCAGGATACTTTATCACAATTGTTTTTCTCCTTTCTGGAGTACAGATGGTATGTATCTTTTGATTCTGCATTGTTAATTTACAACACCTGAACAAATCCCCGTCATCTAATTGGTGGATCGTTAATCACGTGCGTTGAATTATTCATCCCAATGCACGGCCACAAATAGTTCTTCCATTGCATAGTCACACCGCGCTCTGACCAATCAGATGGCGAGGATTTATTTAGGTACAATTGACGTGTTAGTAATTGCCTTGTTTTCCTGTGGATCATTCCAGAGTGGCGTCAAGGAAGGAGTGGCAAGCTGGTTCTAACCGACGAGGACATCGGACCATTGACTGACAAATGGCGCAGAGTCAACATGCTTCAAGTCTTTCATGTAAGTACAGCCACATGACAGTCATTACTGCAAGGACATCAGACCATTGACTGACAGGTGGCGCAGAGTCAACCTGCTTCAAGTCTTTCATGTAAGTACAGCCACATGACGGTCATTACTGACGAGGACATCAGACCATTAACTGACAAATGGCGCAGAGTCAACATGCTTCAAGTCTTTCATGTAAGTACAGCCACATGACAGTCATTACTGATGAGGACATCAGACCATTGACTGACAGGTGGCGCAGAGTCAACATGCTTCAAGTCTTCCATGTAAGTACAGCCACATGACAGTCATTACTGATGAGGACATCAGACCATTGACTGACAAATGGCGCAGAGTCAACATGCTTCAAGTCTTCCATGTAAGTACAGCCACATGACAGTCATTACTGATGAGGACATCAGACCATTGACTGACAGGTGGCGCAGAGTCAACATGCTTCAAGTCTTTCATGTAAGTACAGCCACATGACAGTCATTACTGACGAGGACATCAGACCATTGACTGACAGGTGGCGCAGAGTCAACCTGCTTCAAGTCTTTCATGTAAGTACAGCCACATGACGGTCATTACTGACGAGGACATCAGACCATTAACTGACAAATGGCGCAGAGTCAACATGCTTCAAGTCTTTCATGTAAGTACAGCCACATGACAGTCATTACTGATGAGGACATCAGACCATTGACTGACAGGTGGCGCAGAGTCAACATGCTTCAAGTCTTCCATGTAAGTACAGCCACATGACAGTCATTACTGATGAGGACATCAGACCATTGACTGACAAATGGCGCAGAGTCAACATGCTTCAAGTCTTCCATGTAAGTACAGCCACATGACAGTCATTACTGATGAGGACATCAGACCATTGACTGACAGGTGGCGCAGAGTCAACATGCTTCAAGTCTTTCATGTAAGTACAGCCACATGACAGTCATTACTGACGAGGACATCAGACCATTGACTGACAGGTGGCGCAGAGTCAACATGCTTCAAGTCTTCCATGTAAGTACAGCCACATGACAGTCATTACTGACGAGGACATCAGACCATTAACTGACAAATGGCGCAGAGTCAACATGCTTCAAGTCTTCCATGTAAGTACAGCCACATGACAGTCATTACTAATGAGGACATCAGACCATTGACTGACAGGTGGCGCAGAGTCAACATGCTTCAAGTCTTCCATGTAAGTACAGCCACATGACAGTCATTACTGACAAGGACATCAGACCATTGACTGACAGGTGGCGCAGAGTCAACATGCTTCAAGTCTTCCATGTAAGTACAGCCACATGACAGCCATTAGGGAATAACAGTGTGATGACCGGGTTGGGGGTTGGTCGCTGTTTAGTCAAAGAAACAGTTTAAATGCTTCAAATTGTGCGACCTTTCTTTCAGTGATGTTTTCAGACGCATGTGTATAGTTGTATTGTTACAAGTTACCGTAGAACTGTTGTATTAGGCTAACATTTGCTTACATCGTGCTTGATCAAAGCTGGTTCGGGGGAGGGTCACATACAATTGGCTGGTTTTACACGCACCGTTCCTCGTTCATGTGATATCAGGGGAATTGGATACGGTAGTCTGTTCACGGACTCTCTTTATAACCTTTTGCTTCTAATTGATAGAGGCAGGAATTAGTCACTTCACCAAAATCAATTGCGAAATGGCGTCAATAGTGTATCCCCAGCTCTCCTTTTCTTGGCGTCGAGGGGGTACTTGCATGTGCATGAAGCGCGTAACCTAGAGATCCAACTGTATAATTCTGTAATAGTCTAATAGGCAGCTGATGGCTTTTAAATGGATTCACTGGTAAATTCAGTCTTGTTGATTTCTCTCAGGTTAAAGACAATGATTTGGTAACTCTGGTGGAGAAACAAGATGTCCCAAATGCAGCGTTCCGGCCAGACTCCATTCTCAAGGTGCAAGATTCAGCAACTTATAGTAAGAAATGTTTGTTGAGAAATCTTCAGTTTACTCAAAGGCAGATTTAATGAGTCCTTTTAGCAGGTTCACTAGCATATGTGCGAACTTGTGAACGTCGCTAACGACATTTTTTGTAGATAAATAATGATGTCGGGGCCTGATAACAATGCACTAAAATTTTCATAAGCACACAGCCTTTTCCATTCTTAGCCAGGATTTTTTTTTTACATTTTATAGCACTATTTTTAAAATGTAATACACAGTGTGTTAAAAAAAAAAAAAAAAAATACTCATTACTCGAAAAGTACAACTAAAACATACAAGAGGAACCCTCAGTATCTCTGTATGTCTGTCTGCATTTTCCTTGGTCACCGGCAGCCATGACAGCATTCATATTTGGCATGGGTACCGGCAGGCAGACAGTTACAGGGCCGGATTTTTTAAATATGTAATTAAATTTAATTATATAATTAAATGGCAACAAAATGACTAATTAACATTAGTGATAGCCCGGCAGATCTGAACAATGTGCCAAATTCCTGACCCCCTCAATCTGCCCATTCCCGACCGCCACATTTTGAACAGGCCTGCACTATAAGCTCGCAATAATAGGGGCACAACTTTTGATTGCCATCAATCACTACATGCAGCAACTCTATCCGTCCTAGAACAACTAAAGACGGGTAATTGGTCTAGTTGTTTATTAACCAGTTTGCGCCGGAGGACGTATATAAACGCAAAGTTTTTTCCAGATTCAAAACGGATGACGCAAAAACACGCCACGAGTAAGGCTGGGAATGTCTGTCAGCAGCGAGTGGATGTGCTTTCTGGTACCATCGGCCTGAACCCGCCTTTTATCGAATTTCGTTAAATATAATCCCGGCGCGAACTGGTTAAGGAGCAGTAACCAGTATCAGTTACATCCAGTACTCTTTCATTTAACACCAAGTAATCCAAGGGTCGATTTCTCGAAACACTACGATCGATCGAATCTCAAGTTACGATGGATAACTCATCGTAACTTGGGACGATTTTTATAAACGATTTCAAGAAACTTACAATGGGTTGAACACATCTTAAATTCCACGCCAACGCACCGTAAGTTACGACGAGTCATTAGGTCGTCGTAACTCAATTTTTGGGCCGAAGATCATTTCAGCAATGGCGCTTATGCTTATAGTACATTTAAAGGCAAGACGAGCTCTTAGCTGAGGAAAAACAAATTTCCTCGACTAAAATAATCCGATGGATTCTGTGACCAAGGAACAAATCTACCAGCGCTATAAATTCACGAGGAACGGTATTTTTGAGCCTCTGTGAAGGGTTGAGCCACAATTTGAGTACATCACACAGGTAGGCCTAGCGACAAAAATATTTGTGCGAGTCGTCAACAACTCGTAGTTTTCGTCATTAGGGGGAGGCTAAATTTATTGACAACCAGCTGGACAGATCTCAGTCAAATTGTTATTCCATCATTATTCATCATTATTGATTGAACTAAACATGGTTAAGCGGGAGAGGGGGTAATCATTACATAGCGCCATCATTCGTTTGTTAATGAATGGCGGCACCCATGGTCGGAAAAGGCAACAGTTCCGCCGAGTTATAGGCCTATTCCTACCTTATTTTGGGCACAATCTATGATTACACCATAACTAAGCTGTAAGTATACCTTGAACAATTAGTACTAAACCTTGTTGAACCACCATGGACAGGACACATTCTTGATTGACATTTAATGACGTTGCCATTTTGTGGTACATGGGAAGGATCATGTTGTCTTGTTTGTCTTGTTGAAGTTGCTGGGCGGTATTGCACGATCATTGTTTAATAACAAGAATTAAGTTTAAACTTTAAAATCTATAAGGCCTATAGCCTAGGTATATAGGTATGTTATTTTTGCCAAAACAAGAGCAAACATACGGCACACCATGAAAATGCTTATTTTGGCTCTTATTGAATTAGGTTTGGCCTATTTATTTTGTGCATTTACAGAGCTAAAAACTTCATCTGGTCAATCGTTTGTCAAGCACCTTTCTTTATATTTTGAGCCCTCTTGCTAGGCCTACTTCAAATGCACAACCGACAAATGGCAGGGTGTCGCTTTATTATTTACTTTACAACAAGGAGTAGGACTAGGAGGAAATTAAACAACTACTGGCTTAATTTTTGAAATGTTTGTTTTATTTTTCTACCCAGTGCTGTATAAAGACAGATGAGAGATAAACAAACATTTACACGTAATTCCGAATATTCAATTTTGATCTTATTTGTTGTTTCCTGCATGAGCATAACAAAAAAAGTCTAGATTTCTGTAGTAGTAAATGTCAGCTAGATATTTGTTTAACGAATTCTGACATTATTTTCTCGGTTTAATTTGTTTTTACCCGATGCCACTTTGTTGAGTATCTTTTCCTCTGAACATGTTTCCTTATCCTTATGGGTTTTATATTATATATTTGTCTACATCTATATTTTATACCTAAATTTATTACATTTTATTTCCTCCTATTTCACGGTTATTATCAAACAAATATATTTTTCTTTGTGCACTGGATTAACCAATAATTGCCTAGTTCCTGCTCAGTATCCGATATTTTCTCAAAATTCTGCCACTGAATTTGAAACATGTTTATAAAAGTGTTATACAAACCAATACATGTGTATATAAAAATTGCTAAATGAGTTTGTTTTACAATGTCCATATTAATTTGTAATTTGTAGAATTTTATAAACTGAACCTTACTGTTCGATTACAATTCCTGTGGTATTTTCTAGAGTCACATCCTGCAACTTCTTTCCTCACTTTCTGCCAATCTCTTGGGATCGGTTGACCACCATTTGCCTCCACACATTCTGCGGCTTTTCACCAGTGTGCATGTTTCAATATTTAAACACTACAGCCTTGTTGTACATGTAGTGTGTTTGCCTTGTTCTGAATAGTTTGTGAGGCTGAACAAGTTTTTGCACTTGCTTGTGTTGCCTAAATTGCTTGAAGTAAAGTTAGTAGTATAGTATAATATGAATTAGTATCTTACGATCATGTTTTTACAAATGGGCCCTGACTATAAAAATCTGCATTAAAGGCGCAAAAACACTTCCCAATTAGCAGACGACACGCCCGTCAAAATCTCGTAACGCGTACTGCCCACCATTTTTTGCATCTTGATTTAAGTGTTCGCGGCAGCCAATTTAGGAATAATACATTATACTGACCATGAAAGAGCCGTTTCTTGCGCACTTTAGTAAAAGGTCATCCTCGTTCAAAAACTATATTTTGCCTAACGCAAGAATACGGCGCATCGCGCCTACGACGTGCTTCTAGAAATCTATCGCAGAACGCATCATAGCTACGATTGATCATAGCCCTGCGATGTATCTTAACCCTGTGATGTATCTTAAGTCCAACAATTGATCGTAAGTTACGATGAATTTTGTGAAATCGACCCCAGGTTAATGTCATGTATGACCGAACAACAATAGTTTGACTGGATGGCATTAAAAATTACTTTGCACCACTGAGATTAGAACTCGTTTTATCTGCACGGTTTCCATCATGTTTAAAAAGAAAAAGACCAGTAAATTCCAAATAGAGCATTCTATATTAAAAATCAATCTTACACTTATTCAGTGATGACATAGTTGTAAGCTTACCACTGGTTGTAGTTACTATTATTCATTGAGCCTAATACTTTTCTAGTAATAAGCATTTAAATCTTGGTTTGTGTTTTTTTAAGACACACTCTAAAAACATACATCTATTATCGTATAAAACAATATGTGTGTCATAAAATGTGAAGAAATACCGACTAAGCATTAAAAAGCGTGTGTGCTTACGACAATTTATGTGCGTTGTTTATCGGGCTGACATTGTTTATCTACAATGGTTCTTGGGGTGCATTCGTGTATGCGCGAGTCTAACTGAAAAAAAGGCGTATTGGTTTCTTTTCGGGGGGAAATGTTCAGGGAATAATTTACAGTTTAGGGTATGGAAAAAAACCAACATTTCAATTGATAAGATATTTTCTTCAACTTGGAAATTTACATCAAGAATGAAAATGTTTCAATCAAGCCACATTGAAAAATATTCTTACAAATTGCTCTGGTTTTGAATGCCAGAAATACTTGAATTATTGCCAACTACACAGTCACATGATGTTTGTCTGGAAAATGAATTCCTTATTTGGGCCCCGTGCAGCAAGTTCTTTGTTTGATTTGGTGGGAAAGTCTGGCTCTGTTGAGAATACCACAATGAAGAGGTCAAACCTGGCTTCATGGAGTTCTGATCACTGACAATGGCATAAGGAAGTAAATTGAGAAAATACTGAATAATGGCGTGAATTTCAATCTGCCATTGAATGAGGGATATTCTCGATAAAAACCCTGAATCAAGTGGAATATGATATCAGATGAGGGGAAAAAGTTTACTTTGCACTACCATACTGGTTGTAAAATGACACTGAATAAACGGCAAATATTGAAGAAACATTTCCTGAAAAAGAGGTATAATGTGATTGACTGCTTCCACAATGAGGAAGGGAGGTTGAAGATGAAGATGAAGTTAAAGAATTGTAAAATGTAAAAAAGAGTGAATTAAAAAAAAAGATAAGTAATTTTTGTTGTTAAACAAATTAATTAATTAATAACAGTTGAATTGTTTTTTTCCATTCCTATTCGTCCAATTCTTTTATCAACTTGTTGGCATTAGCCTTTTATTGTTGGATCTAAATCAAATCATCTAGCAGATTGGTCAGGTAGTATCAACATGACAAGAATGTGGACCAATATAAGTACTTGCAATATTAATGTCAGGGGCATTTATCAAACAACAACCAAAGCTGGTAAAAAAAGGTTTCAAGGTTTCAAAGAAAATCAAAATTCATGCACAAGCTTGATTATTGTAGTTTTTCTGAATAGCTGCATAGCTGTTTTTGTACAAATTAAGTACTTATATTATATGAAACTGGCAAATGGTCTTTTAAAAACCAAGTAATGTCGGATCAAAAAACCTCTTTAAATAGCATCAATCGTTTTTAAGACTGCTCTTTTATTTTGTCAGTTAATGTAGCCTTTGATGATGACAAACGATCGACGAGTTCCAAGAGATGTTACACCATCGCTGAGGTGGAACCTAAAGAAGGAATCATGGACTGGCATCTTGTAAGAAATTGATGAGATCTTGCAACTCAAGGAATTCATGATATCTTGAAACTTTAAAACTCCCCAAGTAGAGCAAAAATGAATCAACATCTGTTTTGAAAACCCAGATTTGACTACAAGAATTGTTATAGTTCTATGGAAAGTTTGGCCAGAAGTCATTCGAGTGAACAATGCATCATTGACGTCAAGTAGTTAAATTCTGCTTGGTGTAAATATAAGGAAGGAAAAAGAAACTTAACTTTGTAAGAGAGGGAAGGAATTGTCATCATTTGAATATTGGGAAAGAAACGGGACTAGCATCAGAAAAAAAAACCTAGAATTTAAAGTCGACAGTATAACAGAATGCAAACAAGTTTACAGCTTGTTGCCCTCAAAAGTTGAGGAAAGAAAGGGGTTAAACAGAGCACCCTGACTGAATCCTGCGAAATGAAACTTAATGACTAGTTTCCACGTATTTTCACTGGCAGTTGAAATCACATCGTTTGCTCTTCATTTTGGTGTATCACTCCGGTTGACACCTTATAATGTACAGTTGTTATTTGGGTAGAAGGGTGGACTGTTTTCATTGATTTCTGTTGTGTAGTACGCTGTTAAAAGAATCATTACTCAAAAGTAGATCTGGCAAATTTCGACTCATTTCGCTGGGTTGGGTCACAAATGAGGTCTTGCCCTTCTTTTTTTAATGAGGTGCTTGATGAGCCCTTTTAAGAACAAATCTTGGAAGGTGCTCCACTGTTTTATTTCCCCCTCTCCTCTAATGTGGCAGTCCGGCCTTTGCCTATAAACTCTTCCCGTATTTTGATTTACGGGGTACTTCTGCAACAAATAGTTTATCAGAAAACTGTAAGGAGAGTTGTCTTTTTTTTTTAAATTGCCAGACCCAGGTGGAGGAAGAGGAGGAGGAGTGGACTACAGATGAGGAAGGGCAAAGGCGAAGGAAACGAGGAGGTTGCATCTCCCTGGATGCTATCACCTTCAGGAATAAGATCACTCGTCACAGGATCAGAGAGATTGGTTTCCCTAGACTTCTCTCCACTAAGGTAGGAAACAAGGAGGTTGCATCTCACTGGATGCTGTCACCTTCAGGAATAAGATCACTCGCCACAGGATCAAAGAGATTGCCTTCCCTAGACTTCTCTCCACTAAGGTAGGAAACAAGGAGGTTGCATCTCCCTGGATGCTGTCACCTTCAGGAATAAGATCACTCGCCACAGGATCAGAGAGATTGCCTTCCCTAGACTTCTCTCCACCAAGGTAAGACAAAAGGAGGTTGCATCTCACTAGATGCTGTAACCTTCAGGAATAAGATCACTCGTCATAGGATCAGAGAGATCACCTTCCCTAGACTCCTCTCCACTAAGGTAGAAAACAAGGAGGTTGCATCTCACTGGATGCTGTCACCTTCAGGAATAAGATCACTCGTCATAGGATCAGAGAGATCGCCTTCCCTAGACTTCTCTCCACCAAGGTAAGAAACAAGGAGGTTGCATCTCACTGACGCAAGATCGAGGAGTCAGGCATACGGAAGCCCGATCATGCCAGGTTTTAACAGGGTTTTAGAATATTGTTATTGTGAAATAGTTTTGTGAAATAACGCAATACTATTGCGTTATTTTGCAATACTGCAATCTCTCAAATACTGCAGTAAATAACGCATAATTTGTGTGTACAAACTTTAATCCTGACACTCATTTTCATTAATACTTCATTTATTAATATTTGTGAAATGCGCTGTTCTCAGGTTGTTTAGTTGAAAGGCAGAGGCGGGAGGGGGAGGTTGCTGAAAACATTTATTTGATCTTGTTCAAGTGTTCAAGGACTGAACATGCAGAAAGTACATGTATAGTATTTAGATATTTTTTTTGAGTGTGCTGACAGAATATGGATTGGGTAAATGGGGAGACTTTCCCATAGACGCGTGCACACAATTGTTCAATCTTTTCTGCAACCTAACCCGTTCTTTTCCTAGTCCTTTTTTCCACTAAATTTGGTTTTTATACATTTTGGACCCTGCTCTACAAATATAACTCACAAAAACATACACATTTGGTTTTCTTCTAGTAGCTAAATCAATGGAGACACCTCAAATTCTCCCTATTTGCTATTGTCTTTCTATTACCGAAATAGTTATCCTAAAGTGTCTTCCTATTATTCCATGATTTAACAAAATAATATTAATAATAATAATAATAAAAGACATTTTCCAACTTTCGTGGGTTTGTTCCACTAATTTCAACCCTCCCCCTTCAGAAAGAAAAAACAACTAATTGAATAACTTCAATTTCAATTGATAAGAAAATGGTGTCTTGCATCAAGAATCACTCTTAAAACCGCCTACAAGATTTTAAAAACAATATTGCTGAGGTTAAAACGCGTTGTGGACGGAAACTGAACAATATTTTAATAGTTTGGCAAAAACCTACTTTTCAACTCTTCAATTATTTCATGTTTAAGCAATCGTGGAATATGAGAATTGCTAGGGTGGTTAAAACCACCATCTTCAGTCTCGGACAAAAGTAATTATTTTAAGTGAAGAAAACTAAAATGTTTTTGTACATTCCTGAAATAATGTTGGTCTACAATCTCGATTTGTTGTTCCAGGCATTATGGGCCTAAAGTAAATTGTATTTACACCGTAGCTGGCAACCTCCTTTAAAATCCACACCCCGTCATGCACAAGGGATGTTTTGTATACAATGCAGAAACTTTAGCTATTATGAAATAATGCCTACGACTTGCCAGAGCCGACCTAGTATTGACCAATAGGTTCAATACTTTGGAATTATTGCATTCTTTTATTTATTCCAATAAAACAATGTTTTTACTTGACAAAAAATATTGCGTTATTTCGCAATAAGTATTGCGTTATTTTGCAAAAATAATATTGTTTCAATATTAACACCTGGCAGGATAAGGCTTCCGTACAGGTTAATATAGCGTTTCTTTCCTCGCCTTCCACCGCTGTGACCAAGGGTCATCAAATCTAACAGGTTTTCAGTCCCTGCCTGATTCCGTGGATTTCCACAAATATTCTTCTAGGGTTTTCCTCCCACCTTAAACTGCAACTTCTCATGGTCATCTCCGTACAGGTTTCTTCAGGCTTATGAGCTACAGTGCCTAGAGCACTTTTGATGGATCGGTGATGTCAGTACCAGAAAGAATTAATAATAGTTAACCCCAGCTTAGGCTTCGTCTTTAGCTCCGTCTTCGGCTCCAACACCATTGCTAAACTGCATGAACGAAGCCAAAGACGGAGACGAAGCTGGGTTTTGAAAAAAGGCCGCACTAAACATTTCCTATGCCTTGATTACTTTTTGAAACTCAGGGTATTGTGCAGGAGTACGTTGACAACATGTTCCAGGCCATATTGCCTAGTTTAGCAGCATATTGACTTGACCTCTGGTTGTGCCTTGTTTCAGGGTATTGTGCAGGAGTACGTAGACAACATGTTCCAGGCCATACTGTCTAGTTTAGCAGCATATTGACTTGACCTCTGGTTGTGCCTTGTTACAGGGTATTGTGCAGGAGTACGTTGACAACATGTTCCAGGCCATACTGTCTAGTTTAGCAGCATATTGACTTGACCTCTGGTTGTGCCTTGTTTCAGGGTATTGTGCAGGAGTACGTTGACAACATGTTCCAGGCCATACTGTCTAGTTTAGCAGCATATTGACTTGACCTCTGGTTGTGCCTTGTTACAGGGTATTGTGCAGGAGTACGTTGACAACATGTTCCAGGCCATACTGTCTGCAGAGACCGCCCCAAAGGCCATCAAGTACCTGTTTGATTTCTTTGACAGTCAAGCCTTCCGCCATGATTTGTCCTCCAACGATCCTGACCTGATCCACACATGGAAGAGTAATATGTAAGGGACAACCATCTCTTCATAAGTAGACAATCCAGTAGGGCCACGCCCCTCAAACAATGGACCAATCACTGCATGATATTAAGGTCCGACAAATTGTCGGCATTTTGTCCGACCACAATTAATTCGTCACTTTAGCATAGTTTACCACACACTTTTTGTTGATTTAATTCTGTTTCTCTTGTACACACCAATTCCATTACCAGCCTGGTGATAATCATAATGGCTAAGTACGTCGTGCTGGTGTGTTAATTCTAAATTTGACTCCCAGTACCGTTAATAAAGGGGATTTAAAGTAAATTTTGCGCCAAAGGTATTGCATGTAGTTGTAATGCACTGTGCAAGTGATCAGTCAAGCATGCGTCATGCTACTAGGCAGTTGCTATGACGGCAGCTGCTATGGCACTCTGGCAGATGCTAAACAAATAAATGGTAGTCAGTTATAAAGGCATGTTTGTCATTAAAGGTAGGATACACCATTGGCAATTGCTTGAATTATCATGAATGGGTGGATTTGGGTGTCTGTATTTTATAGTAAATATCGTTTAACTGACTTGTCTGAAGTTTTACAATCATGGATACTGAGAAAAGCAAAAAAAACGGCGTTCGTTTTTAACCGGCGTCGGACAGTTGCTCTTGTTGTTCTTGGACGGCGAAAGCAAATTTTATTTATGTAAAAATTTATTTATTTATTTATTTTTCTGAACAATTACAGAATATCTAGCGCAATAATTTAGCTGGTTGCCTAGAATCATTATTTACTTTAAGATAAGTAAAACACTTAGTAAATAATAAATATTTTGGATATCTGCAAATGGTGTATCCTACATTTTTTTTTTTTTAGCATCCTGCAGAAAAAAAGCATTTTGATTCTGTTTTGGTTTCAGTTTGCCGTTGCGTTTCTGGGCTAACGCCATCAAGCACCCTGACTACATCTTTGACATCTGCCCATCTCGCACCGTAGAGGCCAGTCTAGATGTCATCGCACAGCTGTTCCATGACGCACATGATACCAAGACCCACAAACTTGGCAGGGTAAAGATATAACTCTTAGTGCACGTAGCACTTGGCACGTAGTGCACGTAGCACTAACTAGAGTAGGCGGAATACTTTAGATGACGTTAGCAATCATGCAGACATCAGTAAATTGTTTGTGATGAATAGATTTCATGGAGCAAGTTTTAGTTGTAATTACTACTCAAGTAGCAAGAGTTTGATAATTGATATATGATTATAATAATAACGGCATTAACCACCTAGGCCCTCTGGCTAGGAACCATCCTCAATGCTGCAAAATCCTCCAATTTCCACCCTGTAAAATGTGGATTCATCCTCAATCCTCCAAAAACATCATTTTACATTTGTTGACATCGACCCATTGCATCTTCTAAAATCTACTGGCACTTTTTGCCATTGGGTTGGAGGGTTGAGGATGAATTGAGTTAATAATAAATACTTCAAAATGCCACATTAGCGTCGATCACAAATTGTGAAACGGAAGGGGTTAGAAAAAGCCCAGTTCTATTCCTTTTTTTTTTTCTTTTTTTTTCTTTTTGTTGTTGTTGTTGTTAAAAATAATACACAAGCCTAATGAAAAGCAAATTTTTCAAAAAAGGTTTTTGAATGATAAAAATTGCCCAATCCACCAACTTGATTTGTTCATTCCCAGGAGACCTCCATCAACAAGTTACTGTACGGCAGAGATAAGTCAAGATACCACGATAATATTGTCTCCTTCTATGAAGAAGTTGAGGAATTGCCTCAGGTTCCTACTCAAGAACTCAACAAGGAACTCTACAAAGCTTGCGAGGTAAAGAGTGGTTTGCAAACGGGGCACAAATCAACTATGAGTTTCTTTAACTTATATGTGAGGGGTTCTGTCAAAATAAAACCGAACTTGGCAGAGGTTGAAATTAGGGTTCTCAGGTATTTCATAAAATCTCCTTGCAATGCTGTTTCTTGCACTTTAATCGGACATACCGTTAACAAGATATGGCTGTTTAAAGTTCGCATTTATCAATGTGTCAAAAAGTCAACTGTTGAGAAAAAGGCTTTTGAAGTTTCGAGTTTTGTACATGTGATTATGTACAATATATTCTGAAAAGCACTTTTTGCACTACTTTCATACTATTTTTAACAAAATATAGTTAGGCATAACAAAGATTACAAAATATCAATAAATCAGAAAAAAACGTAAATTCCCATTATTCAATATTTTGCAGTTTTCTTCACTATGGCCCGTGTCCAGTTCCGTCTCATTTTCACAGAACACCTCACATTTAGTCTACACTATTTAGCTGAGGAACCCAGACATGTAGCAAGTTCCTAGGATAAACATCTCCCTCTTGAAGAATTAGTTTTTAAAAATTAACAACCATGGGACAACCTTGAATTATACTTCATGGATAAGATGCAAGGATAAATATCTAACTTCTCCTAATATCTGTTGTAAGACAAAAAAGGGTTGGAGATAACCAATTAACTTAATTTATAGTTTAAGTTTTGTATATTAAAGTCAATACAAAAGTAACATGCTCTACCATTGAATATTCGGGAGTCGTTGCTGTTTTTAAATAACCACTTAAAATATTTTTAGTATGGCATTTTATTGATACTGTCCTTTGCGATGAGTCGGACTAAAATCATGCTGGGTGTTATGGCATTTGAGTTTGCTTCAAATTATGCAGCAAAATTATGTAATTTTGTACATTTATCATGTTAATGTGTAATTTTTAATTTGTATATTTGTAATGTGCATTTAAACATCTTTTTATGGAATTTGCACAATTATAGTTAATAATAATATTAACATGAGTAAATCTGGATGTATTTTTTGTTTTATAGAACTTCACCGGTTTGTTCAGCAAGCTGAGCACTCTGGATCAACTCTGGAAAATTGTGCGAAGGTTCAAACAAAAGGTATTATATTACGAATTTTAGATAAATAGAAATCTGATACTTGGTACTAGGTAGAATAATATTATTGCAACCTAATTTGGGCTAAACTTGGATGCTGTGCAGAGGTGACACCAACAGACAGATGAATAAGGTGCTCAAATGAGGAGGGGGTGCACTCTTTATAGGTGAAAGAGAAAACAAGAATCAATGTTTATTATTTTGTTCTTATGTACAATGTTTTTGGAAGGTCATCTCGAAACATATTTTTTAAATTTTGTATCCTAACACTGAGCATGCTAGGTTTAAGGAAGAAAATAGTATTGGATTTGCAATGTACATGTACTGCATTTAATTGTACTAAGCACTTCCAGCCATAATCCCCAATATGATGAGTTTGAGTGGTTATTTGGTTAATTTTGATTAATATCAATGTTGCTAGTGCCAACAAAATTAGCTCCCTAGAGTGTTCTGAAACTGGCAATACGAGACTTCTTCCAAATCTTAAATTTGTGGGGGGTTTTCTTTGCTGCAGCTTCTTGATGAAATCGAAGACAACGAGCGATGCAAGGAGGAGAATCTAGACGGATTGCTGGAGGAGATTGAGAACATTCTGTCTGAGGAGCAAGATGTTGCTGAAGAATGTGTGTAAGATGCTGACAGCTGGTGACTGAGTAATCACGAATGACAGAAAACATGCTTAGTCCGAGTAATCTGGTTACCTAAATAAGTACACTTAAAAAAAACCATTTTCTTGTATGAAGGTTTTGGGGGTCCCCCCCCCCCCCCCCCCCCCCCCGAGTTGATTCATGGGAACAGAAACAAGTGTTTGTATAAAAACTCTTGGATCAATTATCGTAGAAAGTTGATTTGTGTGTATGTTTACACTGTCTATAAAACAAGTGAAAATATCTTGTTACAAGTGCTTATGTATTTACAAGCATTCATTTATCTGTTGATTGTTTGTCAAATTCTTATACAAGAGCTCCTAATTTGTGTAGTGCCAATTAACTGAAGATCAACCGAACCATTTATGTACTAACCTTAACATGAGATCAGTAGCATACAGTACACATTGCTTTGTGCTGGACATGTTTTTAATAAGCTTTATTGTTATATTCACAAATATTTGGGCTAATTATCTAACTGCTGTAATTATATGCTTGAACGAATTAACAGTACTGATAAGTTGTTTTTATATTACACAGATCTGCGTAATTATGAAGTAACGTAGAACAGCACAAGGATTTGTTTAATGCTGGTACATTACGGATGTTTTGCCTTGGTGTTTGAAATGTATATTTTTGCAAAATTGGAAAATTGTCTTTCTGATAAACTGAAATTGAGAATATTTACATTTTAGAGTATACATGTACAATGTATCTACGTTTAACCTTGAGAAGTTGATATTTTCTGACGTTGATGTGGTATACTGTCTGATATGTTGGGTTTCCTCCGGTTCTTTTCAGAAGCACGCAACTCACTAAGAGAATATCACTTGGTGTTACCCCAAACAACTTATCTTATTGCTTTTTCACTATGCAAACCTTCAACTCTTATAAACCTTGAACAGTTAACTTTCTTAAGACGTATCAGGTTTATTTGGATGTGTATTGTATGCCATTTAAGACAGTTTCTAGAAACAAGATCTTTAATATAGGGGTTCTATTATAGGGTTTAACAAATATATTGGTGAAGGCAAAAACCCATATTTGAAATTGCAACGCTCTGATACAAATTCCATCAAATTCCATTAAATCCCATTAAATCTTATAAAGATGTCACATACTTCATCGGTTCAATCCAATCCAACTTACAAAGTAATTCTTTGCAACTTTTTACAAAATCTTTTGAAAATGTGTGAAATTATTATGCAACTCCCGTAATTATAAGTGCCTTTAAAATGACAATTTTTGTAAAAATATTATCCGAATTCTTGCGAAGCTTTTATATTGTACTCTGATTATATTTTTGAAAAGATATATTTTTCCTCATATAATTCTATTTTTAGTACTGAGAATATTATAATCAAGTAAATTGTTGATATCTGGAATTGATTGTAATTTTTTTTGCAACAGATTATCAAATTGAGTTACTTCTGCCTTTAAACGTAAAGTACTTAAATGTTCTACATTATGTTCTATATATGCTATATTTTTGTTATACACAGAATTTTTGTATTTTAAGATGCTGTATAGAACTTTATGAAATGACGGTGTGATATGAAAATCGGACTCCTGTGAAAATCAGACCCTTTCCCTATTATCGGTTAACCAGTTCGCGCCGGATGACGTATATAAACGCAAAATTGTCCCCAAATTTAAAACGAATGACGTATAAACACGCCAAGTTCAAGTTCGGAAATGTCTGTCAGCAGCGCGCAAGGCCGAAAATGCGTGGGTGTGCTTCCCGGCACTATCAGCCTAAACACGCTTCGGATCGAGTTTCGTTAAAAATAATCCCGCCCCTCGGCTCGGTGATGTTAAAATAATCACGGGGCGAACTGGTTTTAAACACTCTCGCGTGACCGGTCACTCAACTAATTATCTTTACTTGGGCATGCGCGATGAATGCCACCAGTTAATCTGGATTTCACGTAATCGGAAATTCACACCACACCAGCATCTGTCAGTCAGTTTGATAAGAAATGTGTAAATTGTTTACAAAAATAATTGACAACAGTACCACACAAGGGACAATTTGTGTTAGAGTAAATAATACTAGAGTAGAAACTTATAACTTAGTATAAACAAATGAGTAAGAATGCAACAATGCTTCATGCGCAATTGGAACAGGCCTTATTTTGTTAGGGTTACCAGAATTGCAAATACACAGACAGCTAATCGATTGCAGTGATTATTGTAGGACACAAAACAAGACGAAGTTTAGTTGCACCAGTCGAATTGAACATGTAATAACAAATAATATCCAAAAAGAGTTTAAAGGTAGGATACACCATTTGCAGATAACGAAAATATTTACTACCGAATTATTAGGAAATATCTTACTCAGTTGAAAGTAAATAATGATTCTAGCCATCCAGCAAAATGATTGCGCTAGATATCCTGTAATTATATTTGAAAATACAATTTTATAAAGACGTCGATCGCGAAAAAAACAAAGATAACATAAGAATAACAAACGCTGTTTTTCGTGCTTTAGGCTCGGGCATCCATGACTGTAAAACGATATTTAATATAAAATCCACCCCCCCCCCCCCCCCCAACCAAAACAAATCTACCAATTCATGATAATTTAAGCAATAACCAATGGTGTATTCTACCTTTAAGGATTGTTGGTATTTTATTGGAAGGGTCAAGGGTAACGCGTAAGTTGTATTTGAATGCCAATTCAGGCTACAAATTAAATTGGAGGTATAGCTATTCAATGTGTATGTTGTGGTGTGTGTGTGTGATTTTTTGAGAGTATTGTGCAATGGGCATATTCGATAAAACATTCGGTATCGATACCATTATTGTTGTTTGAAGCACGTTGGGATCTATTTTTGTCCCACTCGTACTTTTGACCAATCAGCATTTACGCGTGTTGACGTCATCAACAAGTAGCGCGTGTTAATCCTCAACCTCGTTTTCAGTAGTGGGGGTGGGTGGTATAAGCTAAAGCCAGTGGTTCTAACCTGCAGTTGGCCCACGGAACGAGGTTGGTGTGTGCGCGCGCATACACATTTCAAAGATGGCGGACAATCTTGTTTGATGGACAAAATCTGCTCCTCAGTATACACAAATCGTATAAGACAACAGAAGGTTTTTTTTCGGTCAGGGGTCTTTTAAAATTGTGTGGTTAATTTAGAGGAAATGTGTAAATAAATAAGACGACATGAGGTTTTGATCGTGGTTATTTCTGATTCGTTCGGTGAAAACGACTGTCTAATGGTGTAGGCCTATTGGTAAATTTTGTCCCTAGCGTCATGTGGCGTATGTCAAAGTATCCTTCTGTTAGTGTTTGGCATTTTTATTTCTGTTGTGCACAATTAACCCAAAATGAATGGTAAGTTACCGCTGTATAATCGCCTTCACCGCCTGCATATCATTATAAGCCAATAAATTGCAGAAATTACATGCACAGTATCGTATTGGCTCACTTATTTGTAGGCGGGTACAACATTGAGTCACCTACAGGGTAAAATCATGTTTGATTGGTTGGTGTTAAAGCTTATGTGTTACGCTGAATATCGTACGGCAACAGACTGACGCATAACATGCCTGCCGAAAGAGCGGTAAAATGAAGGGGTTTCTCGTCTTTTACCTGTTACAGTCGAATTGGCGCGAGTTGAAGTTAATGTTAAAACAGTTAAGATGACAGGAAGGATGCATGACGTTGAGTTAAAGATAAAAACCTGAAGACATTTTGCACGTTGGCGGCAAACTGAGCACATTGTTCGGCATGCAGATATAAGAGTGGCTTGCGCGGTCACGCAGTCAATCTTGTGTGTTCTACCGCGCTGCATGATTTCTGTGGCTGCGTCTACAACCAAGTTTCATAACGTCCGTTTAGTTCACCAGGCCGGGTTAGTTGAATTAGCAGTCGTTCTCTATCATGGAGACCCTGACGAGTTTAGCTTGCCTCGGAATCTTGAACTGTCGACACCGAGTCGACACGAGAAGGTCCGACGAAGAGGATACCGCCAATCGAGTTCCCACGAATTGGAACAGGCAAGAATTGGAACAGGCAAGTACGGCCTTGTAGAATGGGCTTACTATTATGCCGACATGGAGTAATTTGTTAAGAGTACAGAGGCATGATGGTGGTTTTTAATACCTATAAGCCTGGACATGACCATACAGGTAAGCTTAAAGTGACACATGTTTCAAACCAGTTGTGCATGTCCTCTGGTCGAATGAACAGACAACTTACTACCAGATGGGGCACTGTGGTAGAATATTTTTAATACAGATTCCCAAACATAATTTCCACAATAATTAGTCGTGTACGCTTAATTTATTACTGTGTTGCACGCTACGAAGAAGATATCTATTTCAACAGTCTGTTGAATGTTAATTATGTCAAATATTATTTTCTTTGTGGACATTTTCTCGAGAGATGGTTAGGCGTAACTATGATCTAGAAGATGCAGACTAAGAAAATAGGTCTTGAAGACATGTGAGGGATGTAGACAGCCAATAAGATGGCCAATGATTGACAACAAGGTATTCTGACGTTATTGATGAGGTAAGTATTGGAGATTGCGTCTGCTTTGGACTGGCAGTGTCGTATTTATGTTAAAACGAAACGACGAAAACGTGGACATTCTTTGATTCGAATGTCCACCTTTTGAATCGTTTCTCCGACCTAAACTAAACTTCCCTTTCACACCAATTGCCAAGAGATATTAGATGAATGAGATGAATTAAGTTCATTGTTTAGTGATGAGCTAACTTCATGAAACCTTTGCCCCGTTGCGCCGGAACCCATAACGGAATAATGGAATAAAAGGTGAAGTTCTTGAATGTACATTTACAGTTAAGTGTACATTCTTTAAAAAAGAATCGACACCCTTCTGAATAGAGTGACGTCACCAGAGTATATAGTATAAAAAATAATAACGACAATATTTTGCAATCCTTGTGTGTCACTATTTCCTGTTTCAGTGGTTGCCTACTATTGGTAAACGCCTCCTGCCCAAGGTTCTAGGGGATCGGAAAGCATTAACAGCAAGAAAGAACTGCAACAAAACAACAAATGATTACAGGTGGTAAGAATGTCTGCTGATGTAGATGCAGATAACTGCCTATCGAGCTGCTATAGACCAGGTACAGCTGTCATGGTTTGGAAGAGAAATCATGGCGATGACACTATGTCTTCAGGATGGAGTAATACCGATAACTTGAGATAATTTGTCAACATTTAAACAGCAGTTAATCAACTCGACGCTATTGGCAAAGACACGGTAGAATGTGTTTATTTCATTATACTTTAAAAAAGAAAACCAGAGGAACGTTGCTGTTATATAATGCCTGTCTATGCTTTTCTTTTAGCTTAAAAAGGCACGTCTTATTGTTACTGTATGGAATATTACAAATTGGATGTTAAGGTTGTGTACAAAGTAATTGTTCTCCTGACACAATGTGTGTTACTTATGTTGTTCACATTTCACTAAAACCAAGGCGTGCCTATTATAATATAATATCGAAAGTTTATTTTTATCTAAGGTCTTTAACAGAAAAAAATGTGGCGATTTGGAAGACACGCTTAACCAAATTGGAGTGTAAAACGCAAGAGTTGCATTAAGAAGTTCGAAATCGTAGAAATTCAATCTTTCCAATATAGGGGAAAGATGGATATAATTATGTTTAAACAGATCACCATGAAATTCAAATGCCTCGTCCTTCACCAGTAGCTATACATGTGCATATTAAGATGATTGTCTCTTTTTACATTTTCAGTTAAGCACTGTGTAGCAGATTAACCTGGTTACCAAGGTTGACAGGTCAAAGCATCTATCACTTATTACAACATTCTCCAGCTACATGCGAAGAGGACCAAGAGACGCCATGAGCCCTGTTTCAGAGATATGACCCAACAGTAGAAGATAATTATCATCCCTACATGTTGCTGAAATATTTCTACCAATAATTCAACATCATCCTAAGTGCAAGTCGTGTCACTATCTGACAGCTATCAACACCGCGACTGCTGGCAAATTGCCTGACTGATCTGACGTGAAATGGTGCATTGTGAAATAAACGCCGATAGGTGAGTTTACAGTGTGATTTACAATCACTTGCAAGTAAACTGAATTGCTTTAATGGTGAGCTTTTTGCGTTTTCGTTTGGTATAAAATGTTGTTGATATATTTTATAGGTGAAACTAACTGTTTCGGTAAAGTATTACTTTTCGGACAGCTCTGTCCGTCGTCAGGAGAATAACCACATAACTCATGAACAAAGATAATTTACCACATGGTGCTACCGAAAACAACTTATCTTATTGCCTTTTCATTGTGCAAACTTTCAAATCTTACCTTATATTTGGTCAGGTCGCAGCAAATCCACCCATCGAAGCCAGAACTAGATCCAACAGCTTTCCTTTGCGTATACGGTAATCAAAGCAGTACACATACCTGCTCGGTAGCAATGACAAGGCAATTTGACAAGGCAATATGTGTGGTTATTATTAGGTAGACGTGTAACGATTGTAATCCCTGGCAAAATCACCAACGTTAAAACTAAAGCATCCGATTGGCTCAAATTGTTGAGAAGGCGTGAACAATCTCCCACATCAGCCTCACTGGTAAGTCACCTACATGGTAAAACATGGTTGCGATTGGTGGATGGACCTGATACACCCAGAACCAGGTAAGGTATGCAGTGAACTAAAATATAATATCTATAAAGATAAACGCAGAGTTTATTAAAACTCACTTCGTTTCCTGCTTGATTCGATTCGGAAAGAATCACAGCTTCTGTCGTGTTTTAGTTATTTGCTAGAATTGTTCCAAGAAAGTGATCAACTTAGACTTAATACTGCACGTAAATTACCAACTCTGAACGGTCACTCTCTGGCTGGAATGACACTCTTTATTCCCTTGATGGATTAGTCTTTTCTTTGGATCTATTTTCTCTTTGGAGCTAGTGTTGGAACTCATGTGATTTTACCTTAAACTGATTTGGTATATCAACGTATTATTCGTCCGGATAAGTTAGCCACAGAGTTGGTATAGGCATATTGGCAACGCATCCAAAATCGGGTAAGTTTGTGTACTGTATAGAAACAATTAAGAACAGTAATTTGCCATACATGTATTTGAGGGTTGTCCTGTAAAAACGGTGTTAAAATACCATATAAAGGCCTGTCTACTAAATTTAAATGACAAAACTGAGGTGTTCATTGAAAACCACCAATCCGTGCAATCAGTTTCAGCTTGTATAATGCATTGGTCATCCTAGACTGCTATGATTGATATGCAGCTAGGTCTCCAGTACCGGACAAATAATTTGCGAATACAACAAGAAGTGAACAATTCTGTATTAATTACTATAGTACACTCCAAAAAGTTCCGGGTCAAATTTGACCCGGAATCTGGGTCCCGTGGGACCTGACACGTTTGATGACACTAATTGTTCGGGTCAAAATGACATTTCTTTAAATGTTTGCAGGGCCATTTTTTATCCAGAAAGGTGTTATTTTGAATCGGAAAAAAGTGTAAGCTCCCAGGGGAACCGGATTCCTAGTCAAATCTGACCGGGACTTTTGAGAGTGTAGATTAATGACATCCTTGCAGGAACAATGTAGATGGCGCTCGAGCTAGCTACGTGTGCCTGGCAAAATTATAGTGTGCAAAAGAACTGCTTCGATTTTAATAAAATTTAAAACTTTCTGTCACAAATTAACACAAATTGTTTAAAAATTGTGACTCAGATGTGCGACAAATAAAACATTTGTACGATTTATGATACGTGTGGGAGAACTTTGGATTCACAATACGCGTGCGGGAACATTGGAGCCTTTTCAATACGATTTTCTTTAAAGTGATTTTTGCGTCAGAGCGCTCATATGCCCTTCTGCTAAGCACCCAACGATATAACAATATTGCAATGCAACAACTAAGCTGGATCATATATTTTATAGTGGTACAACCAATAACAAGCTAATAGCTAACAAATCTGTCCGCTGAGGTCATGACAAACTGTTATTCCTCCTTAAATTACCTATATTATTAGAGTTCTCAGGGCCGTGGAATTGGGTAATTGAAGAAGTATCGCACGGCATCACTGGCTCGGACTTGGAGCTTCCAATTCTGAGCATTAATGGTTTTGGCACTATTGTGGACGGATCGTAATTTTTTTCTTCAAAATGACTTCATTTCCAGTTTGAAAAACATCATTCGTTTTAGGTTTGTTTTTTTGGGGGTGAAAATTTCTCCAACAAGTCATCAGTCAACCAACCAAAAATTGAAAAGAAAACGAAAGATGACATTTCGGTCATCATTGTTCTGTGGAGCCTGAACACCTAAATATTTATTTTAAAAAATGAAAGTAGCATTTAGCACTATAGGGTCTACAGGAATTTATTTGCTTCTTGCACCCATAGCGGGCGGGGCGGGCAAAACGCCAATTTGAATCTAACAACAGTGCTGTTCTAAAAAAGGACAATTTTTCGTCGTGGTTTACAAACCTCTCCGCTTTAAAAACGCCGTGGTTCACTTTTGGAAAGTGGCTAACTTTCTGTAAAAGGAATAGGATTCGCCGTTTCAAAACAGAACTGGGAACGTGTTCTTTTTAGGAATTACACTGAAATACGGGCGTATGTTGAGCAAACAGTGCGCAAATTCATAATTAGACAAACAAAGAATAACTGCGCCCCGCGATAATAGCCGCTTCGCATGATAAGGTTAATTTGATGTTTCGCTGCTTAGCAATAGTTTAGGTGGATCTGTTACTGGTTAGAGGCGGAAATACATCCCAGTGTTTAAAGTTGGTGTTTCCGTGCTTTTAAAGTGTGGCACTCTGAAGAATAGGTTTTCAAATTGATAATTGTCTATCATTGTATTTGTCATGAGCTTCTACATAAGACATCGCACCAACAATATCGGCCAACAGTAAGAAACTAATTTTGAATTTTGACTTAGGAACGTCCCGCTCCTAATTCGTGGTGGCCCTTGTATGCGTTCGTTGTATAATGTAGGTACCTATCGTATCTGTGCATTATTTTATGCATTCAAACAATGGACGTTGGACAATTAAGGGCAATATAGTCCACTATTGACAAACGTTCATAGTTGAGATTGTATAAAACAATGTTTTCCAAAAATATATATAATATATAGGACAATAGGGAGTCCACGATTGGAGGTATTTACAACGCTGTGAGTATGTGTGCGTTTGTTTATGGTGTAAATGGAGGACACATACCTGGCGACACGAAGGATTGGGGTTAGGGTTACTAATCGTGGACGACCTCGATTGAGATTCGTGTACAAAACCAATGAGAGCCGTCGGGAAAAGTACAAAAGTAAAAACAAAGGAAATTTTCGAGAGGAACAAAGGAAACTCCTCGATTTACACCATAAACAAACGTGTGTGTACATGTAATATACATGTACACGCATACACAACGTATGGGTATGTGGATTCGCGTATACATTATAATGACCTTTCGCTTAAAACTTAGCACGCAATTTGAGCAATGACAAACCGTAGAAAGGCCTGCTAATGCAAACAACCATTATATTAGGGCGACAGTAAGGTGGACATGACCGTACAGGTAAGCTTGAAGTGACAAATGTTTCAAACCAGTGCATGTCCTCTGGTCTAATGAATATACAACTTAATACCAGATGGGGCACTTTAGTAGAATATTGTTAATACAAACTAGGGCATAGATTAATTTTTTCTTCGAATTTCGTTCGAAAAAAAATATATCAATTTTTAAAAAGCACGGACACACAACTTAAAAAAATATGAGAGATATAGACGCTGAAATAATGGGGAAAGATTTTCTTGTAGAAGAAAGCAAACATTTACAATTCCTTGGAATAAAGGTATATTTTTTAAAAGACTAAAAATGACTATTCACCATTATCAAAATAGTGATTAAAGTCCCCACACAAAATGAGGACATGTTCATTGACCCATGACTAATTGTCAGTTTCAATTACATAACTTGATTGCCATAGTCTTGGTCAGTACAAAATGTTTTGAAAATGTATAATCCTTCATATTTTAAGAAATATTTTTTTGTGAGTGTTTTAGTGGTAAGACGTCTCCACACCCGGGCATCGCTTACCCCATTGTACATCACGTTTCATCAACTGTAAATGTTGGACATTACTAAAAGACGGGCACGACGTATTGGGGCCTTTGTTTGAAAGTTGTTCACGGAATGTAATTTTGTCTGAAATATAATATCAAATTTCCTTTTGACATTATTATTATTTATTTATTTGCAGTTTTATTTAAGGGTAGCCTTGTCAGTTATAAAACTGCTACCATTAAGGGCCCTGTGAGATAAAAACCAAATAATAAAACAATATAAAATACAACACATTCTATAAAAAAATAAAAATAATAATAAAAAAGAACGCACATTGTGCGCTAAAAACAATTTAGAAAGAGTAAAAGTCAAATAAAAAACCTGGTTATTTAACTAAACAAACAAAAGTAGATCAAACTTGAGGGCAAAAATAAACAATAAAAGAACGTGTATGATTTGATTAACAAAAAAATGCTATTAAACGTAATTTACGAATTAAGCAACTAATAAAACAAACAATACACACACAAAATATATATTACAACATTTGCTAATAAGCCATACAATTACAATCACAAGAGCGACAAAATCTATAATAAAATACATTCATGTATATTAAAACACAAATAACGTAGATTAAATTAGAGACTTATAAAAACTGGTGCAAATAAAATTATAGGTAAGATACACCATTTGCAGATAATATTTTACTACCAAATTATTAAAGATGGACTACAACGAAAACTCACACATTAAATTTATTATCGGACCTTGTTTATGTTGTGTTCAGGTAACACTTTATTGTTACGGTCATGTTTTTCTCTAAATAATTTTGTTGCAATTTGACCGAACAAATTAGACCTCGATTCTTCGATTTTAAAATTTCCCGCCCTGTACTGGTTCCCGGCAAAGATCCACTGAAAACCACAATGAAATCCACGATATAGTACCAGCGGACTTGTAAACCAGCGAAAAGTGATGACGTACTACCCATGAAAACGCATACATGGTGGCCCTGAAGGGACTCCGCAGATCGCGAATATCGACGTCACATTTGACGTCAATATTCACGACTTTCTCCAAAAGTCGCGAATATTGACGTCAAATTTGACGTCGATATTCACGACTTTCCCCAAAAGTCGCGAATATTGACGTCAAATTTGACGTCAATATTCGCGATCTGCGGAGTCCCTTCAGGGCCACCATATGTATGCGTTTTCATGGTAGTACGTCACACACAAAGTATGAATTATTCATGAGTTAAGGGGTTTTGCTGAAACTGAGTTTTTCTGGGTCGTAGAACGCCATCAATTTTGTTGTTTTTTGCATGAAGGAACAAGTTTTATTGAATACTAATGATATATTAGTAATCATTATACATTTCTCGAACAAAAACAGCAACACAGCCTTTATCATTATTCCGTTGTAGTCCATCTTTAAGAAATATTTAAAAAAAAAAAAAAAAAATTATTATTATTATTATTTTTTGAAAAAAAATAATGATGCAATGCATCCAGCAAAATGACTGCGCTAAATATCCTGTAATATTTTTCCGAATAATTGAATATTATAAACAAAATTAACGATCGGCAGACGGCGTTCGGAAAAACGCCGGTTGGATATGAACGCCGTTTTTTTTACTTTTTTATTTCGGCATCCATGAATGATCAGCACGATTATTTACTATAAAATACAACCCCCAAATCCACCCATTTCTAAAATTCAAGTGGTGTAGCCTACCTTTAAAACAAAGAGCAATAAGGTACATGTAGAAAGAGTAAAACTATTATAACAAGTATTGCAAAACACGTATTTATTAAAACAAAACTGTTATTTAAAAACACAGAGATTAAAATCAGACAAATAGACCTAACACTTTAAAACTAAACAATAAGCTGTTTAAATTTTGTTAAGGACTTAGTCTTTCTCTGTTCAGTGTTTAATTGGTTCCATCCCAGGGTCCCGAGATATTAGAAAGTAGTCTAAGAAGCAGAATTAGTCTTTGGAATGGTGGATAGTGAGCCGTTGAATTTTGAACGTACTAATTGAATGGCATGTCGTTTTCAGTTTAGCTCAGTAATTATTATAACTGTATACATTTAAAGGGAAAGTATACCTTTGTTCAACTATCCAAAGAGGAACCAACCCAATTATTGTTTACAAGTTTGATGTAAAGATAATGACTCTAAACTCCATGTGAATTTTTCCTTCTGGCATGCTGTCATTTTGAAGAAAATAACGAAAGAAGCCCAATATCCATTATAGTCCATGGGCTACCAGAACCCCCCCCTCCCCCCCCCCCCCCCGGGGGATTTTTCCAGACAACTTTTTTCGGAAACCTTGACCATAGAGCTATTCAAATCAGGTTGTTTGCAAATTCCCTACTGGTGGGTGTGGCCGTGAGGGCGTATTTTCAAAATGGCCGCCAAAATCCCTGTTATTGACCATGCCACGTGGGAGGACGGGTTACACTTTTGGTACCACCGCTAAAAATGCATTGTACATGTAAAATAGGTGTCCCCCCCCTCCTAACCCGAGACCATGCTCAATAGACTGGAAAAACATTTCTAACCCAAGAGGTCATTCAGAGGGTAGACCATCCTTTCAAGATAGTGCTTGAATTGCAGGGCAATACTGATTTCAATGTTTACATGCTTGCAATGGAACATTAAATAGCCAGAACGTTTAAATCTTTGGTATAAGTGTCCAGGGACCTTCTATCCATCTGTTCAGACCGTAAGAAAAAGATTTGTGCCCCCAAACACAGTTCATTACCCCCAACATATAACGCCTCCCGATGGAGCCCCTTGGTGCGTCCGTATAAAACAAAAATCGGTGCCTCCCAAAGTTAAAATTAGAGAGACAATTGACCATTGCGTGTGGAATTTGAATAATATCTGGTACACTGACTTGTTCACACAGCTTGGCACAGTTTACAGTTAAATTCTCCAGACCAAAGACACTGTTGCTATACACGTGATTCGGGGCAAGCCTTACGCTAGCAACCCCCGGCTCTGGAATGGTCTGGTGTCTTTGTACCATTCTCAACCATTGTGAACAATGTATTGGTGCTGAGCGTCTCTAACGTAACTATGCAAGAGCTTGCCCCGAATCACGTGATATAGCAACAGTGTATTTGGTCTGGTTAATTTAAACTCAAGTCAAACTGTGCCAAGCTGTGTGAACAAGTCAGTGTACCAGATATTATTCAAATTCCACACGCAAATGGTCAATTGCAACTCCCTCTCCCAAGCACAAAGGGTGTTCAACGGATTGCCCAGACCTTCCGGCCAAGGGACGGGACCTGCTGACCCCTTCGGTGTAGCGCGCGTGCGATCCCGGACATCCAATGGCATCACAGACCTGTTATTGCTCAATCTCGCGTGGCTGAACACCACTTGTCCCTCTAAGCAGTCAGCGCCCTGCGCGGCGGCCGGCGTGACTATTTAGCAAGCCAGAGTCTCATTCGTTATCAGAATTAACCAGACAAATCGCTCCACCAACTAAGAACGGCCATGCACCACCACCTACAGAATCAAGAAAGAGCTCTCAATCTGTCGATCCTCACTGTGTCAGGGCCGGGTGAGTTTCCCCGTGTTGAGTCAAATTAAGCCGCAGGCTCCACTCCTGGTGGTGCCCTTCCGTCCATTCCTTTAAGTTTCAGCTTTGCAACCATACTTCCCCCGGAACCTAAAGACTTTGGTTTCCCGCAGACTGCCCGCCGCGTCATTGGAGAAACGCCGGCGGATCGCCAGTCAGCTTCGTTTATGGTTAGAACTAGGGCGGTATCTGATCACCTTCGAACCTCTAACTTTCGTTCTTGATTTATAATGAAAACATTCTTGGCAAATGCTTTCGCAGTCGGTCGTCTTGTGGCGACCCAAGAATTTCACCTCCCACATCGCAGTACGAATAATGCCCCCGTCAGTCCCTCTTAATCTTAAACCAACGCAATAGAAACGAGGTCCTATTCCATTATTCCATGCTCTGCTGTCCAGGCGGTCGGCCTGCTTTGAACACTCCAATTCTGTCAAAGTAAACGTTTGGGCCGCGCTCAGCTCAGTCAAGAGAACCGGGCGGAGAGACCGAGAGAAAGGCCAGGCGCGCAGTGGCGCGCCTTGCGGCGGACCGCCAGCCTGCGCCCAAGATCCAACTACGAGCTTTTTAACTGCAGCAATTTTAATATACGCTATTTGAGCTGGATTTACCGCGGCTGCTGGCACCAGACTTGCCCTCCAATAGATCCTCGTTACAGGATTTAAAGTGTACTCATTCCAATTACAGGGCCTCGAAAGAATACGTCCTGTATTGCTATTTTTTGTCATCACCTCCCCGTGTCGGGAGTGGGTAATTTGCGCGCCTGCTGCCTTCCTTGGATGTGGTAACCGTTTCTCAAGCTCCCTTTCCGGGATCGAACCCTTATTCTCCGTTACCCGTTACGACCATGGTAGGCTCATAACGTACCATCGAAAGTTGATAGGGCAGACATTCGAAGGATCCGTCGCCAGTGCGAGGACCGTGCGATCAAGAGTTATGGTTATCAAGCCAGTTCACCAACGGAGCCGGGACGAGGCCGGGTTGGTCTTGTTCCTAATAAAAGCACGCCTCCCGGAAGGTCGGCGCTTGCTGGCATGTATTAGCTCTAGAATTACCACAGTTAGCCATGATGGGGGATGCGCTCCCAGGAACCATAACCGATTTAATGAGCCATCCGCAGTTTCGCTTGTGAAAGCTTTTACTTAGTGTTATACCGCCCCTTATTGTTTAAATGGAACTTTGTATTTGAACGGGCGTTAGGGAATTAGCAGATAGAGCAGTACCGGTTTCCTGAGTTCTGAATGTCAATTGAACAACTGAAATAACACGAATTGAAAAGGAATGGTTTCTATACTACAACTTCGGCTTTTATTTTAAAGTTATATTATAACGGAAAATGTACAATTATTTACTTACTGCGTGTCAGGAAACGTCCCTAATTGCCATATCTAATATCTTACCCTTCTTGTCCCTATACTGTAATGTACAACAGTCCCTACATAATGTGGATGAACCCAGTTCCCTGTATGATGTGAACCCGCTTGAGACCCGTCACGGAGTGCGACGTGTTCACATCCGATCTCCTTAAAGGATCCTGAATAGAGGAGACGCCTCATGATCAGGCCACATCGAACCATAGGGCAGCTCCATAGAAACGACAAGCCATGATCACAAAGCGTTCAATACCAATATTTTATCCCCAGACCATTTGCCAGGGACTAAAACCACACCGGGGTGACCCGTAGAACCAAAATACATGGGGGGCGGGGCTGTGGTGGGGGTGGGGGGGGGGGGGGTGGGGGGGGGGGGGGGGGGGGGGGGGGGGTAAGAAAGACTTTAAATACCAATATTTTATCCCCAGACCATTTGTCAGGTACTAAAACCACAATGGGGTGACACTTAGAACCAAAATACATACATGTGATGTAAGTCTGTGCTTGCATAACAGCACAAATAGGTTTTTAGTGAATTTAAGGGGGAAAATTTGCCCCCCCCCCCCCCCCCCCTAAGTCCTTATTCCACCAGTATTCATTTGGCAAACAAGCAGATATTGCAATGGTACACTATCAGCTACCCAAAAAAAGTGGTCTCCGAAAATCCCCCGGGGGGGTGGGGGGAGGGTTTCGGTCGGTAGCCCATGGACTATTAGTAATTGGTTCAAAATCATAATCTCAGAATATTATCTGCTCTGAATATTGAGCTTCGTCAGGGTAGTTGTCAAGCTCCATTTTTTAGATTTTGAGAACTTTTGCTGCTTTAAACGATACAAAAAATAATCATCAACTAATAATCAATGATCCATTCGTTTTGTTGTTCGTTTACAGACTCATCAGTCATAGAATCCACCAGCGTCTTCCACTAAACATCTCTGAATCTGCTGAGAATGATGGAGTCCCACAGGCTGACACCTATCGCCCTATTGTGGGTAGTTGGTCTGTCGTTGAGCATCATCTGTATGAATGTTGGTGTGACATCAGCCGAGTGGCTTGCCAATCTATCAGACTACGAGTTGGCCAGCTTTGACAATCCTGACACATTAGATAAAACTTATGAACGCGCCTCAAAGTTCAACCACTTTACCTTGAGTGATCATGGTGACGTCTATGTCGGAGCTGTCAATTGGTTGTACAGGTTAAATGGTAGTTTGGAAGAGATACAGAATGTTACAACCTGTGATGCCAGCAGGCCAAATGTCGACCCCTGTCACCTTACAAACAACTACAACAAGATACTGGTAGTTGACACTACTCGGCCAGACAGTCTGATAACCTGTGGTGGTGTGTATGGTGGTATTTGTCAGTTACGGCAGTTACAGGATATCGGTAGCGTGACGATGGAATCGGTTCCCTACGTTGCAGGGTTTGAGAATGCGTCTACTGTTAGTCTAATTGCTGCAGGGAGAGATGGAAACCCAATGCTTTACGTTTCTAATGCTATTTCATATACTGATATTGAGAATATTGCATCAAAAAGCTTTCCGACAATAGCAAGACGAGGCCTTCCAAGTACAATTTTTTTGTCGGCAGTGATGGCGGAAGATTTGGTTTTTTTCAATGAGTTGGCAAGAATAGCTAAATTTCGCATAAAGTATGTTCTAGCATTTGACAATAGTGGTTTCACTTACTTTGTCGCCTCTCAGAAAGAGGATTTGAATCCTGCCCCGTTTGTTTCTAAGATAAGCAGAGTTTGTCAGGATAGTCCAAACCTAAACGCTTACACAGAGATCACCCTGGAGTGCCGTGGATCAGATGGCAGTGTGTACAGCCTGGTACAAGCAGCTCACTTTGGACCAGCAGGACGTGATCTAGCAGCATCGTTAGGTCTCCATGACGACGAGCAGGTACTGTATGCTGTGTTTGCCAAGAACCAGGGAGCACCGGGTACCAGTGATGTACCCACGGATCACTCGGTGTTATGTGTGTACAGGATGACGGATATCTTGGCTTCCTTCAGAGAAGCAGTGAGGGGATGTATTCAGGATAGCGTTATTGATAGTAGTACAGGCATTGCTCTGTCTGCTCCCAACCAAATTGGCTATTTGGAGGGTTCTTTCTGTAAAAGCTACACGGTAAGTCAACTTTTTCCTTAATTCATATTGTTTCTTTCCTAACAGTATGTAGCCAAATTAGGAGAAATCCACTGGGGGCGATTCCATGAATGTGGTCGAGGCTACTCAAATAGTAAATGAAGATGTGGAACGGGAAGTTGTATTTACAGTTATTTTATTACAACAACTTAAATTTCCAAAAGAACTAAAAGGCGCCGAAAGAACGGGCAGGCGCCGAAAGAACGACAACCAATTAGATGTCTGTAATCAAGTCTGAAATTAAAGAAAACAAAATGTACAGTTCATTAATTTCTTATTCTAAAATTACAACTCAGTATCATTGCAAGTATTTACAAGACTTGAACAACAATCATTTAATTTAAGATAATTGAAAAATATAATAAACCAGTGTGTACTCACCGCCTTGGACGACCAAGCTCGTGCCACACAACCCGTGTACGAATATATCAGTATTAAGGTGTGGCTAGAACAAAAGTCAAAGGACCAATGCCTCAAACACTGCCTTGCGCCAACAAGAAAACTAAGCAAGCAATTAACAAAGCAAAAGAATGTAAAGTATGCAACAATGGGCCTATTGTTTAATGCAGCACGCGAGGGCGCAATTACAAACAAAGTTGTTTAAGTTGTAGAGGGCAGTATTTCCTAAATTATAGAGGGAGCTATAATTATAGCTATGTCTATTGGAAGCTCTATATATATATATATATACATGTATATGGGAAAATAGTCCTGGGGCCTGTCGAGGAAGGCGACTGGTCACACTCACCCCCTAATTAAAAGAGAGAAAAAAATCAACACCACTATAAGAAAAAAAAAAATCTATACGACTATGGAGATATGAACAACAAACCAACAAACTACACGACCATGTAGAAAATAGTGTTTGAATGAGATATATACCAAAGATCGGGCGCTCTACATATGCACATCTTAACATAATGTCTGCCGAGGATAATGGATGGTATAAACCTATATATCAATATAAAGTCATTTGAATTATCTCGCGGTCCATACTTAGTATATAACTAAGAACGAGTTGACCTCATATGGACAAGTAAAGACTTTCTAAATGTACCATCAAAAATGGTTTAATATACAATTAGGCTACTATTTATCCAAACGTCTTTCGACCTAATAAAAATATTTAGAAGGGTGTTATACAAAACAGTCTAATCTAGGATGTCCCTAGAAACGAGTTTACCTCACTAAACTGTTGAGATCTAATTTATTCTGACTGTCCCCAATAATTGAAGGACTACACGAAAGACCGTACCGACCTGCAAGAAAGTGTTTATTAAAAACGTAATAGGTAGCTAAAAGAAATTGCCTATTTAAAAGAAATTGTCTATCTGAAAGTTACTTCATCAGTTCCTCAGAATAAAATTGGACCATCAATAGTATGTACATATGGTCGAGAGTGCGATAAAAGATTGTCCATCACTAGTATTTGACTAGTAAATAGAGATAACCTCAAATGGACCTTAAATCTAAAAACTCCCAATTTGGCCATTATCAGACATACGAAAAATCCTAATAAAATGAAGATCTGATTAATTTTCTCCAAACAAACTATTCCCTAAAAAAACATCTATAATATCAGTATTAAGGAAACAAATCCAAGTATCTGGCTGCACGTAAATACGTGTATTTAAAATCAAATCTTCATATATTTACAGGGCCTTTTCAACCCTAACCTAAACATGTCTATTTATCCACGTTGGGTTTGCTAATTACCAATACAAAGTGGTTTTAGACGAAATTAGGATAAAAAGAAAACTCAGTTTACCAAGTACTAGTTATGCTATTAATACAGGTAAAATAGAATGCAAGCATTAAAACGATCTGAAAAGGTTTAAATTATATCTATCCTGGATTCACATGAACTAGGGTCATTTCTCCTAAAGGACTCGATCAGTCCAAGGAAAAATTCACCATTTCATGCGGCTATGACCATAATTTTATTCCTACTACTTATGGGGTAGAAGATAATTTGAAAATAAATCCATGTTCTAGCTCCAATCCACTAAAAAGGAATTACAAGCCAGCATACCTTAACCTACGCAGCGTGTGCAAAGCAGCAGATACGTTGGTAATGTAACGGTACACGGAGACGGGAGAGAAGCAAGAGGGTAGCAGTTGCCGTGAAGATAACGAGCGGGGAGAGGAAGCATGAGGTGCAGAAACCGCAAGCGTCCTGTCCGAATTTCAACCTGAACTCAAAACAAGCGTTATGTCGCGAGCACGAGTAATAATCAGTGTGTAGCAAGGCAATGCTGAGGCAAAAGTCCACCGATAACTACACATGATCAGGAAGTATGGAACGGATGTCACGAATGGCACGAACGTGGTCACCCCGGCAGAAGTCTACACGCAGATATCCAGTATGCACAAAAAATAGAAAGAAGAAGACTTCTCCAAGGTAATTTATCAATTAATTTTACACCCAGTTATACTCAATTACTATTACAAAAATTACAATCCTTCTCAAATATTAGGGTACCAAATATGCACAAAAATCACATTATTTAGAGTTATTACGATAGGTGAATTTTAATAAAAGTGGTAACTTAATAATCTGATGATGTCACCAAAATGTCTATTTAGTTACCAAAATTGTTTTAATTCGGTCACCAACAATATTTTGTATCTACGTTGTAGTATATCACATATCAATCTCCAATCCTTTCATTCGTGTACATTTATATAGTTATAGTACTTCGCTGTCTGTCAGGAATTACCTTCACTTTTATACAATTAAAGCAAAATACAGAGAAAAATGCGTTTAAATTTGTAATTACCTTTAATTGAATCTTTAATAAAATCGTCAATTGAATCTTATATTTATAAATAAATAGACAAATGAGTGTCGATACTTTTACTCTTTTTCAGCTTCTCCGGTTTTAGCAGTCTTTAGCCAGCCGGGGTAATGAGACTGCAGGGCGGATGGCCAGTAGACACTCTCTGGACGGCAGGAACAGACGGGGTCCCTGGACGGCAGGAACAGACAGAGTCCTGGGACTGCAGGAATGGGCGAGGTCCCTGGACGGCAGGAACAGACGAAGTCCCTGGACGACCGGAACGGTCGGGGTCCCTGGACGGCCGGAACGGTCGGGGTCCCTGCAAGAATGGGCGAGGCCCCTGGACGGGGACTGCAGGAACGGGCGAGGTTCCTGGACGGCCGGAACAGACGAAGTCCCTGGACGGCCGGAACGGTCGGGGTCCCTGAACGGCCGGAACGGTCGGGGTTCCAGGATGCCGTCGCAACACCAATACGTGACTGTCGTTCTTTTAAAAATGTTAATGTTCACATCAACAAAATGATTCTGAAAGAATCAACTGCCGACTACGCCATTTGTAGCCAAATTAGGAGGAATCCACTGGGGGCGATTCCATGAATGTGGTCGAGGCTACTCAAATAGTAAATGAAGATGTGGAACGGGAAGTTGTATTTACAGTTATTTGATTACAACAACTTAAATTTCCAAAAGAACTAAAAGGCGCCGAAAGAACGGGCAGGCGCCGAAAGAACGACAGCCAATTGGATGTCTGTAATCAAGTCTGAAATTAAAGAAAACAAAATGTACAGTTCATTAATTTCTTATTTTAAAATTACAACTCAGTATCATTGCAAGTATTTACAAGACTTGAACAACAATAATTTAATTTAAGATAATTGAAAAATATAATAAACCAGTGTGTAATCATCGCCTTGGACGACCAAGCTCGTGCCACACAACCCGTGTACGAATATATCAGTATTAAGGTGTGGCTAGAACAAAAGTCAAAGTACCAATGCCTCAAACACTGCCTTGCGCCAACAAGAAAACTAAGCACGCAATTAACAAAGCAAAAGAATGTAAAGTATGCAACAATGGGCCTATTGTTTAATGCAGCACGCGAGGGCGCAATTACAAACAAAGTTGTTTAAGTTGTAGAGGGCAGTATTTCCTAAATTATAGAGGGAGCTATAATTATAGCTATGTCTATTGGAAGCTCTATATATATATATATATACATGTATATGGGAAAATAGTCCTGGGGCCTGTCGAGGAAGGCGACTGGTCACAGTAACATAGAGGGGCTACGAAGGCCTGTGCATAAGATGTCCATTAAAGTTATACACCATTTGCAGACATTTCGAAACAAATTACTACTGAATTATGAGGAAATATCTTACTTATTTGATAGTAAATAATGAATGTAGGCATTCAGCAAAAGGATTGCGCTAGATATCCTGTAATTGTTCAAATACAAATTATAAAAACAAATTTACGATCGCCGGACGGCGAAAAAAACAAGAACAACACAAGAACCACTGCCTGACGCCGGTTGAAAGTTTCTTGCTTTTCTCAGCATCCATGATTGTACAACTTTGGAGAGGGCAGTTAAACGATATATTTACTATAAAATACAACCCCCAAAATCCACCAATTCATGATAATTCAAGTAATTACCAATGGTGTTTCCTACCTTTAAATAGCACAGCAGTAGCACACCAACATACCACAAGTTTAAATAGGTGACACTCCGACTGAAATTCCAACATAATTTTGGCTGATGTGTAATGTATAGTCGCCTGAGATAATGCAGTTGAGTGAATTGGTGGCATGAAGGTTCCGCATCTAGTCAGGTAGTATCTTTACCCAAATAATCTTTACCCTTAAATTTAATACAAATAAATCTAAATTAGTCAGGCAGATTGGTACAAGATATGATGTAATTGTTCATTTGATGATGAAAGCATGAAAGCACACAGTACGAGTATGTGTATTTTAGTTCATGTCACGTCACGCGATCGCCATATTAGGGATAATTATGCAAAGATTGAAAGGTCAGCAGTACGCGAACTTCTACAGTTAACTTTTGGCCAATGAGAATCATGGGTTCCGCGTGGGGAAGCTGGGCTTTTGGCGGGTTCGAATTGTATAGCCACTCTGTCACAGCCGAATTCCAGAGTCAACATCTCAATTGTTTGTTTGGTAAATTGTATCCCACCACCACCATGTCTCCACCATATATTGAGTTGGTTCCCAATATAGCACACGCATGTGTCATGAGATTATGTTAGTTTTGCTTATGAATTATTCATATTTGGATTCCAGCAATTGTTGTGCTTTTATTCACAATATAGCGCTCGCAGTGTCATGAGGCTATGTTCATGGTACTCGCAGATTTCATCAATTCTGGGGTATATGGTGACATTCCAATAAACAATGTAACCCTCAAAAGTTTCCCGAGGCTATAAGATTTATACTGTACTCATAGATGTCCTTGATTGGCTTTGTATAGTTTATAATTCCAAATAGCGCTCGAACGTACCATGAGGCTATAATACATTCACAATATTGCTGTACTCTGCATAAACATCACTTCTTCCAATATAGCACTCGCAAGAGTCAGTGTCTTTTTACTCATGGACATCCTTAGAGTGTTCGCACGTATCATGAAACTATTTGCATGGGCTGTAATAATGAATTTATTTTTGGCCTTGATATTTTACGTTTTTCCCTGCCTGGCCATTTTTTTCGGATTAAGACGGCCAGTAACACAAGTCCTCACAATTAGCGAGCAAATAATCATTCCGGCAGTAAATAATATTTTATGCAAATTGTTTGGTTGTCATAGCGCTAAAACGAATTTACCAATTTGTCTGACATTTAACAATGGTAGATGGAAGCCACTTTGTGGACTGGGGGTAAAATGCACACATCAGGTGCATGTGGTTGCCTCTTTGTCAATGGGCCTTTTGTTGCCCTGTATTGGTGGGACGGTGTTGCCCAGGGGCTTGGTGTTCCCCTGGACTGATCGGGCCTGGTGTTGCCCATTATAATGGTCTGGCCTGGTGTTGCCTAATATTGGTTGGGCCTGATGTTGCCCGGGGGCCTGCTGTTGCTTTGGGAATTGTTATATTTTTACTACCAGTATGCCCTTTCACTGGTATCCGAAATAAAACGTACACGTACGAGACTGTTGCATAACTCAATAACTTGTCTCCTTTGTCCGAGTATAAAGATAGAATAACGTGCAATGGCAGCCATTTTAACATATTTGAAAATTGCTTGTTATTCGACCTGTAATTAAGGACAAAACTGCTATGGCCCTATAGCCAAATATCTTTCTGTTGACAAACTGACATTACTGTGCTTTTATCATTTGATTGAACAATATTTTCACCAATTATTGATCATTGACCTAATTATACTTTGTTGAATATTCGTAATTATTTTCCCAGGTGTCAGTCCCTGAGAGAACCCACAAAACAAAAAAGCTTCCCTACTTTTATTATCTCCTGCAAACGAACTATTATCAATTTTGGTTTTTGCAAAGTCAACTAATTTGTCTTATTTGTTCATAATCCACAGATTGACATCCTTGACCGATATTTTTGCATTCCTGTAACTGATGATAGACTAAAGTTACCACTGTTCAGGTATGCCAAGGGCATCGATCCATTACCATCTACAGCTGTACTAGAACTCCCAGGTAAACTCCCTCATACAGGCCATTTTGCTTGGCTAACCAAATAGCTATTAACTTCACAAGATTGATCAAGGTAAAACAACTTTGTTTTGCTATTAATTAATGTACATTTGAAATGTTGGTGTGTTTCCTTAGGTACTCTGATGTCTTCTATCATCACCAGCATTGAAGTCAACCACACTGTGGCTTTCATCGGGACATCAAGTGGAAATCTACTCAAGGTGAAATATTTTACAATATTATCACAAAATGTGATATAATGTCTTTAAACATTGAACAGCAACACGTAGTTGGATGCTTAAATTTAACTTCTCATATATATACATTGCCTTTAATTAGTCAGCCAATACATTTCGGCTGTAACTATGTGTTTTCTTCAAGAAAAAAGTTGGAAGTAATATAAAATACATTGCAAAGCGTAACGTAAGAACCCAGTCACACGATAAAGAGAAGGGGTTCGCCCCGGTGTTTCTGGCATTTCGTTCATCCCCCTACTGGTTTCTTCAGGCTTACGACCTTACAGTGCCTTAATTGGGCGCTTTTGAGGAATCCTCAGTTTCATTGCTGAAAGAAATAATAAAATAAAATAAAAATTAAAGAACACCATAACACCTTTCATACCCATAGTGACTCTTTGATTTTGGAATAGGACAGATTAGCAGCAACAACACACAGTGACGTCAAGCCCCGTGTATTTTGGCCCACGATTTGAAGAGATCACCAATTCAAGCCGATATAACAGTTAAATGTTAAGTTGTCCCTATAGGCCCTAAAGATTCCTGAACCCTTAAATTTTTGTTTCTAATTCAGGTTCACATTGAGAGTAATACCACATCCAGATTGTATGAGAGAGTTTCGCTAGACACCAGTCCAGTACTGACAGACATCAAGATTGACGAGGAAACTAGAGTCATGCATGTACTCACTGAACAAAAGGTATGCTAAAAAAAAATACTTTTAGAATATTGTCATCAAAGTATTTGAAAAAAGTATTTAAATTAATGTTAAATAGATCTATTTAACTATTGGGGGCTGTGTTCTTTGGCCTTAATTATGAATGCAGATGCAAACAAAATGTTTGGTCATTTTGGTCATTAGATTCGATTGTTTCTATTGTCAGGATTTGCTTTTTTCCTTTCAGTTGATCAAGATGCGTGCTGAGAATTGCAGTCAGTACACAGCCTGTGAGACGTGTATTGGGACTGATGCAGGGAATGATGGAGACCCATACTGTGGATGGTGCACTCTGGAAAGAAGGTTAGTCAACAGGGGATGTGGAAATCACTCATTTGTTGGTTGGTCAGGTTGTCAGTTTGTATTTGTGTTGAGAATTGTGGTCGTTACACAACCTGTTGGAGGTATATTGGGACTGGTGCAAGGAATGATGGAGACCCATACTGTGGATGGTGCAGTCTGAAAAGGGGGTTAGCAAAACAGGATTTCTCTCACAATTATTTGTGATAATAAGTTCATAATTGGTATATGTATAAGTATATGTTTGGCTCGGATAATGTTCACCGTTTTGTCTGTACATAACCATGAATTTGTGATCATAGGAAAAATGAATGGAGCGTTTACTAAAATAAAATAGAAAATAGCTAAAAAAATAGAAACGATTAATTATTTTTTCATTGCACAAATAATCTGAATTTTCAAACAAATTTATCCATAAGATGCACACGATATTCAGACTGTCCATCCCCTGATGTGTCTACTCGTTGGTTGGCCTACAACGCTGCTGAGTGCATCAATATCACCAATGTAGCTCCTAATGACAGCCTGTCAATTACTGTCACATCTTTCCTATATAGATGCACACGATATTCAGACTGTCCATCCCCTGATGTGTCTACTCGTTGGTTGGCCTACAACGCTGCTCAGTGCATCAATATCACCAATGTAGCTCCTTATGACAGCCTGTCAATTACTGTCACATCTTTCATATGTAGCACACGATATTCAGACTGTCCATCCCCTGATGTGTCTACTCGTTGGTTAGCCTACAACGCTGCTCAGTGCATCAGTATCACCAGTGTAGCTCCTTATGACAGCCTGTCAATTACTGTCACATCTTTCCTATGTAGATGCGCACGATATTCAGACTGTCCATCCCCTGATGTGTCTACTCGTTGGTTGGTCTACAACGCTGCTCAGTGCATCAATATCACCAATGTAGCTCCTTATGACAGCCTGTCAATTACTGTCACATCTTTCCTTTGTAGATGCACACGATATTCAGACTGTCCATCCCCTGATGTGTCTACTCGTTGGTTGGCCTACAACGCTGCTGAGTGCATCAATATCACCAATGTAGCTCCTTATGACAGCCTGTCAATTACTGTCACATCTTTCCTATGTAGATGCACACGATATTCAGACTGTCCATCCCCTGATGTGTCTACTCGTTGGTTGGCCTACAACGCTGCTCAGTGCATCAATATCACCAATGTAGCTCCTTATGACAGCCTGTCAATTACTGTCACATCTTTCCTATGTAGATGCACACGATATTCAGACTGTCCATCCCCTGATGTGTCTACTCGTTGGTTGGCCTACAACGCTGCTCAGTGCATCAATATCACCAATGTAGCTCCTTATGACAGCCTGTCAATTACTGTCACATCTTTCCTATGTAGATGTACACGATATTCAGACTGTCCATCTCCTGATGTGTCTACTCGTTGGTTAGCCTACAACGCTGCTCAGTGCATAAATATCACCAATGTAGCTCCTTATGACAGCCTGTCAATTACTGTCACATCTTTCCTATGTAGATGTACACGATATTCAGACTGTCCATCCCCTGATGTGTCTACTTGTTGGTTGGCCTACAACGCTGCTCAGTGCATCAATATCACCAATGTAGCTCCTTATGACAGCCTGTCAATTACTGTCATATCTTTCCTATGTAGATGCACACGATATTCAGACTGTCCATCCCCTGATGTGTCTACTCGTTGGTTAGCCTACAACGCTGCTCAGTGCATCAATATCCCCAATGTAGCTCCTTATGACAGCCTGTCAATTACTGTCACATCTTTCCTATGTAGATGCACACGATATTCAGACTGTCTATCCCCTGATGTGTCTACTCGTTGGTTGGCCTACAACGCTGCTCAGTGCGTCAGTATCACCAATGTAGCTCCTTATGACAGCCTGCCAAATACTGTCACATCTTTCCTATGTAGATGCACACGATATTCAGACTGTCCATCCCCTGATGTGTCTACTCGTTGGTTGGCCTACAACGCTGCTCAGTGCATCAATATCACCAATGTAGCTCCTTATGACAGCCTGCCAAATACTGTCACATCTTTCCTATGTAGATGCACATGATATTCAGACTGTCCATTCCCTGATGTGTCTACTCGTTGGTTGGCCTACAACGCTGCTCAGTGCATCAATATCACCAATGTAGCTCCTTATGACAGCCTGTCAATTACTGTCACATCTTTCCTATGTAGATGCACACGATATTCAGACTGTCCAACCCCTGATGTGTCTACTCGTTGGTTGACCTACAACGCTGCTCAGTGCATCAATATCACCAATGTAGCTCCTTATGACAGCCTATCAATTACTGTCACATCTTTCCTATGTAGATGCACACGATATTCAGACTGTCCATCCCCTGATGTGTCTACTCGTTGGTTAGCCTACAACGCTGCTCAGTGCATCAATATCACCAATGTAGCTCCTAATGACAGCCTGTCAATTACTGTCACATCTTTCCTATGTAGATGCACACGATATTCAGACTGTCCAACCCCTGATGTGTCTACTCGTTGGTTGACCTACAACGCTGCTCAGTGCATCAATATCACCAATGTAGCTCCTTATGACAGCCTATCAATTACTGTCACATCTTTCCTATGTAGATGCACACGATATTCAGACTGTCCATCCCCTGATGTGTCTACTCGTTGGTTAGCCTACAACGCTGCTCAGTGCATCAATATCACCAATGTAGCTCCTTATGACAGCCTGTCAATTACTGCCACATCTTTCCTATGTCGATGCACACGATATTCAGACTGTCCATCCCCTGATGTGTCTACTCGTTGGTTAGCCTACAACGCTGCTCAGTGCATCAATATCACCAATGTAGCTCCTAATGACAGCCTGTCAATTACTGTCACATCTTTCCTATGTAGATGTACACGATATTCAGACTGTCCATCCCCTGATGTGTCTACTCGTTGGTTGGCCTACAACGCTGCTCAGTGCATCAATATCACCAATGTAGCTCCTTATGACAGCCTGTCAATTACTGTCACATCTTTCCTATGTAGATGCACACAATATTCAGACTGTCCATCCCCTGATGTGTCTACTCGTTGGTTGGCCTACAACGCTGCTCAGTGCATCAATATCACCAATGTAGCTCCTTATGACAGCCTGTCAATTACTGTCACATCTTTCCTATGTAGATGCACACGATATTCAGACTGTCCATCCCCTGATGTGTCTACTCGTTGGTTGGCCTACAACGCTGCTCAGTGCATCAATATCACCAATGTAGCTCCTTATGACAGCCTGTCAATTACTGTCACATCTTTCCTATGTAGATGCACACAATATTCAGACTGTCCATTCCCTGATGTGTCTACTCGTTGGTTGGCCTACAACGCTGCTCAGTGCATCAATATCACCAATGTAGCTCCTTATGACAGCCTGCCGATTACCGTCACAGAGCAACAGGTGAGAAAATATATAGGGGTTTCTTGCTATGGAAGGCACAGATAAGCAGGTTCTTTGACAGTTTCTTATAGATGAAATAAACCTGAGACGTAATGACATCACACTTTGTTTACATGTTTGCTTTTCTATGTGAGCCTGGTGGCTCTTCCCACCTGGCTTCCTAGGAAAGCGCACATGATATTTGCTTTTGTTATCTTTGGTCTGTTTTTAGTTATAATGGCTTTGGTCTAAATTAATTGGACAGTTCTAAACTAACTTTCTGTGTTTTTCTTTCTTTTTCTAAAGATAAACCTGACTGTACAGCAGTTACCTGATCTAGGAACCGGTCAGAGTTATGAATGTCACTTTGGGTCGTTTGAATCTAATGCTACGAAGAATGGTGAAGTACTTGAATGTACATCACCTCCAAGAAAGGACATACCAGCCATTCCACAGGGAGGTAGGTACCAAGGGAGTCGTGTAGAACGGTGAAGTACTAGAGGGTACATCACCTCCAAGGGATGACATACCAGCCATTCCACAGGGAGGTAGGTACCAAGGGAGTCATATGTAGAACGGTGAAGTACTTGAGTGTACATCACCTTTAAGGGATGACATACCAGCCATTCCACAGGGAGGTAGGTACCAAGGGAGTCATGTAGAACAGTGAAGTACTTGAGTGTACATCCCTTCCAAGGGATGAAATACCAGCCATTCCACAGAGAGGTAGGTACCAAGGGAGTCATGTAGAATGGTGAAGTACTTGAGTGTACATCACCTCCAGGGGATGACATACCAGCCATTACAGGGAGGTAGGTACCAAAGGAGTCATGTAGAATGGTGAAGTACTTGAGTGTACATCACCTCCAAGGGATGAAATACCATCCATTCCACATGGAGGTAGGTACCAAGGGAGTCATGTAGAATGGTGAAGTACTTGAGTGTACATCACCTCCCAGGGATGACATACCAGCCATTCCACATGGAGGTAGGTACCAAGGGAGTCATGTAGAATGGTGAAGTACTTGAGTGTACATCACCTCCAAGGGATGACATACCAGCCATTCCACAGGGAGGTAGGTACCAAGGGAGTCATGTAGAATGGTGAAGTACTTGAGTGTACATCACCTCCAAAGGATGACATACCAGCCATTCCACAGGAAGGTGGGTACAGAGGGAGTCATGTAGAACGGTGAAGTACTTGAGTGTACATCACCTCCAGAAGATGGCATACCAGCCATTCCACATGGAGGTAGGTACCAAGGGAGTCATGTAAAACGGTGAAGTACTTGAGTGTACATCACCTCCAAAGGATGACATACCAGCCATTCCACATGAAGGTGGGTACAGAGGGAGTCATGTAGAACGGTGAAGTACTTGAGTGTACATCACCTTTAAGGGATGGCATACCAGCCATTCCACAGGGAGGTAGGTACCAAGGGAGTCATGTAGAATGGTGAAGTACTTGAGTGTACATCACCTCCAAAGGATGACATACCAGCCATTCCACATGAAGGTGGGTACAGAGGGAGTCATGTAGAACGGTGAAGTACTTGAGTGTACATCACCTCCAGAAGATGGCATATACCAGCCATTCCACAGGAAGGTAGGTACCAAGGGAGTCATGTAAAACGGTGAAGTACTTGAGTGTACATCACCTCCAAAGGATGACATACCAGCCATTCCACATGAAGGTCGGTACAGAGGGAGTCATGTAGAATGGTGAAGTACTTGAGTGTACATCACCTTTAAGGGATGGCATACTAGCCATTACACAGGGAGGTGGGTACAAGGGAGACGTGTAAAATATGTCTTGTAAACTGGAACATATATCCAACATTACTAACATTTGTTTATTAAACTGAAATTACGCATTGACGTTCACGGGAAACGTTTTGCTAAACCTCCCCACTATATAGCACCCTTTACTATTCATAAGGTGACCAATCGGAATTTTTTTTTTTTTATATATATTACGTCAAGTTAGTGATCCAAGACAACATGAATACTTGATGTAACTTACAATAATCATGAGCACTTAATTACCAGATTGTTTCAATACAATATTTTTGCCTAGATGATGCAGTCCGTGTTGATTTGAGTGTTAATTCTTCTGAAACTTCTGTTCAGTTCATCGACACCGACTTTTACTTCTACGAGTGTTCAACTCATACCTCGTGAGTACTACTATATTTAAATTCAAATTGTGAATAGCTTTAAATATATAATGATGCTTGTAATGTTTGTAGTTGTATTGTGGACACTATGTGCATTAAATATCCATTTTTGCTGTGCTACTGCTAGATCATATTTTTGTCATTTGGAATTGTTTTACGTAGTCTCCTGCTGACAGGCAGAGCATACTGTCTGAAACATTGAGTTTCCCTCCAGTTTATTTCAGAACCACACAACTCACTTAAGATAATTACCACATAGTGCTACCGCAAACAACTTATCATAGTTGAAGTTTTTGTTTTTGTTTTTTACGTAGTTGTGTATCCTGCGTTGGTAGTCGCTGGGACTGTGATTGGTGTGTGTTTGACAACAGATGTACCCATGAAAACTCCACGTGCACAAAAGACAATGAAATCATCATAACTGGAGATAATGTAAGAACAATAAAATAAATTAACAATCTAAGGAAAAACTATGTTTCGGAGCCATATCAATTAAATGTCATTTAAACTTATTTTGTTTTATTTGGGACTATAAGTCTTTAATACCTTTTACACAATTTATGCATTACCTTTTAGGCAATATATCTTAAAAACAAATAAAAAAGTTTATTTCACTGCCACTTGCATGGGAAATGTAGGAAATTACAAAGGTCAGGCGTAACCTGAACACCAACAAATATCACACTTTTGGACTCCTTATTTATAGACTAACCTTAATAATAGCACAGCCCCTTTCTCCCAATGAGCACCATGGGGCCATTTCAGAAATAAATTCTGGAATTCTTGGTTTTTTTTAGAACCACATAACTCACAAAAGAGAATTATCCACATGGTGCTACCTCAAATTTGCGTTTTCACCAAATCTGAAATTTTGTTTAATTACAGAACCCAACCGCTGATGCAATAAAAGGACCTGCCTTTTGCCCTCAGCTGTTGGGTCAGACTGCTGAAGTGTTGCTTCCTAATAACATTATGAGGACTATCACTGTCGTGACGAAAAACCTGCCAGACGAAGCTATGGTTGGTTTTTTTGTTATGTAATTACTGTATCTTAGATAGATCAATGAGGACTATCACTGTAGTGACGAAAAACCTGCTAGACGAAAATATGGTTGGTTTATTTGTTAAAACATTTTTTGATCGGAGTGCATTTGTGTGCCATTCGGCGCATATTTGGCACGCATGGTATTTGAAATTGCTTGGTCGACATACTTGCCTGAATGTACATAGATCCATTGAACAAAAGAGGACAAAATGGTTCACGATTGACAGAAAGTCCACGATTGAAATTCATGTGCAAAACCAATGGGAGGCCTTCCAAAGACAAAATGTACACAATGTACAAACAAAAAAGGGACAATAGGAGTCATTGAATTTTTGGAAGGTGTTTACACATGTGTTACTGGGTTAAGGTGTATCTATTATTGATAATTATATTATAAATTACGAAGAGCTTCAGGTTTTTAATATAATTTTGGTCATCAAATCGAACAAAGCCCTGATTGATGTTGTACATTTGTTGACGCCTAAACTGACGACACTTGCAGATTTCCAGCTACGAGTGCAGTTTGGCTGTCGAGGGATCACTTCAAGCTGTCATTGCAGAACGTGTTGGACATACAATCACATGCCAAGCTAAAGCTGTAGGTTTTTATTTGAAATATTTGTTAATGCTCTTTTTGTGATACTTTGTCTGTTTTAAGAATACTGTTAAATCACTTGGTAGTTTGTGATGAAAGTTTGTGGTGCATATATATAAGCCCATTTTGAATGAAGAGGCTGCTGTATTCAGCTGCAGTAAACGATGATCATTATTATATTTGTTTCTATTCAACAGTACACGTATCTGTCAAATGATGAACCAGAACTTGTTGTGGTATTAAGTGTGACCTGGACTGACATGAGTGGTGTTAAGCATGCCCTGGATGACATACATGGAAACAATGGTAATTAGATATGTGTTTTTCACGTGAACAAATACTGTTGTTTGGAAAGGGAACACTCCTATGTGTCCCGGGTTCTATGCGTCCCGGGTTCTATTTAACCCTAACCCTACCGCTATACCCATAACCCCTAACCCCTATACCCCTATACCCCTATAACCCTAAACCCCTATACCCCTATAACCCTAACCCCTATAACCCTAACCCCTATAACCCTAACACCCTATAACCCTATAACCCTATAACCCTATAACCCTATAACCCTATAACCCTATAATCCTATAACCTATAACCCTATACCCTATACCCTATACCCTATACCCTAACACCTAACCCTAACACCTAACCCTAACTGGGACACATAGAACCCGGGACACATAGGGATGACCCCGTTGGAAAATGCCTTTTTTGTCTATGTACACACGTTCATCTGAACTGGCCTTCTGTTTCATAAAGAAATAAACAATACGCCTTTTGACGTATCTTGATGTCGTGACATTTATTTTATCCATAACATGCTCCTATCTATGTGCATACCAAATATCTACTCAATTAAACCAATAGTTGTGGAGATAGGGCTTCTAAATATATCCATTTTTTGTTATGTAACTTGACACCTGGGGCCAATTCCATAGAGCTGCTAAGCACAAAAATGTGCTTAGCACAAAAAAGTCTTGCTCTTTAAAAACAGGTTACCAGCCAAAATTATACGTGTTTTTCATGCTAAGCAAAAAAACAGCCGATTATCAATCCAAAACAAAAAATATCACGTGAAAACTTGGTCTGTAACCTTGTTTTTGCCAAGGACGAATTGTCATGCTAAGCAAATGTTTGTGCTTAGCAGCTCTGTGAAATCGGCCCCTGATGACATCATGATGACGACATGCAGATGGTAGCTTAAATGCCTAGTAGTCGGAAGAAAACGTGTACAAACCCTATGGAGAAATGTCTATACAAATATATAAAATCTCATTGAAAACAAAGGTTTTTTCGTACCTTGCCAAAACAGTTTTAAAAAGAAGGAAAAAAGGGCCTTGAAACAAGAGTTGCTTCAGCGTGTGCCGAAACAGTTAACAGTACGTAGCTGATCATGAGGGCAATGTGTTTGTCTAATTATTTGTGAGGATTTGAACCTTTTGTTTCTCACAGGAACCCTTTACAAGTGTGCAGTCCAGAAGCCAGACTGCAGTCGATGTGTTACAGCCCGCCCTGAGCTTAGATGTGTCTGGTGTGGTGTCATGCCATCCGTGTTTGGAGTTTGCGAACTAGATGAATCTTGCGATCAAAACGTGGTTACTTTAAACAACGGGATGAACTGCCCTGACCCAGTTCTTAACGAGGTAAATTTCTCATAATTCTTTCCGTACCCTTAATTAACCCCAATTTAACCTTATTCCAACCCAACTAGTGTTGGTATATTTATGTTTTGGACCCCGAGCAATCGATCTAAAATTTGCGAAGGAATATTCTACCTCTATTAGGAGCTGTACTTTAGGGAGATATTGAAATGGCGTGATGCTATTCATCCTCACTCGCAGCTGATAAGCTGAATTGCTATAGGACACGTCTACAACGAGGCCGCGTCAATGGCATGTAGGCAATCATCTGACCGCAGAGCACAGCCAGAGATTGATTTATTTTGCTCACAATAATCAGAAACGAGACAATATTTTGTGCAGCATTTTAAGATCAGCGCAGTGAGTTTCTGCCTTCACAGGTACCCATACTGCTGGTTAGAGAGAGGCAATTGTAGCAAAGTGTCTTGCCCAAGAACACCAGTACCATGTTCCCGTCCGTATTTTCCAACATGAGTCAGTATTACCCACGAGTTGAACCAGTATCCATACATTGGACAGCAGCCTCCCACATAAGGACATACTAGATAGGTCTACAGTCAACTCAACTGACTATTTGAATTTACACATTTTTTTACCTAAACAGTCTAAGGATACTCAACCAATCTCTCCTAACAGGTTATTCTCGGTTACTTCAGCAATTAAAGTTAACAACACATTACACAGCTAAACGATATTTAACTTTCTTATGTGAAGTACGTGTCGTGGCCTCGTGGTCTGGAGCATTTAATTCGCAGTCTGTGGGTATAGCTGCAGGTTGTGGGTTCGAGTCCAGCCTGGGACTATGGTGCGTGTGCCCTTAGGCAAGTCACTTTGTCACTCATTGCTTCTCTCCACCCAGGAGTAAATAGGTACCTGTGAGGGCAAAGATGGTTGTTATTAGCTGCTTTGCACTGAAATGGCAGCATTGAGCTGTATACACCCCAGGGAGCTGAGATGGTATTTGGAATGTTGCATTGTCCCAATGAGTAGAGATAATAATGACAGCAAGAATTCTATATTATTTTTATAATATTATAACATTTGCCATCTTTTTGCTATGATTGTTTTGTATTTCTAATTTGCCGTGAACAAAGCTATTGAACAAAGCTATTACAGGGATAATAGTGAAAGGAAGAGGAGGTAAGAGTGAAGAGTCGAATGTCAACAGTGTAGGAGAAAATCTAATCTGCACGGTGTTCACCGGTGTTTAAGTTAGGGTTAAGGAGCAGTAACCACTATCATCCATTGCGTCATCCCGTACATTTAACACGTAATCAAGGTTATGGTTTGACTGGATGGCATTAAAAATGACTTAGCACCCCGATTAGGACACAGTGTCCATCATGCTTAAAATGAAAAAAAAAAAAAAAAATTCAAATAAAACATCTATTATTCAATCGTACACTTATTCAGTGATAACACAGTTGTAAGCTTACCCCTGTCACAACCTAACTGGTGGTACTGCTAATGGTATTATTTAATAAGACTATAATACTTTCCGAGTAATAAGCATTTAAATCTCGGTTTCCTTTTTTTAAAAACTGTATTGCTTGTCTATACTTAAACTCACGTTGAAGGTATTTCCGTTGACTGGGCCAATCGAAGGAAACACAGTCATAGATGTGATGGGAACTGACATTGGTCGGGCATTCGGTGATGTCGTGTCAGTGATGGTTGGCAATCAACCTTGTAATCTGGATGGATTGAGCTCGGACTATAAAATAGGAGCAAGGTAAAAACAAAATATATTGTTTTATTTTAAACAAATGTAAAAGATTAATATTATCAATGTCAATGTTAATATAAATTTAAGAAACATGTAGCGCTTGTCAAGTTTGAGTTTACAAATTTATTGCCCTACTTTATTTGATTGGTTTGGTTTTGGAGTTTATAAGTGCCGGTAAGAACCTTGTCAGATTTTAATGAGATTTAGTGTGTTTTTTAGATAAGATAATAAGACATCGTTTGGTTAAGTGAGAGCTATTTTGTATTGCTATTTTAGTTTGGTAATAATTTTATCTTGAAAGTTAAAATGTAGCAAACAAAATCTTGCAGGGTCAGCTGCAGAACAGGACCAAAGATTGAGAGTGCTGAGTTGATAACGCTGACAGTCATAGGTGCAGACGGTACAATGCAGCACAGCTCAGGAACAGTCGACTTTAACTTCAAGGTTAGTGTGATTTGGTAAAGTAAAGTAAATCTTGCAGTGTCAGCTGCAGTACAGGACCAGAGATTGAGGGTGCTGAGTTGATAACGCTGACAGTCGTAGGTGCAGACAGTGCAATGCAGCACAGCTCAGGAACAGTCGACTTTAACTTCAAGGTTAGTGTGATTTGGTAAAGTAAAGTAAATCTTGCAGTGTCGGCTGCAGTACAGGACCATGCAGAGATTGAGGGTGCTCAGAGTTGATAACGCTGACAGTCGTAGGTGCAGACAGTGCAATGCAGCACAGCTCAGGAACAGTCGACTTTAACTTCAAGGTTAGTGTGATTTGGTAAAGTAAAGTAAATCTTGCAGTGTCGGCTGCAGTACAGGACCAGAGATTTAGGGTGCTCGTTGATAACGCTGACAGTCATAGGTGCAGACGGTGCAATGCAGCACAGCTCCGGCAAAGTCGACTTTAAATTCAAGGTGTGTGATTTGGTAAAGTAAAGTAAATCTTGCAGTGTCAGCTGCAGAACAGGACCAGAGATTGAGAGTGCTGAGTTGATAACGCTGACAGTCAGAGGTGCATGACGGTGCAATGCAGCACAGCTCGAACATTCGACTTTAAATTCAAGATTAGTGTGATTTAATTGGTAAAGTAAAGCAAATCTTGCAGTGTCAGCTGCAGTACAGGACCAGAGATTCTGAGTGCTGAGTTGATAATGCTGAAAGTCAGAGGTGCATGACGGTGCAATGCAGCACAGCTCAGGAACAGTCGACTTTAAATTCAAGGTTAGTGTGATTTAATTGGTAAAGTAAAGCAAATCTTGCAGTGTCAGCTGCAGTACAGGACCAGAGATTGAGAGTGCTGAGTTGATAACGCTGACAGTCAGAGGTGCAGACGGTGCAATGCAGCACAGCTCGAACATTCGACTTTAAATTCAAGATTAGTGTGATTTAATTGGTAAAGTAAAGCAAATCTTGCAGTGTCAGCTGCAGTACAGGACTAGAGGTTGAGAGTGCTGAGTTGATAACGCTGACAGTCATAGGTGAAGACGGTACAATGCAGCACAGCTCCGGCAAAGTCGACTTTAACTTCAAGGTCAGTGTGATTTGGTGAAGTAAAGTATTTTAAAGACATATTTTAAGACTTGTATGCCCCCTATAGCACAAACAGATGGATACACTAAAGGTGCTCCCTTAAATGGCTTTTACTTGAAGCGTCCGGAAATGACTACTGCTGTGAATTATAGTTTTAGTCAATTGTTAGTGATTATGGTCAATATACAACATATTTTAAAGTAAATAAAATGGTTAGAAGAGATAATTACCTTATTAGTTATCGAATGCAATTATTGTGTTTTGTTACCAGAATCCATCAGTTACAAAGTTTGAACCCCGCCTTGGCCCACAAGCTGGTGGGACTGTCGTGACTGTGGATGGTACAGCTATGAACACGGGACGAGATATCACAGCATTCATTGGTGACAAGCCTTGCACGATAATTACGGGGTAGCTTGATTTTTACCTCTTACGTATTTTTACGTCTTATAGTTCACTTCTGCGTCAGTTTCTTAAATTATGTCAATTCTTGCAAACAAATTTTTTACAGTCAGGATTTGTGTTTATTTTTCTCTCTTATTGGTTATCACTGGATGCAAACAAAATTAGAGGAACTTGTCATATTTGTTGCTGGTTACATAAAAGTAATTGATCATTCTCACAGAAGAGGACTCGCATTTCCGAAGTTTATCTCACAATTTTTCGTGAGATAAGTAAATTGTCACAGTAAAATCTTTAGATTCTGAAAGTATTCCAGATATTAAAACTTAGCATTCACAATTACCAAGACGCCAGTAAACAAAACATTTTGTTTCATGATAAAACAAGTATTTTTTTCCATAATTGTACAGCCGAGTTGAATCCATGTTAGAGTGTACAACCTCTGATGGCCACGTTGGATATGAAGGTGTTGTGAATATCTCCTTTGATGGCGCCATGAGAACCTCATCTGATATGTACAACTACACTGAAAATCCTACCATCACCAACGTGTCTCCTCTCAAAAGCATCATTTCGTGAGTCTACATTGTTTATAATTTACTTATACCCACTGTGGAGAATTACCCGTACAATTTACGGTCAAAAGGCCTGCAGCCAGTGCCACCCGTCTGCCATACCATACGGTCAGACCATAGTTGTATTTACTGATAACTGTATTTATTACGGTGAAAAGTCTATAAAGTGGCGGAATTTACAGTTATAATAGGGTATTGATCGGTAAATACAAATGTGACCTGCTCCCACAAAACCAGACATAAGTGTTTTTGTTTTAAAGTGAGATATTGGCATTTCATTCAGTACACATCTTCAGCTTTCATTTGGTACCAAAACCACTTCTATACCGTATACATGTACTTCCAATTTCTGATAATCTATTGAAAATTAGACGTATTTGGGAGATAAATTACCACTTTTAGGACACAGTTTGCCTCAATAAATGCATGATTTTTGTACTTTCTCATCAATAAAGTTGATTTTGTTTAACTGAAGGTTAAAGTATACATAATAAAGAATACACAAATTACAAAAAACAAAAATCGATGTCCGCCGGATTTTTTATCCCATTTCAACTTTGATGATCTGTATCTCGAAATAGCCTGTACAACTTATGTCGGGTTTCGTAGGAACGGGTCACAAAAATACGGTAGACGGGTGACGCTTGCTGCAGACCTTTCGACTGTAATTGCGCGGTATTTTGTTGTATAATGCCGGTATTGACAATGGCAGCATTAAGTAAATTGCATCATTTAACCTACAAGACCAAATTGATAAGAAAAATGTAATGGAATTCATGGCATACTTTTTGTTTTGTTTCTTCTGTTGTTTGCAATTTGTAATGTTGGTTTAAATATTATTATTGCATGTACATGTATTATTATAAAATACACTGAACTTTGTTTCACTTCCTCTATTGTGTTTTGTTTCATACAGGGGTGGTCGACAACTGACAGTCACCGGTACATTCCTAAACACCTGCAGAGACAGGCAGATCTTTGTTGAAAACAGCAAAGATTTTACAGAGGTAGGAAAAATGCAGTGACATAACAATGTCTCTCTTGTTAACAAAAATACATTTAAGAAAAATTAAGTAAAGCTGCATGCAAGAGGAAACATTCTGCACTGGTTCTGATAAAAGCCTGTGTGAATTGGAATAATAAATTCAAACCTTCGTAATAAATTAGAGCATAAAAGGGTCATTACTGCATTATAACGGGCAGGGTTAGGGGATGACCAATGGTAATGGACCAAGCCGAAGGCTCGGTATTTAATAAATACCTTATTATTTAGTGAATAAACAGTAAATTTGCTCCAATTTTTAAAAGCTGGGGCCATTACTACAAAATAATGCCCTCCACGTGATTGAGTCTCGACCAATCAGAAGCTATCAACTCTCCTAGGTTTTTATTAAACCAAATTAAACAGCCATTGAAAAAAACAGGGGGGGGGGGGTTTCTTTGTTTTATTGATTAGCAAAAGCAATATACATTGGAAAGCCAAAACAAAAATCACAAAAAATTAAGGTAATTGGAAAATATTATACCGTAAGAGAGAGAAACACTTCGTAAAGTTAACACTTGTTTAAAGAGAGAAAGCATGAAAAGTAAAGAAATAGATTATATGATTTTAGTATTATGATTACACAAAACAATAATGTTAAAAATATAATTCAAACTTCAATTTCTTATAGTGAAGAGTAAGGGTTTGATTTTTCATTGCAATCCTGTATCCAATGTCATGTTGATTAAAAACAAAATCCCAAACCAGTTAAGGAGAGCCTTTTCATTTAGAAAAAAATAACATTAAGTAAAAATAGAAACATAAGTTAAAAACCTGTTATTGGAAACACCAAATGGGTCTCATTCCACAAAAGGAGCCTTGTGTCGCACAGGTCGTAGTCAATAGTCAAATGTCACAGGAAAAGTCAATTTAAAGTTTAAGAAGTACTATGGTTTTATCTGTTCATATTTTAATAGCTAAAATGGAAATATAGTAAGTTTTACCTTTTTGGAAAGGTTATTGAAAGGAGATTATTGATATGCAAACATCTAAAAACCTTAATTTTCAACACAAGGCTCCTTTTGCGGTGAAACGATCCAAATAAGATCTCAATTTTCTCTAAACGGCCATTGTTGCTCATCACTTTGTTTATATCTAGGAATGCCAAGGGGAATCTGATACGGAAATGATTTGCAAGTCTCCGAATATAACAGGCCTGGACAGGAATAAAGAAGCCAATGAGACATTTGGATTTATCATGGACGGGGTGACAGATCTCCTGATGTGGTCTATGGACTACGACGTAAATTTGGAGTATTTTGAAGACCCGGTGTATTATGAGTTTGAGGATGGGACGCACAAACAAGATGGAGAAACTCTAACGATAATGGTGTGTGGTTCAGACTCTATCCGTTTGTTCACATCTTGTAGATGTAGGCCCTAGTTTATCAAACTTCATCGAATTGTAAGCCGTGTCCAAGTTACTGGCTGTGGCTTCCAATTACACACGAGTCCGTTGTAGTGGCTCCAGCAACTTTGCATAAACTTGTGTGTAATTGTGTGAAGCTTGTAATAAACTTGTGTGAAGCCGCAGCCAGTAATTTGGACATGGCCTTTAGGTCTGGGGGAGCAAGAAGTATCACATAGAAACTGAAGTTGGCACAAAATACATTTGATGCTCTTTTCCCATATTCACATCAATCTAAAATTCAACACAATTCTAGAACCAATCTGCTAGGATTTGATTTACATTTCGTTATTAATCGAGGAATTTGCTGTTAAAAAGTATAACAATCTTTCTAAAGGAAAATACATTCCTGGGGCTCTAGAAACTACCGTAAAACGTGGTCATTTTGGGGCCACTTTGGCAGATCGTTTATAGGAGTAAACAAAAATTGCGAGATTTATAAAACATCAAAACAAATCCAGTTGGATATAATTTTTCAACTCTTTCTTGATCATTGAGATTAATAAGAAAAAAATAATAATACAAGTAAAACCCTAACACAAATATATTTCAAAAAGCAGTCAAAGTTACCCCTGGGTGCCAAACTTACCCTTTTATACTTGACAAATTTTAAGGTATGAACATTTCACTTGCCATTTTTGTTTCAGGGAGTACGGATCGATAGTGCAATCACTGACTCGGAAATAAGGGTCTGGGTAGGAACCGGTATATGCAAAGTCACCTTGATAAGCGATACATCCTTAGCGTGTGTGATACCAGAAATCAATCCGGGGCCTGGAGACTACAAGGATGAAGACAAGGAGATGGGGCTACCTGTGGTCTGGGTAAGTAAAGAGACGAGCGCATCTTAAAGGTAGGATACACCATTGGTCATTGCTTGAATTATCATGAATGAGTAGATTTGGGGGGTTGTATTTATAGTAAATATCGTTTAACTGAGCTGTCCAAAGTTTTAGAATCATGGATGCCGAGTAATACCCCAGTCACAATTGGCTTGCGATGGGTTTGCGATTAGTTTGCGGCGGATTTCTAGGCATTTTCGGCCGGGGCCCCACGGGACTCCTTGCGGCCGCCGGGTCATTGTTTGGCATCGGGCGGGCATCGAGTTACTTTTAACTCGGACTTAAAACCTGGTGCGGCGTTTCGCATCGCAAACTGATCGCCAATAAATCGGTCGATGCCTAGACGATGTCCGGCAGGGCATCGCACACGTCGGGCGGGCGCCGAGCCAAATTGTGGACAACCCAGACAATCAATATATCGGCCAGGCGCCGCCCACACGCCGGCCGGGTCCCGCCAGGCGTCCGGCCGACTTGGCGGTGCCTGGCCGGAAATCGGTCATGCATCGGCCGGGGCTCGCAGGGTAAAAAAAGCGGCTCATCTACATCTACACACAGTTTATCACACAAGTTTCATAGTGCAAGTACTACATCTCTTCTTTAGCCACCAATGCAACAAGAACCAAGTTGTAGCGGTATAGCGTGAAAACGCCAACCTCTCCCTCAACCGGGCGACCTACACGCGCTGTGCAGGTGCCCGCAAGCGTTGTGGAGGTATCAACGGCATTTTCTTATTTAATGGCCCTGTCACACCAGAACATTGTAGGCCAACGCGTGAGTAGCGTGTTGTAATTTTGGCAACACGCTGGCAAACGCTAACCAACGCTAGGCCAGCGTTAGCAACACGATGAGCGCGTTACTCACACGCTGGGACACGCTGTCATACGCTGAGGAATGTTTTTTTCTTCAAAATAGCTACAATTTCCAGCGTTTGCCAGCGTGTGACTGCACACGCTGGCGGCGCGTTTTAGATTCGTTACTCACGCGTCGAACACGCTAGGCGATCGTTATCAACCCGCTACTCACACGCTGGCGTACGCCGGCGTACGCTTGCGACACGCTGGTTATGGCCCTGCCACACCAGGACGTTTTAGGCCAATGCATGAGTAGCGCGTTAAAAATAGTTGATACGCTGGCAATTGCTGAACTTTCACAGAAAAAGTCAAGTGGAACCGTGATTTCAGCGTGTTCATACAGGTTGATAACGGGTTCATAGCGTATGCCGGCGCGTAAGTAGCGTGTGAGGAACGCGCTCAGCGTGTAATGAACGCATCACTGATTTATATAAAAAATACGACAGCGGGTCGCCAGCGTGAGAGTAGTGGGTTGGTAACGATCGTCTAGCGCGTTCGACGCGTGAGTAACGAACCTCCAACGCGCCGCCAGCGTGTGCAGTCACACGCTGGAAAACGCTGGAAATTGTAGTTATGTTGACAAAAAATAAAAATTCTCAGCGTGTGACAGCGTGTCCCAGCGTGTGAGTAATGCGCTCAGCGTGTTGCTAACGCTGGCCTAGCGTTGGTCAGCGTTTGCCAGCGTGTTGCCAAAATTACAACACGCTACTCACGCGTTGGCCTAAAATGTTCTGGTGTGACAGGGCCATCAGAGGAGAGCTTCTGCCGCCGGCCGTTGATCGCTGGCCACTCGACAGGCGCACTACAGATGCCCGTCCGGCCGCCGTACGACCTGTAAGAATTGGTTGGCACCCTGCCGGATACCGCAGGGGTATCACAAGGACATAAGCAGGGCACCGGACGAGTGCCTGCCGGACACCGGCCGATGAACGGGCCAATAATTCGACCCCATTTCCAAGAAAGTCGGCCGATCGCCGGTCGGCGACCCCCCGGGCCCCGTCATGGCAGCGTACGGGGCACTTTTAATTGGGACTGTGACCACCATATCGCACGATCCTTCGCCGACCTCTACACGCCGGCCGATGCCTAGAAATCGCACACGCCGCCCGGGCTCCGCTTTAATTGTGACTGGGGTATAAAGCACGAAAAACAGCGGTTTTTTTCAACCGGCATCGAGCAGTTATTCTTATGTTATCTTTGTTTTTTCGCGCTCGCCGTCCGGCGATCGCGAGTTTTTCATTATAAAAGTCTATTTTTCGGAAGAATTACAGGATATCTAGCGCAATCATTTTGCTGGATGCCCAGAATCAACATTTACTTTCAGATGAATAAGATATTTCTTAATAATTCGGTAGTAAATATTTTCGATATCTGCAAATGGTTAGACACATATCACTGTAAAACAAAGAGTAGGGTAAATTATAATTGGGCACTGTTATATGCCAAACATTAGTTAATTTATAACATTGTTGATTATTTCAGGTAAAGATTGACTCATTAGTGTCATGATAATAAGGTATTACTGCAATACCAGCCAAAAAACTTAACAATTTTCAGTCTCTAGAAATCTAAAAGTTGTTGTTATGGTCATATAGGTTTTTATCCGAATAGAATCAACCCAATGAAAACGATCTTCTGAAAATGATACCTAGCTAGTTTTTATTTTAAGATATTCATTCCATATTGTAAGTATTTGTTGTCTTGATGATACCAAATGCTCTTTCATTTTTTTAAACTAGCTGCATTTTTTGGGTGTTATTTCCATTCAGGTGAAACACAGCAACCTTCTAGCTCGCATCGGTTACCTTCAATATACCTTGATTAACCCTACCCCCATCATCGTGTCGTCAACCAGTGGGGCTATCCTGGTGTGTATTCTATTCATAGTCATGTGTTTTGTAGCTCAGGTCTACGGAGCTAAGCGAGAGGCCAGATTAATCGTAGAAGACATGAGAGCTCTAGAGGCAGATTTGGCTGATGAGGTTAGGCAAGGTGAGCTTACATTGATTCTTAAAATAATATCAATATCTAATCAATTCAATTATGGGTTTCCTTCAAACTGCAATGGATCTGTAATTAGGAGTCAAAATGTTTGTGTCTGTGCTCTTGCACCACATAACGATCGAGGGTCGAGACACAAAAGAGTACAAAGGGAACAAAAGCCCCTCGTTCGACGGTATGAATGGCAAAATTCGGTCCTCGATCGTCGGGGCAAGCGCTAGGCAATGGGATTTGGGTATAACATAGGAAAAAAGGAAAACACAATATCAATCCTCGATCGTTATGTGGTTCACGACTGTGTGTACTGTTATATGTTACACTGAAATAATTTGTTTTTTTTATTTAGAACAACGAGTGATTATATAAGCAAAGTAACTGCAAAACAAACCAAGTTTGAAGTCAATTTTTATTGAGACTTGCATGGGAAATTACACAGGTCAGGAGTAACCAGGACACCAAAAATGTCACCCTTTTGGAGCCCTTATTTATTGACTGACCCATATGAATTTTAAGAACGTTGATTTTTACTGGACAGGTAGTTGTCCAATGCAAAATATTTATCTATTTATGATTGTATCAGTTGAAAGTCTGAGCCTTTGTGTTTTAGTCTTTGCTGAACTTCAGACAGACATGACAGACCTAACCAGTGACTTGGAAGGCTTTGAATATATCTGTTTATATACATTTTGCTGTTTTCTGTTTGTTTTGTTCTTGTCTTTTAGCCTTTGCTGAGCTTCAGACAGACATGACAGACCTAACCAGTGACTTGGAAGGCTTTGAATATATATGCTTGTATACATTTTGCTGTTTTCTGTTTGTTTTGTTATTGTCTTTTAGCCTTTGCTGAGCTTCAGACAGACATGACAGACCTAACCAGTGACTTAGCAGGCTTTGAATATATCTGCTTATATACATTTTGCTGTTTTCTGTTTGTGTTGTTCTTGTCTTTTAGCCTTTATTGAGCTTCAGACAGACATGACAGACCTAACCAGTGACTTAGCAGGCTTTGAATATACCTGCTTATATACATTTTGCTGTTTTCTGTTTGTTTTGTTCTTGTCTTTTAGCCTTTATTGAGCTTCAGACAGACATGACAGACCTAACCAGTGACTCGGAAGGCTTTGAATATATCTGTTTATATACATTTTGCTGTTTTCTGTTTGTTTTGTTATTGTCTTTTAGTCTTTGTTGAGCTTCAGACAGACATGACAGACCTAACCAGTGACTTGGAAGGCTTTGAATATATCTGCTTGTATACATTTTGCTGTTTTCTGTTTGTTTTGTTATTGTCTTTTAGCCTTTGCTGAGCTTCAGACAGACATGACAGACCTAACCAGTGACTTGGAAGGCTTTGAATATATCTGCTTGTATACATTTTGCTGTTTTCTGTTTGTTTTGTTATTGTCTTTTAGCCTTTGCTGAGCTTCAGACAGACATGACAGACCTAACCAGTGACTTGGAAGGCTTTGAATATATCTGCTTGTATACATTTTGCTGTTTTCTGTTTGTTTTGTTATTGTCTTTTAGCCTTTGCTGAGCTTCAGACAGACATGACAGACCTAACCAGTGACTTGGAAGGCTTTGAATATATCTGCTTCTATACATTTTGCTGTTTTCTGTTTGTTTTGTTATTGTCTTTTAGCCTTTGCTGAGCTTCAGACAGACATGACAGACCTAACCAGTGACTTAGAAGGCTTTGAATATATCTGCTTCTATACATTTTGCTGTTTTCTGTTTGTTTTCTTATTGTCTTTTAGCCTTTGTTGAGCTTCAGACAGACATGACAGACCTAACCAGTGACTTAGAAGGCTTTGAATATATCTGCTTCTATACATTTTGCTGTTTTCTGTTTGTTTTGTTATTGTCTTTTAGCCTTTGCTGAGCTTCAGACAGACATGACAGACCTAACCAGTGACTTGGAAGGCTTTGAATATATCTGCTTCTATACATTTTGCTGTTTTCTGTTTGTTTTGTTATTGTCTTGCAGCCTTTGCTGAGCTTCAGACAGACATGACAGACCTAACCAGTGACTTGGAAGGCTTTGAATATATCTGCTTATATACATTTTGCTGTTTTCTGTTTGTGTTGTTCTTGTCTTTTAGTCTTTGCTGAGCTTCAGACAGACATGACAGACCTAACCAGTGACTTGGAAGGCTTTAAATATATCTGCTTGTTTACATTTTGCTGTTTTCTGTTTGTTTTGTTATTGTCTTTTAGCCTTTGCTGAGCTTCAAACAGACATGACAGACCTAACCAGTGACTTGGAAGGGATCGGTATGCCGTTTGTTAGTCATCGGGAGTATGCCACCAACATGCTGTTTATTGGTCAGGAGATGGTACCAGACACCGAGGATGAAGAGGTATAGAAACATAAGACATATAACATATTATCAATAATGCACTGTCAAAACATATACGTAAAATTGACTGTCAAAACGTTGTGCAGCGAAATGGTAACTTTTGACTATATTTATTATGGTCGAATCGAAGTTGTATTAACTGATAAACCTTTTTTTTTTACTGTGAAAAGTCTGTTAATTCTGCCACTTTACAGACTTTTCACAGTAAAAAATATGTGACCAGCTCTGCGAAAAGGTGTATTAAGTCGCACTGTGCATTACAAGGGTGAACATTTCATCAAAAAGTGACTTTTATTTGTTGTCATGAATGACATCTTTAATACCCGGTACCTACAGTCTCAGGTTTCGTTGAAAGAAATTTAGATTTTGATAAATAAAGTTGAAAAACCGACCATTTTGTGTGCATCGTAATCAATATGTAAACGCGTCATATCTCAAAAATGGAGGGGGCTATAGAGCTCTATTGTACACCAAATGAAAGCTTACGCTGTGGGCTTTCCAACCTTGTATATAACTCAATTTCACGTTTTTGTGACATAATACCCTTTTGTCTGGAGCGGGTCACATATGGTTTATCAGTAAATACAACCAAGTGTACCAATATACAGTCAAAGGTTGGTATCGCTGCACAAGATTCAACCGTAAGTTTTACGGTATTTTTTATAGTGTTTTACAGTGTAGCCAAAGTAAAACCTAAAAGGTTAAACTCCTACGAAGAATGAATTACCAAGAACGAACACAGAATAAAGGTTCTAAATATTACCAAGTTATGAATATTTGCAATAATTTGAGTCAAAATACAAAGTTTACTCATCCCATTCTATAGCAATCAATGAAAATGCACACATCTCAACAACACGCAACTTTGTTAACTGAAACTTCAGTTAACACGTGATGTATTTTTTTCTTCAGAAACCTGTTTAAGTGCACAGTGCACCAAAATAAATTCAAAAAGAGGTGTGATACATTGTGTAATTGTGAGTGGTAGATTTAGACAACGGTTGCACATTTTTTCATGGTATTTGTTTATGACAACTAGTATCAGGCAAACAAATGTTTTGAGTATTTATCTTTTAGCTGCCATTTTGACTTATAATGAATTGTTTCCTTTATTCTGTAACCTTGCCTCATCAATGCCCAGTACCCCAATAAGCAAGTGGAGAGGGCCATGTACAAATTCTCTCAGCTTCTTAGCAACAAGAACTTCCTCCTCCTCTTCATCCAAACACTGGATGCAGAAAGCACCGCCAAGTTGTCCATCCGAGAAAAGTAAGACAAATCAATGTATACCTTCCAAATGCCCCTGCAAGTCCATCAACAGTCATTCAGTCTCAAGTCAAGTCACTAGCTATTCAAATGAACCGTTACCCAAAGTATTCCTTTGTTATTGTTCAACCAGTTACTTGACACAAACAGTCATAACCAAGAACTGGTTCAGGAGGCATTTGTTGGTAAATGTCTTTGAGAATTTCCAACGGGCGAGAATTTATATGCACAATCGTGCAATACTCAAATCTCCAAATCTATTAACCAAAGAGAAACAACAGAACCAGTTTTTGGTTGTGAACACCAAAATGCACCCCTGGTTTTATGGGAGGACTTGTGAAAGGACTTGAAGGGATCTGTGTTTTGTATTCTTCTTCTTGCTTGTAACTGCCTCCTAAACTGTGAGAGGTTTTAACAATGTTAATGTGTGGTTATTTTTCAGGCAATCCATTGCCTCTCTGCTGACCGTCGTGATGATTCTTGACAACAAACTAGTCTACCTGACCGAGTAAGTGATTAACATTTCCCAGAAATTTTGAAAATATAAAAATTACTTCTATAGAAAACTTTATAAAACCCAGTTCCCTCTTTTATAGTGCTTTCACCTTTTCCTTCTTAAATCTCGCAAATTATTATACCATTTTTTTGTTCTTTAAAAAAGGGGCCAATACCCAAAAATGTGTTGCCCTTGTTTCTCCTTGTTGTAGCGTCATGATATCACTGATGACCCAATTGATTGAGAATGCTGCTGACTCTAATCGCACCCGTCAGCTCTTCTGTCGGTAAGAAAAAAACGCTCCCTAAATGTAAAACAGGGAAACGCTCACTCTTAAAAAGAGTGAGTCTCTTATAAAACCACCCCAACAGAGAGAAATGAAGTTGGGTGTTTCAGAGCGAAAACTACTCTAAAAAAGTGAGAACCATTCTAAAAGGTTGAAATTGCCACTCCCTTGCGAAGCCAAATAAAGGGCAACTCTAAAAAAGAGCTGTCCTTAATTCATATGGCTCCTCAAAAGTGTGACAATTTACTCTTTTGGAGTGGTTTAAAAGACTCACTCCCTTTGTGAGTTTAAATATATTTTACGTTTAGAGAGTGGCATTATTAATTGTTATGGCTACTCGAAAAAGTGACAATTTACTCTTTGGAGTGGTTTAAAAGACTCACTCCTTTGTAAGTGAGTTTAAAACTATTTTACGTTTAGAGAGTGGTATTATTAATTGTTATGGCTACTCGAAGAAGTGACAATTTACTCTTTTGGAGTGATTTAAGAGACTCACTCTTTTGTAAGTGAGGTTTTTCACTCTTTTACATCTAGAGAGTGGTATTAAAACTGTGCTCTGAGCGATTGTTTTAATTTGTGTGGATACAAGGGCGAGGTTCATTGCCGGCGGTCATCCCCTGGCCCGATACTTTAATTGAAATTGTAGTTAATTTAATTTGTAATATGTAATGAGTAAATAATTCATTGTGTGTATTGCCTTTGTGAGCATATTTTTAATATTTGTGTAATTGTTTGTACTACTGTACCAGGGAAATCAAATTTCATGTGTGTCACATGATGAATAAATAAATTGAATTGAATTAAATTAAACAACTGGAATTATTTGTTTAATAAATCCTATTATTGTTTTTTTTTGTTTTTTTTTTTTAGTTTTTTTTTAGTCTTCGAAGAAGATCTTGTTAAGATCGAAATATAAGGCCCTCTTAACTCATTTGATTTGTTACTTTACCTTGACAGAACTGAGAGTATTGTGGAGAAACTGATGTCCAACTGGGTTTCACTGTGTCTGTATGACCAGTTGAAGGTAAGATTTTTAATAATTGTAAGTTTTTTCTTAAGAAGATTAAATAATTGTTATAAACACACACATTAAAGGTAGGATACACCATTGGTATTTGCTTGAATTGTCACAAATAGGGGGATTTGGGGGTTGTATTTTATAGTAAATATCGTTTAACTGACCTGTCCAAAGTTTTACAATCATGGATTCTAAGGAAAGCAAGAAAAACAGCATTCATTTTCAACCGGCGTCAGGCAGTGGTTCTTATGTTGTTGTTGTTTCGAATTAAATTTTATAAACATTATTACAGGATATCTAGCGCAAGGTTTTGCTGGATGCCTACAATCAATATTTACTTTCAAATACTTAAGATATTTCTGAATAATTCGGTAGTAATTTCTTTTCTATATTCCGCAAATAGTGTAGCCTACCTTTAATTTTTAAGGTAGGCTACACCATTTGCGGAATATAGAAAAGAAATTAATACCGAATGATTCGAAAAATATCTTAATATTTGATAGCTTGTATCTACAAGCTATTGAAGCAAAGTAAAAAATACGATTTTTTTTTGGCTGACCAGCAGATTTCTTTTGGTCCATTAAATATTAAATACATTCAATTCAAGACTGTGCAGTCAATTTAGAAGGCCATTTTAACCCATTCAGTGGAATCCATTGATCGCCCACGGGTCCCAGTCAAGAGAAATTCACTTCATGTGAAATCCAATGCGATGCGAATTTGACATCACAAAGCATTCACTGCGAACATTCGCCAGAGTTGAAATGCATTGTGTTTAAAATTCGCAAATTCGAAGCATGAAAAACCTCTTCTGACCTTGGTTATATTTGGTTTACTTGTTCGCCTTTGTTTCGCTGAGTATAAACCAGCCTTCCGATGTGGGAGAAAAAAACCCAGAAGAATATTCTGAGGAAAACGCATGGAATTAGGCAGGGACTGAAAATCCAAATAAAATTGAACACCTTGACGTAGTATCGTAGTGACAAAGGCTGGATTCACTACAATAGTCTCTATTTTGTCTTTCTATATTTTCATCATTCAGAATCACACCGCCTATCCCCTGTTTGTGCTCTACCGTGCCATCAAGTATCGCAGTGAGAGAGGCTGATTCACTACGATAGTCTCTATTTTGTCTTTCTATTTTCATCATTCAGAATCACACAGCCTATCCCCTGTTTGTGCTCTACCGTGCCATCAAGTATCGTAGTGAGAGAGGCTGATTCACTACGATAGTCTCTATTTTGTCTTCTATTTTCATCATTCAGAATCACACAGCCTATCCCCTGTTTGTGCTCTACCGTGCCATCAAGTATCGTAGTGAGAGAGGCTGATTCACTACGATAGTCTCTATTTTGTCTTTCTATTTTCATCATTCAGGATCACACAGCCTATCCCCTGTTTGTGCTCTACCGTGCCATCAAGTATTGCAGTGAGAGAGGCTGATTCACTACGATAGTCTCTATTTTGTCTTTCTATTTTCATCATTCAGAATCACACCGCCTATCCCCTGTTTGTGCTCTACCGTGCTATCAAGTATTGCAGTGAGAGAGGCTGATTCACTACGATAGTCTCTATTTTGTCTTTCTATTTTCATCATTTAGAATCACACAGCCTATCCCCTGTTTGTGCTCTACCGTGCCATCAAGTATTGCAGTGAGAGAGGCTGATTCACTACGATAGTCTCTATTTTGTCTTTCTATTTTCATCATTTAGAATCACACCGCCTATTCCCTGTTTGTGCTCTACCGTGCCATCAAGTATCGCAGTGAGAGAGGCTGATCAACTACGATAGTCTCTATTTTGTCTTTCTATTTTCATCATTCAGAATCACACCGCCTATCCCCTGTTTGTGCTCTACCGTGCCATCAAGTATCGTAGTGATAGAGGCTGATTCACTACGATAGTCTCTATTTTGTCTTCTATTTTCATCATTCAGAATCACACAGCCTATCCCCTGTTTGTGCTCTACCGTGCCATCAAGTATCGCAGTGAGAGAGGCTGATTCACTACGATAGTCTCTATTTTGTCTTTCTATTTTCATCATTCAGAATCAAACAGCCTATCCCCTGTTTGTGCTCTACCGTGCCATCAAGTATCGTAGTGAGAGAGGCTGATTCACTACGATAGTCTCTATTTTGTCTTTCTATATTTTCATCATTCAGAATCACACCGCCTATCCCCTGTTTGTGCTCTACCGTGCCATCAAGTATCGCAGTGAGAGAGGCTGATTCACTACGATAGTCTCTATTTTGTCTTTCTATTTTCATCATTCAGAATCACACAGCCTATCCCCTGTTTGTGCTCTACCGTGCCATCAAGTATCGTAGTGAGAGAGGCTGATTCACTACGATAGTCTCTATTTTGTCTTCTATTTTCATCATTCAGAATCACACAGCCTATCCCCTGTTTGTGCTCTACCGTGCCATCAAGTATCGTAGTGATAGAGGCTGATTCACTACGATAGTCTCTATTTTGTCTTCTATTTTCATCATTCAGAATCACACAGCCTATCCCCTGTTTGTGCTCTACCGTGCCATCAAGTATCGCAGTGAGAGAGGCTGATTCACTACGATAGTCTCTATTTTGTCTTTCTATTTTCATAATTCAGAATCAAACAGCCTATCCCCTGTTTGTGCTCTACCGTGCCATCAAGTATCGTAGTGAGAGAGGCTGATTCACTACGATAGTCTCTATTTTGTCTTTCTATTTTCATCATTCAGAATCAAACAGCCTATCCCCTGTTTGTGCTCTACCGTGCCATCAAGTATCGCAGTGAGAGAGGCTGATTCACTACAATAGTCTCTATTTTGTCTTTCTATTTTCATCATTCAGAATCACACAGCCTATCCCCTGTTTGTGCTCTACCGTGCTATCAAGTATAGTAGTGAGAGAGGCTGATTCACTACGATAGTCTCTATTTTGTCTTTCTATTTTCATCATTCAGAATCACACAGCCTATCCCCTATTTGTGCTCTACCGTGCCATCAAGTATCGTAGTGAGAGAGGCTGATTCACTACGATAGTCTCTATTTTGTCTTTCTATTTTCATCATTCAGAATCACACCGCCTATCCCCTGTTTGTGCTCTACCATGCCATCAAGTATTGCAGTGAGAGAGGCTGATTCACTACGATAGTCTCTATTTTGTCTTTCTATTTTCATCATTCAGAATCACACCGCCTATCCCCTGTTTGTGCTCTACCGTGCCATCAAGTATCGTAGTGAGAGAGGCTGATTCACTACGATAGTCTCTATTTTGTCTTTCTATTTTCATCATTCAGAATCACACCGCCTATCCCCTGTTTGTGCTCTACCGTGCCATCAAGTATCGCAGTGAGAGAGGCTGATTCACTACAATAGTCTCTATTTTGTCTTTCTATTTTCATCATTCAGAATCACACCGCCTATCCCCTGTTTGTGCTCTACCGTGCCATCAAGTATTGCAGTGAGAGAGGCTGATTCACTACGATAGTCTCTATTTTGTCTTTCTATTCTCATCATTCAGAATCACACCGCCTATCCCCTGTTTGTGCTCTACCGTGCCATCAAGTATCGTAGTGAGAGAGGCTGATTCACTACGATAGTCTCTATTTTGTCTTTCTATTTTCATCATTCAGAATCACACCGCCTATCCCCTGTTTGTGCTCTACCGTGCCATCAAGTATCGCAGTGAGAGAGGCTGATTCACTACAATAGTCTCTATTTTGTCTTTCTATTTTCATCATTCAGAATCACACAGCCTATCCCCTGTTTGTGCTCTACCGTGCCATCAAGTATCGCAGTGAGAGAGGCTGATTCACTACGATAGTCTCTATTTTGTCTTTCTATTTTCATCATTCAGAATCACACCGCCTATCCCCTGTTTGTGCTCTACCGTGCCGTCAAGTATCGTAGTGAGAGAGGCTGATTCACTACGATAGTCTCTATTTTGTCTTTCTATTTTCATCATTCAGAATCACACCGCCTATCCCCTGTTTGTGCTCTACCGTGCCATCAAGTATTGCAGTGAGAGAGGCTGATTCACTACGATAGTCTCTATTTTGTCTTTCTATTTTCATCATTCAGAATCACACAGCCTATCCCCTGTTTGTGCTCTACCGTGCCATCAAGTATCGTAGTGTGAGAGGCTGATTCACTACGATAGTCTCTATTTTGTCTTTCTATTTTCATCATTCAGAATCACACCGCCTATCCCCTGTTTGTGCTCTACCGTGCCATCAAGTATCGCAGTGAGAGAGGCTGATTCACTACGATAGTCTCTATTTTGTCTTTCTATTTTCATCATTCAGAATCACACCGCCTATCCCCTGTTTGTGCTCTACCGTGCCATCAAGTATCGTAGTGAGAGAGGCTGATTCACTACGATAGTCTCTATTTTGTCTTTCTATTTTTATCATTCAGAATCACACCGCCTATCCCCTGTTTGTGCTCTACCGTGCTATCAAGTATAGTAGTGAGAGAGGCTGATTCACTACGATAGTCTCTATTTTGTCTTTCTATTTTCATCATTCAGAATCACACAGCCTATCCCCTATTTGTGCTCTACCGTGCCATCAAGTATCGTAGTGAGAGAGGCTGATTCACTACGATAGTCTCTATTTTGTCTTTCTATTTTCATCATTCAGAATCACACCGCCTATCCCCTGTTTGTGCTCTACCGTGCCATCAAGTATCGTAGTGAGAGAGGCTGATTCACTACGATAGTCTCTATTTTGTCTTTCTATTTTCATCATTCAGAATCACACAGCCTATCCCCTGTTTGTGCTCTACCGTGCAATCAAGTATCGCAGTGAGAGTGGACCCATTGATGTCATCACTGGTCGATCTCGATTCTCCCTCAACTACGACAAACTTCTTCAGGAGAATGTGGAATTCTCTACTCTTGTAAGTGCTAGACATTACAGAACACAATTATTTAAATCATGATTATGATAAACAGTAGTATTTGCCTAACATTAAGCCCTTCAAAGAGTTTTATTTTCAAAGTTTAAAAACATTATTTATGAGATTTTATTTTGGTTGCCCTTTCAGACTGTGGTTGTTATAATGGATGAAGAAGGCAATGTTATCAAGGAAGTCAAGGTGCTAGACGTAGACACTATCTCTCAAGTCAAGGAGAAGATCTTAGATGCCATCCATCGCAATCATCCCTTCTCCGATCGACCCAGTGCCAGCCAAGTCAGTCTCGGTAAGTCAAAACTGATGAGTATAGTAAAAAAAAAGGTAGGAATAGACATAAAATTTCAAGATAATTTAAATTTATTTTATGGCCCTGTCCCTTGAAAGAGTTGGAAAAATATTTTGAAGCGATTTATTATTTTGATTATCTGCCTAACTAAGTCTTTCATCTTTTTTAGTTTAAGTTGAGGAAAAAAGGTATCTTTCGTTTGTCCTAAATGCAAAACATTTTGTGACTCTTTACTTTATCAAAGTCTTTCAAGATGATCTCCTGAGATTGGTTCTTTCCATTTTTTCATTCTAGAGTGGCGTCACGGAAGAAGTGGTAAACTTGTCTTGACAGACACTGACCTGAGGCCTCTGACAGACAAATGGCGTCGAATCAACATGCTCAAAGACTTCCATGTAGGTTTCATACTCTCACACGTAATTTACATGAATGTAAATACCCTTTTATATCTGAACTCATTTAAACTGTGTAAATTAACAAATAAAGAGCATAAGTTTCTAAGCCTCTTTTTTTTCTCTCCCATAACTATCATCAGATGTTAGGATTGACCATAGACAAATGCCTAGTAAATGTAGCTTTTTCTGGCTATTTTAAAACATTTCTTTCATTCAAATTCACCAACTCTCGCATTCAGTTTCATCTGCAGACAAATTGCACACATTCTATACCAATTTAACCAATTGTCATTCAATTTCAACATTTGGTCACCCTTTTTAAACACCGGGTCGAGAATATTCGTCATTATTACAGATCAAATTCGTCTAAGCTATTGCCGAAAGGCAGCATTCGAAGATCAAATTCGTCTTATATCAATCAATTTAAAACTGATGTTAAGTAAATTAGTCTGATTTGTGTTTGACTCGAGTACAAAGACTGAAATACTAGCATAAGTTTGAAATTCATTGATATACGACAAATCTGATCTCCTGAATGCTGCCTTTCGGCAACAGCTTAGACGGATTTGATCTGTAATAATGACGAATATTCCCAAAACAGTATTGAATAGTAAATTACTATTTGGTAAAAGCGTGGGAAAATGTTTTTCTCAGACGAAATTTAATGTGACACCCTTTGGTGAATTTAAACGAAAAATGTTTTAAAATAGCCGGGTGAAACCTATATTTTCAAATAATAATCAGATAGAAGTCTTGTTGATTCAGTTTTATAATAGTTCAATGTTGCCCATATACTCCGTGTTTCTTGGTCATTAATAGGTTGGAGACAATGCTATGGTAACCCTGGTTGAGAAACAAGACGTACCCAATGCAGCTATCTCTGGATCAATCCTTAGGGTGCAGGGACGGGCTTCTTATGGTAAGATCTAAGATTAAAGTACACCATTTGTCAGTTGTGCATTTTTATCGTTTGAAGCAGCAAAAATTCTCAATATCTAAAGAATGGTGCTCAACCAGTTCGTGCCAGGATTATTTTAAACAGCCAAGTGGCAACTGCAATCATATTAAAACTGCCATCTAGATTCAGGTGTTTTGAACTATAAAATGCTTTATTTTTGAAAAAGTTTGAAATAATGGAGTGCATGAATTCTAAACAGCCAAAGTTAAATTGATCAACAGGTTAAGGATATATTCCGCAGGCGGAAATACTTTGCCATAAATAGTAAGGTGCGTGCAACTGCATTGTGTGTTTTGTCTTTGTTTTCAAAAAACAAAATTCCCCAATTTGACCCGTGATGTTGAAATGTCTTTGTGTCTCACCGTGGGAACGTCTGACTCTACTCCGATTACAATGCTACGATAAGGTCAAAAGGTCAGCCTCTGTGTTACTAGCTCAATGCTACAATACACAAGGAAGTGAGACAAATATATTATATATCGTACACGTATTTTCATCCTCTGTTAAATTCATGTATAAAAGAGGGATGATAATCACTATCAAATAATCTAGAGGTTAGATTTTATTTTTAAATTTGACAAGGACTCATTTCTCCTTGGGACATCAATTAAATTCACATCAAGTATAAACCACAGAGGGAATCTAGCAAACTTGCCTTAACTATTCTTTCTGATTCCTTTCTTGCATAATCCTAGACAATTATAAGCATCATTGATAAAAACCTGAAAACTCCAGAAGATGTACTATAAAAACGTCTTAAAAGAGTTTTAGCAAAACTTACAAACTACCATCTCTGACTGTCCTCAAGGAATACTGACTTAACACCAACACCACTTGCTAAATTGGTTAGGCTATACCATATTTTGGGTAAGCTTCACCGTTAGAATCTCAGTCTCCTGACGACAGGCAGCTAGACTGCTGGAGCATTTCTGAAACGTTGAGTTCCCTCCAGTTCTTTTACAGAACTACACATCTCAGCAAACTATTTATCCGTTCTTATTGCCTTTTTGCCTTTTTGCCTTTTTGCCAGCAAACCTTAAAATCTCATTGTATCATTGTTAGTGTATAACACAAGGAAAAAGGCATGATGTGAATTTAAATTTAAAGCGAACACGGTCATTAAAGTTGGTGTGTTCATGCTTTTAAGGGGTGGCACCCTAAAAATAGATTATCAAATTGAATTGATAATTTTCTCATTTGTTATGAGCTTTTGAATGAGACGTCGCACGAAACAATCGGCCAATGGCGCATAATTATTTAATTAAATGCAAATTGGGAATTAGAAGCGTCCCGCATGCAATTTTTCGACTGCATGCTCAACGTACATATTATACGTTAGACCCGCAAACGTGGCGTTGGTAAACAACGCCACGGTCCATTACACGATCAAAACTGGCAAAAATGTCACTTCATTGATCATCCGCTATATTTTATGAGCTGAAAATACACCTGCATGTCAAGCACTCTAATCTAGTATTAGGCCTAGGTATAACTGTCATTTGCCCAGTATCTGTAATTCCCCAGAAAGATAAAGAGACAATGTGAAATCCCAAATGACATGAACAAATGACTGAATCACACATAAAATGTCACAACCTATATCGTTACATATGAAGCACGATATGTAGCAGAATTAGGAACCCCCCCCCCCCCCCCCCCCCCCCCACCTCTCTCTTTTGTATTGGCCATTGTGTTCCTGGGAATCTCATGAATTCTTTTTAGGTTTTAAGAGGTACCGGTAACAATAGTGTGCTGCGTATATATGGGACAAGAGAGGTGGGGGTACCCCTCTGCCACATATCGTTCTGGGTATATGTGGGTGTGGGGGGGGGGGGGGGGCGGATACCCCTCTGCCACATATGAGGTTGGGTATATGCGGACTGCAAAAGGTTGCTGCTATTTCACGTGTACAATGTATCCAACACGCGTTGAGCATGGAATTAAAAAAACGCATGCGCATACAACCCCCCCCCCCCCCCCCCCCCCTCTGGCCCCACACATTAAGAATGAGAAGCTCCTATTTCCAAATTTGAATTTAATTATTTAATTACCCGCCGTTGGCCGATGATTCTTTATTTTTATTAGAAATTAGAAAATTATCAATTAAATTTGAAAATCTATTTTTCAGGGTGCAACCAAGCACAGACACAACAACTTTAACAGGATGTGATTAATAAAAGATTTCCCAAATCGCATTCAAATATTCCAAATTCACACCCTCTTCCAAATTCACACCCTCTTCCAAATCCACACCCTCTTCCAAATTCACACCCTCTTCCAAATTCACACCCTCTTCCAAATCCACACCCTCTTGCAAATTCACACCCTCTTCCAAATTCACACCCTCTTCCAAATTCACACCCTCTTCCAAATTCACACCCTCTTCCAAATTCACACCCTCTTCTAAATTCACACCCTCTTCTAAATTCAAATCATCTTCTAAATTCAAATCATCTTCTAAATTCAAATCATCTTCTAAATTCACATCCTGGATAATGAAACGAAATTTACAACCACTGGGTGTTAATTTGGACCAAGGATGTGAATTCTGAGCATTCGTATGTTAATTTGGAAATTCTTTGTTAACCACTTCGCGCCGGATGACGTATATAAACGCAAACATTTCCCCAAATTCAAAACGGATGATGCATAAACACGCCAAGTTCAAGTTCGGAAATGTCTGTCAGCAGCAAGCAGAAATGCGTGGGTGTGCTTCCCGGCACTATCGGCCTGAACCCGCTTCGGATCGAGTTTCGTTAAAAATAATCCCGTCCCTCGGCTCGGCGAAGTTAAAATAATCCCGGCGCGAACTGGTTAAATTCACACCCTGCTAATGGCCCTGATTGCTTTGAATGCAAAATCACATCATGCCCTCTCAGAGTGTAATTCTTTTAAAACTCTTTCTCTGCAGTAAACATCAGCTTTGATGAGGATAAGATCAGACGAAGGATGAGTTCTAAGAGACGTTACACTATTGCTGAAGTGGAGGCTCTTGAAGGAATCCGAGACTGGCATCTTGTAAAAAAACAACTTATAACTTAAAACTTATATAATAAATATGAAACTCATCCATTGCTCGCAAAGAAATGATTACAGACTGTCTATAGGAATGTAGATTTAACTTTGATATAATAAAACATGAGTACGTTGTATTTTGCATAGGAGAGCAGACTAATTATCAAAATGTGTCGTTATCATTTTTTTCTCATTACTTGTAGTAGCGTATATGTTAGCCTAAATCTTGTTGAATGACAGAAAACTGCTAACAAAATGAGTTTTTCGGATTGTTATGTAGTTGTAATTAGATCTAATAGCACGAATGAAGAAATGTCTGTTGTTTGACTGGACAGACCCAGGAGGAGGAGTGGCCAACAGATGAGGAAGGGCAAAGGCGAAGGAAACAAGGAGGTTGCATCTCCCTGGATGCTGTCACCTTCAGGAATAAGGTCACTCGTCATAGGATCAGAGAGATCGCCTTCCCTAGACTTCTCTCCACCAAGGTAAGAAACAAGGAGGTTGCATCTCCCTGGATGCTGTCACCTTCAGGAATAAGATTACTCGCCATAGGATCAGAGAGATCGCCTTCCCTAGACTTCTCTCCACTAAGGTAGAAAACAAGGAGGTTGCATCTCATTGGATGCTATCACCTTCAGGAATAAGATCACTCGTCATAGGATCAGAGAGATTTCCTTCACTAGACTTCTCTCAACTAAGGTAGAAAACAAGGAGGTTGCATCTCACTGGAAGGTGTCACCTTTAGGATTAAGATCACTCGTCATAGGATCAGAGAGATCGCCTTCCCTAGACTTCTCTCCACTAAGGTAGGAAACAAGGAGGTTGCATCTCCCTGGATGCTGTCACCTTCAGGAATAAGATCACTCGTCATAGGATCAGAGAGATTTCCTTCACTAGACTTCTCTCAACTAAGGTAGAAAACAAGGAGGTTGCATCTCACTAAATGCTGTCACCTTTAGAAATAAGGTCACTCGTCATAGGATCAGAGAGATCGCCTTCTCTAGACTTTTCTCAACTAAGGTAGAAAACAAGGAGGTTGCATCTCCCTGGATGCTGTCACCTTCAGGAATAAGGTCACTCGTCATAGGATCAGAGAGATCGCCTTCTCTAGACTTTTCTCAACTAAGGTAGGAAACAAGGAGGTTGCATCTCCCTGGAGGATGTCACCTTCAGAAATAAGATCACTCGTCATAGGATCAGAGAGATCGCCTTCTCTAGACTTTTCTCAACTAAGGTAGGAAACAAGGAGGTTGCATCTCACTGGATGCTGTTACCTTGAGGAATAAGATTACTTGTTACAGGATCAAAGAGATTGCCTTTCTTAAACTTCTTTCAACAAAGGTAAGAAACAATATTAGCTCTTGGAGTTGGATTAATAGATAGTCAGGGTCGGGATGTTTGTTTGGAAAACAAGTGCGAGAGGAATCTATCGTATGATTACTTTAAATCGCCAGGCATTTGAACTAATGTTTAAGACTATTGCCTAGTTTAGCAGCATATTGACTTGACCTCTGGTTGTGCCTTGTTACAGGGTATTGTGCAGGAGTACGTTGACAACATGTTCCAGGCCATACTGTCTAGTTTAGCAGCATATTGACTTGACCTCTGGTTGTGCCTTGTTACAGGGTATTGTGCAGGAGTACGTTGACAACATGTTCCAGGCCATACTGTCTAGTTTAGCAGCATATTGACTTGACCTCTGGTTGTGCCTTGTTACAGGGTATTGTGCAGGAGTACGTTGACAACATGTTCCAGGCCATACTGTCTAGTTTAGCAGCATATTGACTTGACCTCTGGTTGTGCCTTGTTACAGGGTATTGTGCAGGAGTACGTTGACAACATGTTCCAGGCCATACTGTCTAGTTTAGCAGCATATTGACTTGACCTCTGGTTGTGCCTTGTTACAGGGTATTGTGCAGGAGTACGTTGACAACATGTTCCAGGCCATACTGTCTGCAGAGACCGCCCCAAAGGCCATCAAGTACCTGTTTGATTTCTTTGACAGTCAAGCCTTCCGCCATGATTTGTCCTCCAATGATCCTGACCTGATCCACATTTGGAAGAGTAACATGTAAGGGACAACAATCTCTAGAAAACATTAACTATTTTGTTTAGGGCTTTTGTTGTTAGACTACATTACAAATTAAAGAAGCCCATCTCAAATATCGTTCTCATATAAACCCCTTTCTTATGACCCAGTGGTTACGGTGTTTGAATTGTGTACGATGGGGCGCTGGTTCGAACCGGGCAGGAACATGGTGTTTGTGGTCTGGAGCAAGACACCTACATATTGCCTCTTACCACCCAGTAGTATAAATGGGTACCTGAGATGGTCGAGGCCGATTGAGCGCCTATAAACGGCTGCTGCGTGGTACATTACCTGATGAATGGGGTAATAATTGTAAAGCACTTTGGGATCGTTGATACGATGGAAAGCGCTATAAAATAGGCCAGACTGTGGTTGTTATTATATTTTTATATTAATGCTGAAGTCTGCGGTCAAAAAGAAATCATTCCATAATTGTGAATAGAATTGAATGTTTTATGTGGTGTTTTTTTTAGATTGCCGTTGCGTTTCTGGGCTAACGCCATCAAGCACCCTGACTACATCTTTGACATTCGCCAATCTCGCACCATAGAGGCCAGTCTAGATGTCATTGCACAGCTGTTCCATGACGCACATGATACCAAGACTCACAAACTGGGCAGGGTAAAGATATAAACATTGTGTTCTTCGTCTTAATATTAAGGGAAAGACAATGACCCAGCAACAGAGCAGCATTTGTATGGGCTCTAAGCAAGAAAGTAACAATCTAATTTGATTTACATATAAACTCAGTAGGTTATAGTAGACCGTTTGTCAGTTGTATAATGTTATTGTTTAAAGCAGCAAAACAATATTTCTCAAAATCTAAAGATTGATGTTCGACAACTAACCTGACGAACTTTTAGCTCTGTGAATTCTGTATATTAATGTTTTGGTTTTTTTATATTCAAATTTTGAACCAAATACCGGAAATTTCCAAAAATGCGTTTCTGGAGACGCACTTTTGGACTTCTGATATTTTTTATTTTTTTAAATGACAACATTCTAGACGGAATCAGTTCACAGGGTGTTTATAGGGTCAATAATATCTTGACATTTGGACAGTTGCAAAAGTTATAATGTCTCTTTAAGTTAAGGTTTTAAAAGTTCTGGACAGGCATTTTGGTCTTTCTTGTTTACTAAGTTTATTATTGATCGTTAGTAAATTTGCCAAGACCTCAAACAAATGAAACAATTTCGGTGATGAATTATGATCCCTGTCCCACCTGTAACAAATGTCTCTTTAGGTTAAGGTTTTAAATGTTCCGGACAGGCATTTTGGTCTTTTATTTGTTGTTTACCAAGTTTATTATTGATCGTTAGTAAATTTGCAAGGACATGAAACAATATCGCTGATGAATGATGATTCCTGCCCCACCTGTAACTCGTTCTAAAAAGGGATAATTAATAAGGTGTTTAATATGTTTCGTAACTGAGTTTGAGAACCTTAAACAAACATTACTTATCATGCGAATTAGGGAAAGCAAAATTCTTTTTTTTTTCTTTTCAAAACAGGAGACATCCATCAACAAGTTACTGTACGGCAGAGATAAGTCAAGGTACCACGATAATATCGTCTCCTTCTATGAACAAATGGAGCAGTTGCCTCCAATTTCCACCCAGGAACTGAACAAAGAGCTCTACAACGCTTGCGAGGTACCGTCAATTATATTTTCCTAAACATTAATTATTAAGTCAGTTTTGTTAGACAATAAAAAGCCGACATTGTCCTGTGTTCGTTGCAAAGTGTGGGTAAGGCTATAACCAAGAAAACGTTTGATGTGCTGGTCCACCAATGTTGATCATTATGTCCAGTTCAGATTCTAGATTCGCATAAAATGCACAATAAAAAAATATAAAAAATCAGATACATGTACAAATTGCACCAAAAAAAAACACACAGTCGTGAACCACATAACGACCGAGGATCGATATTGTGTTTTCCTTTATTCCTTGACTATACCCTAACCCCATTACCTAGCGCTTGCCCCAACGATCGAGGACCGAATTCGGACAAGCAAACCGTCCTTTGAGGATCCTTTGTTCCCTTTGTTATCTTTTGTGTTTCGATCCTCGATCGTAATACGAGACAAGAACACAAATCTAGGAAATTCTTTCATTCAGCCCTACTAAAAAAAAACCTAGTTTGGTGTTGTTGATTACAGTAAATACAATATTTTTGTATGCAGAATTTCACTGGCTTGTTCAGTAAACTGAGCACTTTGGATCAACTGTGGAAACTCGTGCGAAGGTTCAAGCAGAAGGTAATTCTCTCAAGAATGTCGACTAATTGATGTAATTAATGACAAGATATATAGCAATGACAAAACCAGTCTGGTTCTTATGCATCACCTTTTATTTGATTAAGTAAATGTTTTCCTCATTAAATATTTTTGCTTAATATACTTTCTCAAGAATTTGTAACAATTGTGCATAACAATTTATAAATAAAATGCAATAACAGTTGAAAAAACTTCCAACTCGACTTAAAATTTCGAATCGATTAATATTGCACCTGTTTTTCTTTTGTCTTGGCTGCAGCTCCTCGATGAAATTGAAGACAACGAGCGATGCAAGGAGGAGAATCTAGATGGATTGCTGGAGGAGATTGAGAACATTCTGTCTGAGGAGCAAGATGTTGCTGAAGATGGTGTGTAGAGGAAATGACAAGACGAAAGACAAGCTGTCTTAAAATCACATCAACATCAGAAAATGTACTGTTGATTATCAATAATGCAAGATTCAAGATTCTCTAATCTCATTTATTAATTTTAATCCTGTATTTTTTTTATTTCAACTTTTGTACGAAGTACACAATTTAAAATATCTTTCTTCTCTTTGGAACTTCCTCCTATATTCCTTATTCAAGATGACGCCTTTTTGGTTGTGTTTCCTGACAGAAGACTGGTATTGCTTTCATTTCTTTCTGCAAGTTGCAAAAATGAAGATTTTACCTTACTGTCAATTTGATACGGCCGACTCGTGAATAAAGCCTATGGAATAACCATTAGAATCTCGTAGATGTAGATGCTCTCTAAAAAGAATATAATAAAGTGAAAAGTTCAAGGAAGCACACAGTTATATGATGGAAGTATCTAAAGCTTGTATTATAGACGCAATAATTTGATTAGCGCTTGTTGTGGAGTAAAGTACATGTACAGTGTATACCTAGATCAACAGTAATTGTGATACTTTTGAATGCAAAGTACTTTTAATAGTTTATGGAGAACAATTAATTAGTATATACTGGAATATGTTTTAATCAGTTTGCACAGCAAGATATCGTCATTTAAACTACATTTAACATTAGTTTTGTTTGAAAAGGATTATCTTCCACAAACTGTCTGCTTCATGTCTGTTTAAATGTAACATTTCTGATTGACAAAAATGCCACAAAACCAATCTATACTTTAATGGATTACTAAAATAATTTTTCAGATTTGGCGTAAGCACTGAATGTATTCCCATGCTTATATCGCTTTTTTTTACAAACATAATATGTTATGTAATAATAATAATAATAATTTGAATTCCTCCAAATGGGCACTTAGGGAGACAAATCCCATAGAGATGTACACAAACTTAAAACAGTCCTAACTTGTTTACCCTAACCCTTTTCTCTAAGATCTTCGAGATTTATGCTATTTAGACCAAACTCTGTCGTTCCAAGACAAAACTAACTCGTAGCTAGACACTTAGGGAGACACTGAAATGTCTCAATAAGTGCCACTGTCTCCTTACTTACGTTAACTTACGCTAATTTGTCTCCCCAAGTGCCTATTTGTATAAATTAGTGGCAATGGGTAAATAGGGAGAATTCCCCGTGGTAGCATGCACAAAACATTTCAAACTTTATCATCACTAACCCGTTTTCGCCTAATCCTTTTCCACCATGAAATTTGGTGTTTATACATTTTGGACCCTGCTCTTCAAATGTAACTCGTAAAAACAATTTTAGACGATTGTTCTCTTTCGAGTGGCTAAACAAAAAGGAAACACCTTTAAGTCTCCCTATTTGGAATTGTCTTCCTTTTACCGAAATAGCTACGCTAAAGTGTCCTCCTATTATTACATATACAGCCAACAAAATATTACGATTTATAACGCGCATTTTCGCAAGTTGCAATGCGCGGGTAAGTATACACTAAACTCAGAAGAATACGTGAAAAGAACAGATGAGTTTTCAATTTACCCTTAAAATTGTCAAGGGAACTGATGTTGCGGATGTTGTGTAGTAATGAATTCCAGCATCGGGTACCAGACACCGAGAAGGCTCTGTCCCTTGTCTTTGGAATGTGCGAGGAACCCCTGAGGTTACTATGAAGGATTTGAAGGATTTCATGTTTGTTAAAATACTCAGAAAAAAATGAAGATATTTGCATAGTATCAAAAAGTAGTTTTGTTATTAAGATATGTTTAGCAAGAATATATAATAAGTTGCTAATATTAATAGATTAATGTATCCAGTATTTAGAGAACAAAGCTCTTGAAACAGTTTTGGCTTTCTATGAACAACTATCGAATATGTAGAGTACATTGTTGAAGGGAAATGGCTATACTTAAAACAATAACGAAGTCGTAAATAATGATACTTTTAAGGTATAACTTTTTTGTATTTGGAGTATTTTTTGTAAATACATTTGTATGTGGTTTGTTGGTACTCAGAATCGTTTTATTTTAATGATACATATTATACAGATAGTAATTAGCGCTAAGTAACGATTTAAGATAATTCAGTGATTTTAATGAGCATGTCTGTATAACTAATCCAAAAAATCAATCACATTCTAACAATAATTTTGTTTAAATACATTTTTTTGGGTAGTTGTATACACAGAATATTTAATAGTTGTGTATGAACACAGAATAACAAATAGAGCTGTTTAAAATGTAATATATTTACACAGTGCTTTCGGTATATTGATTGCTGGGTGGTTGGTTGGGTGGGTGGGTGGTTGGTTTGTTTGTGGTTGGTTGGTTTGTTTGTTGGTTGGCTTACTGGCTGAATGATCGGATGAATTGGTTTGTTAATGTTAAAAAACATTTTAAGGAAATTTTACAAATTACTCAGAAAAAATGCTTGCTGCGTTTTTGTTTTCTTTTACAATTTTATGTATTACGCGTTATGTTTAAGTAATTTTTCTAAGTATATTACCAAATTGATGTTTGATAAAGTAAAAAGTACACAATTTAAAATATCTTTCTTCACTTTGGAACTTCCTCCTATATTCCTTATTCACGAGGACGCCATTTTGGTTGTGTTCCCTGAATGTACTGTGAATTGTATATTACCAAATTGATGTTTGATGAATGCCATGCATTACATCAGTTCATATTTTTGCATTGTTCGGAACTGCTAGTAGATTTAGTTACATTATGACGCACCATTTCAAAATGTATTTGAACCTCACTCGAACATTAATATAGCTTTATTAATTGGGTTCATAATGAATTAAATAAAGGCACTGCTAGATGTTGTAAAATTTTGCAGATCTTCTTAATTTGGAAACTGACTAGGTAAATTTGCATACATTTCAAAATGAACGAAGAAATTGGCAAGGCTGGACTGGAACCTGCCACCTTCGGAATACTGGACTGGCGCGCATATTATGAAGCAAGATATAAGACGAATGGAACACCCCCCCCCCCCCCCCCCCTCCCTCCCTCCCTCCCCTTCTTCCCTCCCCTCCCTCCCTCTCCCCCCTCCCCCCTCATTTGTGGTGGTTATTGTGCTTGCTGAATTTTGTGGTTTCTCAACAACGTCTTTTATGTTTTTAAGGGGGGGTGCGTTAGTTAACAATAGTCTAGAGAGTGTATATTGTATGGGGAAATAAGGGAGAGGGGGTCCCTCTGTCTCATATCATGCTAGGTATACCGGTGCTCTACCAACTGAGCTATCTTGCTCTATGTTGGCGTTTTCAAAATTGTCAGTATCTTTGTTCGAGAGCGCTAGTCAGAATTCATGCAACAGAATGCCGTGTGGCCAGGAAACAAAAATACTGACAATTAGGGAGCTGAGACCGACAACACGGGGCAAAAAAGCTCAGTTGGTAGAGCACCGGTCCGGTATTCTAGAGGTTGCAGGTTCAAGTCCCGCCTTGCCAATTTCTTTGTTTACTTTGAAACTCCTTAATTTGGGTGTATTTTAGGGAAGAGGGGCAAGCAACAGTGCTTGACATAATTTGAACTTTGCTGTATACCCAAAATGTGGCAGTTTGACAACTACCCTATTCGTCTGGATATGTTGGGTTTTTCATTTCCGCCTCAGTATGATAGCCCAGCTCAATGTACACTGTTAGGTCATATACGTCCGTTTGGATTTGGAAACGCGTGGGTTCTTGGTATACAGGTCTGTACGCTTGGTGGCACAAGTTCAAATATAAACAGAAAGTAGATTCCAGCTCCCAGACGGGAACGCTTTAATTTGCATATCAATGCCTGCCAAAAGGTACTCCGGTAAATAAATAATTGTATTTCCTCGTTTGGCTATACATAGTCCCGCTTTGATATACTGGAATTCAATTTAAGACAGGCTGTATGGAACCAGTACGGAACCAATATTTGGTAAGTATCGAAGAAATGGTATAATATCGATAAGATCCTGACCTATGGGGACCAACAAGCCGGACACTTAAGCCTATGCTCATTGGAAATTTGTTCATGTTCTTGTTTTTTCGCGATCGCCGTCGTGCGATCAGGGATTGTTTAAATACTTTTTGGTTTAGCGGAACCAACGGATTGGCTTTTTTATTTTATTCATTTGGAAAATAATAGCCACTCGTCACAATGTTGGGTATTTTTGTACACAAAATTCACAAGCCAAGGATAGTGTTTGATATAGCCGAATGATCGGTATAGTGGTGTTCGGTACAGCGACGTTGCACTGTAATTATATAAAAGTTGATTTTCCTGAAGAAAATCTAGAGAAACTTTTATTAAAATTTACATTTTCTCAAGTGAAACCTGAACGTCATAAAAACTGAGCAGCAGGTTTGTTGTATAACGAAAAAAATAAAAAAGACGGCCGCTGTATGTATACCATGCATGTACTTATGTACATCATTATTCTGGTGTAAGTCATTGCCAAATATTTGTTTGCAAAGTTTTTCTCATATGTTGGGGACTCGAGTCTTATTAGCTTTCACTCGATTGGAGTCATTCTGATGAGGGAGTCAAGTCGGGTCGAGTCATTTAATTGCCTGCAGTAAGTGGAGTCGTGTCATTTACCATCGGGACTCAGTCAAGTCGCCGAAAAAAACTCAAGTCCTAGTCGAGTCGAGTCGGGTCATTGACTCGAGTCATAACAACTCTGGTTCCGCCGCCCTTGAAACTGAGTAACCTTGCAAAGAATGGAGTAATATATTGGAGTAATTGGAGTAATATATATATCTTGGATAAAACATTTGAATACATGTGGAGTGTTCTTGGGTACAATTTACGTCCCATCATGGGCAGATGAAATATGGTTTAATTGATATTCTTTGGCTAGCAACTTTTTTGCATGTTTTAAAACTTTGTACTAAAGACCCTACATGTTGTATTAGCACGCCAATAGTGAACTAAAATGTCACAATCAAGATAAAGAACTGGTTTTTTTTCTCCAGGTTCACATTGAGAATAACGGAACAATTACAGGAATTCTGGCGCAATAATTTTACTGGATTCCTAGAATCATTATTTCTTTTTAATTTGGTAGTAAACATTTTCGATATCTGCAAATGATGTATCCTACCTTCGGGAGTAAATTATTAGCTTAGCCTATACCTAATACACTCTAAAATCATTATGTGAAAATTACGATCGAAAGTCGTGCAGCGGAATGCCAGGATTTTACCGTGTTACGGTAAACCACAGTATACAAAAACGGTTTACCTGTAAATGTACAACTACGTACGATCGAATCCTGGCATCTCACTGCACGACTTTCGACCGTAAATGTTATAGTATTTTTGTTTACGGTGTAGCGATCGAAAAGGTTTAAGCATTAATGCGGGGGACATACGGAGCTCTGGAAGTGTGCGCAAGAGAAGCTTTTTAGCAGCAATTTTAACATCAGTTTTCAGTGTTTGACGTTTAAAGACAAGCTTTTCGGTCAGATTCTGCAATTTCACCGCATATAACAATCCTCGTTGCATTATGTGATGACGGTAATTCAAGATTGTTCCTAACATCCGACTCGTTTTCAACTTACTCGACTATAAGTCTTGAATTCACTTTTTTTTTTTTTTGGATTCCCCCCAAAAATAAGTCCAGGAGCCATGCTTTACGGGTTTAATGCCCCGCCCCCCCCCCCCCCCCCCCCCCCCCCCCTAGCAAGGCGTAAACCCCTCCCTTATTTCTCCCGTAAAGGCTTGGTAGCTTCAGCACACAAGAACATAAATTAACATGCATGGAATTCAAGACGAGATCACATCCACTATTGAATGTCTTTACCCCGGCAGTGTATACTCAGAGCGCAGAACTTAAACGCCTACAAAATTGCATCATTTTACAATCCCCTTGTATTGCATGATGTTGTTGTCAAACTCACTGCTCCTGTTTAACCTAATATCAGTAAAGCTCATGAACGTAAGGAATTGAAATACAGCCTCTAATTGATGACCTTGCTAACTTATGAAGGTTATAATACTCGACTTTACTGTAATGAAGTGGGCAATCGTGAGTTGATTTCACCTGACAATGAACAGCGTTTACCGTCTGTTTTCCTGGCCAGTAAAAGGCAGATTCAAAACTTAAAGAAGGATCTTAGTCGGACTGCCACGCTCTGGAGTGCTAGTGCAGGACATAACAGCGCTTGGGAAAATTGTCCTCATCTAAAAACATAGATTCATTCCCTCTTCAAGCGTCCCTATGTAATAATATTTTATTATTTTAGCTTTAGTAATCCTAGTATGAAAGAGTTTTATTATATGGTTTTTCTGAACACGTTTTACCACTTTTATCACGGTTGTTTGAAGTTTGCTACGATATTTTAAACACATTTTTTCCAATAGAATAACTCAATATGTTTTTTTTACTAGTGTATTTAGGTTTTTTGTAAATCCAATATTTTATTTTATCTGTTTAAAGTCTGTCAGTGACATGCTAACATACTATATTGCACTCCAGTATAACTATGGATATATACGTTGTATCGCCACCCTGCTTGTGTTTTGGCTTTCTTTTATTGTTTTAAGGAAATAAAGAATGATGGTATAATATCCTATAATTTCTTTTATTTTTTTTCTCGAATGGCACAGAATTCAACAAAGAACTGAGGATTCTCTTTCTCTATCTGTCGCGCTTAATCCAGTCGGGATCAAAAGACGAGCGCCATGGCAACCAAAGGCATGGCAACCAGAGGCATTGTTCAACCAATCTTCATCTTGGCATTTCAACTGCTTTTGATTGGTGGCTTAATCCCGTCTGTTTGTTTGCTGTGGAGTGGAGAAGGCACTCTTGCTGACTATGAAGTAGCATCCTTTGACAATCCCCTCGAGAAATCAGAAACGTTGATAACTCGGCTGGATCATTTTACCGTGCACCCACAAACGGGAGACGTGTACGTCGGTGCTGTGAATTACCTGTATAAACTGAACAAGGACTTGAAACAGATCACTAATGTTAGCACGTGCTCTATCGACAATTGTCTGAATTACAATAAGGTTTTGGCATTGCATGATGGCAAGCTTGTCACATGTGGGAGTAAGATTCTCGATTTGGATTATCAGTGCCTGTTGAGAGGGCAAGGTGATTTAGTACTAATAGTAGGTGATGAATACAGAAGAGGGGGAGTTGTATCATATGGTACCAGAGCAGCAGTGAGTATCGTTGCACCTTGGGGAGACCTAACTACTGAAAGACTGTATGTAGCAACAACTTACTCCAGTGAAAGTCGTTATCAAAACATCGATCCTATTTCAAGAAGAAATCTTGGAACTACTGGTACATCATTTATGACCGTAAATAATAACGATAAACTTGAATTCTCATCAATATATAGAGATAACTATGCAGCCAATCCATATCCCATTCAATATGTCGGTGTGTTCAATTGGGATGGGTTCACCTACTTTGCTTCATTTCAACGGCGAGACATATTAAGTAGTCCACATGTTTCTAAACTGGCTCGTCTTTGCCACAACTCTAACAATGCTAACTCTTACACTGAGATTCTGATTACATGCAGTGGATCTACTGAAGTGTTCAGTTTGATACAGGCTGCTCATGTTGGACCAGCAGGCTCACATTTGGCCAAGTCATTAGCATTGGATGAAGGTGCTCAGGTGTTGTACGCTGTGTTTGCAAAGGACCGAAGCTCAGCCAGTTTCAATCCAGATCCTATGGCAGACTCTGCTCTGTGTATTTACAAGATGAGTGACATCCAAGCTGCATTCACCGAGGCTGTCAGGGGATGTATTCAGTCAGGAATTGCCTATATATCAACTATATTTAATGGAGGCTTCTGTGGTTTACAGGTATAGTATGTACATGTACAGTGAGGTTACCATAATCCATATAATTTCATTTTGAATGCATGATATTTACTATTTTATAAACTAATAAATCCAATCTATGATTATTTTCACCGAGTGAACAAGATGTAATTAATAAAGTATGGAAAGGTAATTCAGTTATTTTCATTTTCTAGACAAGTGTCCTCCCCGCTCCGCATATCTGCAATACTAGTAGCAATTACATATATGCTATTGGGATAGCTACAGTTCCTGGCACATCAGTCGTTAATCTTCCAGGCCATTTAGCATCATCCATTATCACCAGCACTGAACTCAACCACACTGTGGCTTTCATTGGAACAACAGGAGGACAACTCTTAAAGGTACTAGGATGAAAATGTCAAGGATGAACTGGTTGCCTTGGCAAAGAGATGTAAATGTTAGTTGTTTTAGATAATTAGACAGCCTTGTTTGTAAAGTTGTTCAATTATAAACAGTTGGCCCCAAGATTAGAACAGTAGTGGATTGGTAGTATACAAATGATGAATGTAGGCCTATGTGAGTGCAATGGTAAGAATAATTATATTTGACAGATGGAATGTTCCAAGTGTAACACTCATTGTTTATTTACAGCACCTGAATAAATCTTTGTCATCTAATTGGTCAGACTGCAAACAACGGTTGTCTCTTTACATTTTATTCATTTGGAAAATAATAGCCACTCTTCACAATGTTGGGTATTTTTGTACACAAAAATCAGGAGCCAAGGATGGTGTTTGGTATAGCCGAATGTTCGGTGTTCGGTACAGCGACGTTCCACTATAATTCTATAAAAGTTGATTTTCCTAAAGAAATTAAAGATAAACTTTTATTAAAATTTGAATTTGCTCAAGTGGAACGGAACCTGAGCGTCATAAAACCTGAGCAGCATGTTTGTTGAAGGAAAGGAAACAGACGACCACTGTTTGTTTATCATGTATGTAATTATATGTACATAATTATTCTGGTGTAAGTCATTGCAAATATTTGTTTACAAAGTTTTGCTCATGTGTTGGGGACTCGAGTCTTATTAGCTTTTACTCAAGTCGAGTCATTCTGATGAGGGACTCAATTAGAGTCGAGTCATTTGCCTGCAGTGAGTCCAATCGAGTCATTTACTCATCAGGACTCTAGTCATTTACCCATCAGGACTCAAGTCAAGTTGTCAAAAATGTGACTCGAGTCCGAGTCGAGTCGAGTCGGGTCATTGACTCGAGTCATTACAACTCTGGTCCCGCCGCCCTTGAAACTGAGTATCCTTGCAAAGAATCCTTGGGGAATTAATTTGAGTATTATTTCAAACTTGAGCATCTTAGAGTAATATTTATCAATCTTGGATAAAACATTTGAATACAAGTGGAGTGTTCTTGGGTAATATTTACGTACTACATGTATCATGGGCAGATAACAAAAATGGTTTAATTGAAATTTGTTGGTGATAAACGTTTTTGCATGTTTTTGTAGTAAAGGTACAACATTTTTCTACTGGGGATATGTTCCTGTTTTATTATCACGCCAACAGTGAACTAAAATGTCACAATTCAGATGAAGAACTATCTTTTTTTCCCAGGTTCACATTGAGAATAGTGTTTCTGCCCGACTCTACGAGACTGTATCACTTGATGACGATCAAGTTATGCAAGATACAATGCTTAATGAAACTGAAGAACAGATGTATGTACTCACTGAACAAAAGGTATGCTAATTCAGGGATGGGTAAAAACAAGGTCCAATTTTATGGAGCTATACACCTCTTACTACTACACCTCATTGCCTTGTCGCTAACGGCCTTTATAGATTTTGCATCTTTATTCGATCAGCACAATTAGATATTAAAGTTCTTCGTCAATCAATTACGAAAATCTAGTAACGTTACTGAGACTGATGGTTCCGTAAAGAATACATGCCACAGGCTACATGTCTACGAGAAAAGTTTAGAAAGCATTCAATTTTTATACATTTCTGAGCGTTGATCGTTTTGTGACTTTAGCTGATCAAGATACGTGTTGAGAATTGCAGTCGTTACACAGCCTGCGAGACGTGTATTGGGACTGATGCAGGGAATGATGGAGACCCATACTGTGGATGGTGCACTCTGGAAAGAAGGTTAGTCACAAGGGGATGTGGAAATCACTCATTTGTTGGTTGGTCAGGTTGTCAGTTTGTACTCAGTTTAGACTCTTAGTCAGTCAGTAGATGCAGTTTAAAACAAAAAAACTGTGTCAGGAACTTGGTTAACTCTAACTCTGTTAGACACAGCACAGTGCATCAGGTGGAAAAGTCTGCTACACTTTGATGCATTCAGCAGCCAACACCAGTGCATAAACAACCAAGTACATTCTTACTCCACAAGATAATGCAAGGAATTTCATTGTTCTTATGAAGCTTGCTAAATCTACAGTGAAACATGAAGGCCCCAAGCTGTGGGGTTCCATTGACCCATCTTTCAAAGCTATATCTAGCCTGCGTACTTTTAAACGCAAGTACAAAATTAAATTATTAATAAATATTCAAACTGATGACTAAAATACGTCTGTTTCTCGGGGTTACATGCAACAGGTTATAAGTACAGGTTATAAGTATTATTTTTTTCTCTCAAATATGTTACTACAATTGTATGTCGTGTTTTTTTGTTATTTGTAATAATATATGTAATTAGCTCTTTATTTGTTAGTGGGGGCCCCCACTCGACAAGCTTGCTTTTTTGGGGGCCCCCATCCACACTTATTTGCAGTGGTTTAAATATTTCATAATATAATATAATATTGTTGTGTGGAAAATAAAGTAACATGAATGAATGAAAGAATGAATGAATTAAGTCCAAAACTATTGAGAGCTAGTCCCCATTAAACAATACCAGAGATGGATCCTGCTGTGTTGGGTGACCACAGACTCTCAAGCAATTCCCAAAACCCTGGAGTGTTTAAAGGTCATGAAAAATGAATTAAAATGAATTACATTTTTTAACAAATTCCATTTTGTTTAGTACCTTGAGAATGTTATATTGGAATTGTAAATAGTTCTTTTATAGTTGCATAATTTTGTTAATAATAGTGCCAAATTAATTCTAATTGTCATTATCAAGACTCAGTGCTTCTCTACAGACTTTGTGGTAACAAAATAGGAAAGTTTAAAAGCTCTTTAGAAATGAAAATGTTAACATGATTTCTGACTTTTCCAATTTGATTGCTACAATAATGACACCCCCTCACATCAAATGAAAAGGGAAGTAAAGGGTCAGAAATCCTCTGGATTTCCTGTTTCTCTTGGTTTTGCTGTATTAATGCAAGCACATAATCAGGAACTAAAAAGAACCAAAACAAAATCACAAAAGAGTTATTGCAACAAACTATTGTTTGCTTTCTACACCAAACGGCTTTTGTGAAATGAACAGAGTGTTGTAAGTGTGATAACAATTGCAAAGCACTACCGTCAATGTCAGGAATATACGTACTCGCTCATGGCGCTTCTGTGGCGCACTTTGCAGCCACTGCCAGGAACACACAGTCGTGAACCACATAACGATATTGTGTTTTCCTTTGTTGCTATGTTATACCCAATCCCCATTGCCTAGCGCTTGCACCGTCGATCGAGGACCGAATTTTTCCATTCATACCGCCGACCGAGGGTCTTTTGTTTCCTTTGTTCTCCTTTGTGTCTCCCCCCCTTGGTCGATATGTGGTGCAAGAACACCGGGGCAAACCCCTCTTCTTAGCGATGAGTGTTACTGAGTTCTTTCACGTGCATTACACAACACACGGGACCTACATCTTTACGTCCCATCCGAAGGACGAAGCAATAGTGGTTAAGTGCCTTGCTTAAGGACACACGTGTCAAGACCGGGACTCAAACCCACACTCTGCTGATCAGAAACACCAGAGCTTGAGTCCGCGTGCTCTTAACCACTCGGCCATAACACGCCAGTATGTTTTCAAAATTCGGAGAGTATATGTACTATAAGAGGAACACCTGGCATAATGAGAATACACCAGCCGGAAACAAACAAACAGAGGGGGAAGGAAATTAGGTGTCAGATTAAGGATGTGACTTTACGTTTAGTTTTGAAAACGTTAATGAAATGTTTTTTAGAACCATTAAAACATTTAAATGATTAGTCATTTAATGAAGGCTTACAAGTTTCAGCCTGCAGATGGGCGTGATTGACATAAGTCAACAATAAATAGCAGATGGTCATTGGACAAGTAAAGAATTGAACTACATGTACTGGTAACTCATGTACCTCATGCTCGTAAATCTTTGTCAATTAGATCTGTTTAATCAATGTAGGTTTTTTTGTGTAATATTTTGATTTTTGTTCAAACAGTAGGGAATATTTCTAAACGGTTTAAGAAATTTTGTTGGAAGTTTAATATTGCTGATGCTGATGCATTGGTGCACTCTGCATAAACGTTTTCCTGACAGTTGCAATTTTCTAACCCTAGATTCATTTGAAATAAAGTACACACTATACCACAAAATACTACACAATTTCTCATCTTAGGCCATTGTAAGATTACTGCGTACTACCTTTTACTAGATCAACAGTAAGTTGCTGATAAACAGGAATATTTAAATTTCTGAATGTGTTTTGTTTAAATTTGTTTTGATAATCCATTCTATCAAGGTGCACCCGATACCATGACTGTCCAATGCAGGAGGTGTCGACTCGTTGGTTGGCGTACAACGATGCACAGTGTGTGGAGATCACGGTTACTCCTCATAACAGCCTGCCTATCACTCTAACTGACCAGCAGGTATGAGGAATATACACTTTACACAGCAGCCATATTTGATAGCAGTGAATTGAAATCAGTCAAGTCACTCCTCGTAACAGCCTGCCTATCACTCTAACGGACCAGCAGGTATGAGGAATAGACACTTTACACAGCAGCCATATTTGATGGCAGTGAATTTAAATCAGTCAAGTCACTCCTCATAACAGCCTGCCTATCACTCTAACTGACCAGCAGGTATGAGGAATATACACTTTACACAGCAGCCATATTTGATAGCAGTGAATTGAAATCAGTCAAGTCACTCCTCGTAACAGCCTGCCTATCACTCTAACGGACCAGCAGGTATGAGGAATAGACACTTTACACAGCAGCCATATTTGATGGCAGTGAATTTAAATCAGTCAAGTCACTCCTCATAACAGCCTGCCTATCACTCTAACTGACCAGCAGGTATGAGGAATAGACACTTTACACAGCAGCCATATTTGAGGGCAGTGAATTGAAATCAGTCAAGTCACTCCTCATAACAGCCTGCCTATCACTCTAACTGACCAGCAGGTATGAGGAATAGACACTTTACACAGCAGCCATATTTGAGGGCAGTGAATTGAAATCAGTCAAGTCACTCCTCATAGCAGCCTGCCTATCACTCTAACTGACCAGCAGGTATGAGAAATAGACACTTTACACAGCAGCCATATTTGAGGGCAGTGAATTGAAATCAGTCAAGTCACTCCTCATAACAGCCTGCCTATCACTGTAACTGACCAGCAGGTATGAGGAATAGACACTTTACACAGCAGCCATATTTGAGGGCAGTGAATTGAAATCAGTCAAGTCACTCCTCATAGCAGCCTGCCTATCACTCTAACTGACCAGCAGGTATGAGAAATAGACACTTTACACAGCAGCCATATTTGAGGGCAGTGAATTGAAATCAGTCAAGTCACTCCTCATAACAGCCTGCCTATCACTGTAACTGACCAGCAGGTATGAGGAATAGACACTTTACACAGCAGCCATATTTGAGGGCAGTGAATTGAAATCAGTCAAGTCACTCCTCATAACAGCCTGCCTATCACTCTAACTGACCAGCAGGTATGAGGAATAGACACTTTACACAGCAGCCATATTTGAGGGCAGTGAATTGAAATCAGTCAAGTCACTCCTCATAACAGCCTGCCTATCACTGTAACTGACCAGCAGGTATGAGAAATAGACACTTTACACAGCAGCCATATTTGAGGGCAGTGAATTGAAATCAGTCAAGTCACTCCTCATAACAGCCTGCCTATCACTCTAACTGACCAGCAGGTACAGTCTGTGAATCAAATGTATACACAATTTTATTTCGGCCAATTTGAATATACCAAACCAAATCTGTGGGTGATGTTAGTTATAGCGATGTTCCACTGTATTAGGAATATCTGCGCAATGGGAACAATTTCAAAATTAATTTCGACGGACAATTTTGTGGACAATAGTCCAACTATCATCAACCAATCAGCGTTTTTAGTGAGAGTTAGATTAACTGTGGGTAACTACAGATAATGTTTGTACTTATCCCAAACTCAGAGTTGTATTCAAGTTCCGGCAAGTTACAAGTTAAGTCACTATCAATTCAAATGAACAGTTAACAATTGGACTGTGAACCCTGAACAAGCATGTAACAAGCTGCTAGAGATTGTTGGGTGCAGAATGGAAATTTTTTACATCTTTCTTTTTCATTGTCCAAGAAGTTACTATTTGATTTAAAAGTTGGTTAACTCGATTCAAACTGGAACATGCAGTTCTTGACATCAATGGTCTGGTACTCGGGTATCCCCTTCCAATCATTCACAGCCTTATAAATAATTCCTTTGTCATTGTTCACCAGTTACTTGCGACTGGCTTTACAAAAAGACAAGTAACTGTACTTGTGAAAGGGCTTGCATCATTCCTTCCTGTATTGAACTTCCCTTCCTACACATAGATAACATTGACAGTGCAGCAGCTACCAGATCTACTTGATGGTCAGCAATATATGTGTGAGTTCGGTGATCAGTACAGCAGCCCAGCAATCAACTACAATGGAGATAGCTTTAATTGCATCACACCGCCACGAAGCGACATACCTGCAATACAGACTGGAGGTAAGACAGGAATAAAACAATCAATATATGTGTGAGTTTGGTGATCAGTACAGCAGCCCAGCAACCAACTACAATGGAGATAGCTTTAATTGCATCACACCGCCACCAAGCGACATACCTACAATACAGACTGGAGGTAAGACGGGAATAAAACAATCAATATATGTGTGAGTTTGGTGATCAGTACAGCAGCCTAGCAACCAACTACAATGGAGATAGCTTTAATTGCACCACACCACCACGAAGCGACATACCTGCAATACAGACTGGAGGTAAGACAGGAATAAAACAATCAATATATGTGTGAGTTTGGTAATCAGTACAGCAGCCCAGCAACCAACTACAATGAAGATAGCTTTAATTGCATCACACCGCCACCAAGCGACATACCTACAATACAGACCGGAGGTAAGACAGGAATAAAACAATCAATATATGTGTGAGTTTGGTGATCAGTACAGCAGCCCAGCAACCAACTACAATGAAGATAGCTTTAATTGCATCACACCGCCACGAAGCGACATACCTGCAATACAGACTGGAGGTAAGACAGGAATAAAACAATCAATATATGTGTGAGTTTGGTGATCAGTACAGCAGCCTAGCAACCAACTACAATGGAGATAGCTTTAATTGCATCACACCGCCACCAAGCGACATGCCTGCAATACGTACAGACCAGAGGTAAGACGGGAATAAAACAATCAATTGTTTGGTAACAAGTCTTCTGTGATTTTTAATGAGTGCATACATTTTTTTAAACGGGCAATGATGTCATTGTAGTTATTTGCCAGCGTACATTAATTTTGATTGCATTTAAAACATTCCTCAAAAACATTTAATACAAAACGGAAGGAATTAGTAGAATGAAGTTTTTCACTAAATGTTTGTTTTAATGTTTTTTTGTTTTTTTAGATCATGTGACAGTTCTACTGAGCATTCTGTCTACAGAGACAGTTGTGAACTTTGTTGACACACTCATCATTTTCTATGACTGTGACGCCCATAAAACGTAAGCAGGTGTATTCTTTTAAGTGGAAATAGCGCCCTCTGCATGGGGGAGCTTACAGTGGATATTTGATAATCACCCTGTGAATAATGTAACAAAATATGAAATCATTGGAATAAAACAAACTGCAACAATTGAGTAAGCAATCTACTTTGGGAACCACAGGGAACCACATGATATCACTTCATAAATGACTTGCCAGCAATATTCTTGCTTAATTTTATATAAATCAACCAACGCAGCTCATTGGATATTAGGATAGGGGAACAATGTTAATGTTACTCACCGGCTCACCTCCACAGATCATGGAAGACACCAACAAACTTCAGTCTTGACAGGTTTAATTTGTATTTTGTTATTGAATTCAGCAGAAACAAAATCGGTGGATTTAATGGCATATCTCTGGTTAATAGAAATGGGAGGGGTTATATCCTCATTAACCTGTCCTAATACTGCTGTGCTCATGGTACTAATTCCAAAAAAAGAATAATTTAAAAAAGTTAATGATTCAATTAAACCCCCATTTCACATATAATAGTTTCTTTTTCTGTTAATTTCAGTTGTGTGTCTTGTGTTGAGAGTGACTGGGCCTGTCATTGGTGCGTATTGGATGACAGGTGTACTGATGATAATTCACACTGCTTCACACCTAACGATATCTCTATCATCGGACAAAATGTAAATCCACCTGATGTTTTGCATATATGATAACAGCCTGATAGAATTGATAGAATTGATGTTTATATCAAGAAAGAGCATAATATGTCCTTTTTATGCAAATAACCAAAGACTAATTCATTTGCAGCCTTCGTCAAACAACTCACTGAAAAAGTAAACACAATTTCATGTCACTTTCCAGGTTATTTTGATATTGTGAGTTAATTTATGACTTTTAATCAGCATTCCAAAACATAGACACTAACATTTTGGAATAAAATGATGAAAAACTGCGTAGCAATGAAGATGAATAGTACAATAGACGAAAAAGGTAAAATCAATTATCCCGGTGAGCACTGATTTTACCTTTTTCATATATTGTACTAATCATCTTAATTGCTACGCAGTTCTTCTTCATTTTATTCAAAAATGTGAACATTTTGGAATAGTTTTATTTATTTATTTCATTCAACACCCAACAGCGCTATAGCGCCAATTACAGGATGAGAGAAGCTAATGTGAAGTAGGTACAGTTTTATAGGCGGGAGAAAAACTTAGTATTTCCTAGGAAAAACTCACGGAATCGGGCAGGGACTGAAAAACCAATCCACATGATGACCCAGGCCGGGAATCAAACCCGGGTCACAGCGGTGGAAGGCGAGGAAAATACCACTATGCCAACCTGATTGAATGGAAGACTGCCAACAAAAGGAAAGAAAGCTCAGATGGGAGGGCACTGGTATATTTTAGAGGTCGCAGGTTCGAATCCCGCTCCTGCCAATTTTTGTTGCTCACTTTTAAAATGGAAAAATGATTTACTTAAGATCTACTTTGAAGTTCTATCATATAAACTTTGATGAGATATTTATGTATATGTATATTCTAATGTAAGATTTACTTTGAAGTTCTATCATATAACCTTTGATGAGATATTTATGTATATGTATATTCTAATGTAAGATTTTATGCAGTTTGATGGCTTTCAAAGGTAAAATCATTTTACAAAACACGTATTGTCTTTTTTTGCAGAGTTGGAGAACACCAATGGAAGGACCTGATGCATGCCCACAGCTGCAACCACAGAACCGTCAATTGCTGATCCCTAATGGAATAAACAGACAAATAACTGTTGATGTGTCTAATTTACCAAGTCCAGCACTGGTCAGATGTCATTAATCAAATCATATCTCATTAAATCTAGTAGCAATTACGCAATTCAATTTGATAAGTATGGTACAAAAAGACAAGTCGGTGATGGCACTATAGCTAAATATCTTTCTGATACATGACTGTGTGCAAAATGTCATACTTTTATCATTTGATACAACAATTAATGTTTAGACCATACTGCCTGACTATAGACCATACTTTCTGTTATGATGCTTGTTTCTTCATCCATTTTTGTTTCTCCACTAGGTGTCATCTAGTTAGCATGACTATTCATAGCACATTCTAAGTTCTTTTGTTTATCCCTATTTATTTATCCCTTGCATAACTCTATTTGGTTGCAGATATCCTCATATCAATGTAGTCTGGGCATAGAGGGAGTGAATCAGTATGCCGACGCAACCCGAGATGAATGGACTCTAACCTGTAACCTAAAATCAGTGAGTAGTGATTTGATTAATGTGAAAGTGTCATGGCTAACTTGTGGTCTGCGGGTAATTCTTCAGGTTGTGGGTTCGAGTCCAGCCTGGCACTTCTACGCATAATATGCATAGAGACATGCCTCTACATTATAATATGGGTCGAGGCATTATTAATGCCTTGCTGTGGACTAGTTACCATCCTAACCCTATTCATACTGTAAAGAGATCAGAATATCTTGTCTTGTTTCAGTGTGACGGAGGGGCTGGTTTTTCCACACTTTCCTCTGTAGCTTACACCTCGAGTGACCCCGCCTGTGCTGAGCGATTTGAATAAAATACGTTAGTAGGTTTCTACTGAGGTTTTATACCAAACCCAGCTCTTTACAAAATTGTTGGCAGTTTTATAGGGTTTCCAATCTGGCAGATTGATTACTTTTTTCTCATACATGCATTATTAATCCCTATCACATTTAAAAAAAATAAGTTCATTATCTACCTAAAAAATACAAATGTTAAGTTGATATTTTATTTACAGATATCCTTCTCAGCTATTCAGCAAGAGATAAATACAACATTGTCATTGTGGTGGACAGACATATATAGCAACATACACCGTCTAGATGACAGACATGGATTCCAAGGTAGGATTTACCAAACTAGAAGTTTGGCCGGTCAAAGTATAACTGGCTGTTGAATAATCAGCTGTAAAGACATTATTTGATAAGGAAATGGCAGCCAAGGAAATTACAGGGTGGCCCATAACAAATGGTCAAGCATACTTCCACTACCCTGAAGCCAAAACTACCTATACCAATGGATGGAGAATCTTTGTACTAGAAGACAAATGATACCAAAATATCTTGATTTGGGCTAGTATAGTAGTTTTAGCTTCAGCCCCTAGAGCATAGTCAGGGGTCCTTTCGCACCGAGAAATAACTAAACCGCGCCTGCGAATTTAACATGAGGGCTGGAGCTAAAACTACTACTAGCCCAAATCAAGATATCATTTGTGTTTCTAGAAAAGATTCTCCAGTGGAAGTATGCTTGTCCATTGAGATAGCTTGTGTGTTGTTTTACTAGTCATAGTACAAGTCGGTTCATATATTTTTGGAGTGCCATAAGGATATCGTTTTTACCTAGCATAATAGATAGTACTCTCAAATCATATAAAAAAAACAAAATAATGAAAACATAATGATTAGGAGCTTCATGATTCAAAAAAATCCTATACTTTTTAGTTTTCACTCTTGTAAAGAGTAGAAACCTAAAGGTTTATACATATTGTATCATTCTATAGTGACCCTTTACAAATGCGAGGTCTTGCGCCCTGACTGCAGCCGATGCGTTTCTGAGGAAACTACTCGTGCTGAGCTTGGCTGCATGTGGTGTGGCGATACCTGCGGAGTGTGGGATAGTACTGCGTGCTTGATGACTGAACGCATTGTCTCAATGAATAATGTCAGTAACTGCCCTGATCCAATTCTACAAGAGGTATGAGAAGTGGGATTATTTCAACTTGAAAGAAATGAATATAATTCATACATGTGATATACACCATTTTGTTTACTTTGTAAATTCTGCTCTTCCCTGTACGTCTAACCAAATTCAATTTCGATGGCCATTACCATAAAATGGGGTAACTTTGGCAATTGTGGGGTAAGTTTGGCAGATTGTCAATAGGAGTACATTTTTGTTAGATATCCCCCCAAAAAATCAAGTTTGGTACTATTTTTCTTGATCATTTAGATAAAATAACACCCCAAACACAAGTAAAACTATAAAATATAATAATATTGGAAAAGGTTGCCATAGTTATCCTATTTTACGTTGCACTCTTAAACACAACTTAAGAGTTTAACATATTCTATAAAGTGACAAATGAAGTTCAAAAACGGCTGTCATGATAATTTTATATTTAAAACCGTGACATTTTTTCACTTTTTTATAATTCATATATTGCATTTTGGAAATATTCTTTTTTACTTTCTGTCTTCCTGGTATGTCATATGAACATCACACTTTAGTGGTTGAACCAGGTGACCTTTTCACTGTGGCATATTTAAGGTCTGAAATTTGCACTACCACACTTTATTCTTGGACATCGTGATCAAAACAATTTAAGCAATTAATTGTTGAACCTGTTAACTAGAACCTTCTGAACTTGTCGTTGTTGAAGGTGTATCCATTGTTTGGACCTGATGAAGGCAATACAATAATTACTGTGATGGGAACCAATCTGGGTCGAAGATTCAGTGACCTGCGAAAGGTCAATGTTGGCGGTCAGATCTGTGACCTCTATGGATTGGAGAGGTACTACCAAACTGGTGCCAGGTAAATTAATACACGCCACGTAATAAACCTCACATACGAATTATAATAAACATAGTTAGAAACAGAAACATCAAGGAATTATAAGCGTATAAACCTTCTTGTAAGAAGCCTTTTACCAAAGCATTTTGTACACCCTTAATAAATCTTATAAGAATTCGAAACCATTTCGGCAGTCTGTTAGACTTAAAGGTAGGATACACCATTGGTAATTGCTTGAATTATCATGAATGGGTGGAATTATAGGGGGTTGTATTTTATAGTGAATGTCTTTTAACTGACCTGTCCGAAGTTTTACAATCATGAATGCTTAGAAAAGCAAGAAAAAAGAACGGAAAAAACGTCGTCAGGCAGTGGTTTTTATGTTGTTCTTGTGTTTTTTTGCGATCGCAGTCCGGCAATCGTGAATTTAAAAAAATAAAATTTAACTTTTCGGAACAATTACCGGATATCTAGCACAATCTTTTTTTTCTGGATGCCTATAATAATTATTTACTTTCAAATAAATAAGGTATTTCTTAATAATTTGGTAGTAAACTTTGTATCCTACCTTTAAAGAGTAGATTATAATATTGGTTTATATATATTAGATTTTAATTTATCTTTCCAAATATTATGGTCCTTTAATTTGGTTTATTCTAATGTTACTTATTTTAATTGCAGTGTGAATTGTAAGATTAGGCCTAGTTACGATGCAAGACCACAGCTTCTTAGCGTCAGTCTTACTGGTGCAAATGGTGAATTGCAGTCCAGCCATGGATATGTTACCTTCCAATACAAGGTATTGCTCTATAAATGTCTTAATATCCAATCTCACCACAAGCTTGTTATTTTGGGGAAAGGCTGGTATAAAGGTAGATAGGGGAAATATTTGGGGGACTTGAAACCTTGATAATACTAGCATGAATTTGTTACACAGTCTGAGTATGTCATGAGAAAGATATTTGGATATAGTATACCCAGCAAGATATGAGACCGAGGGACTCCCCCCTTAGTCCCCCATACATATACACTCTCTAGACTATTGTTACCTAACCCACACCCCCCTAAAAACCTAAAAAGAATTCCTGAAAAAAACCACAACATTCCTCAAGCACAATGACCACCACAAAGGAGGTTCTCTCCGTCTCATATCTTGCTTCATATGATATAGGGCTATTTGTGCAGATTATTTTGTCCTTCGAAATACTATGGGTAGATTAACAAGCACTGGTAGCCATTTTGAAAAGTTTAAAAATTGCTTGTTATTCTACCAATTTGTATTTTCTTTAAATGACAAATCAACAATGGCCCTATATCCAAATATTATTCTCATGACATACTCTGACTGTGTGCCAAATTCCATGCTTGTATACTAATTAATCTAGCGTACTAATTAAGCAGGTGTTATGTGTGCATAAAGCTCAAAATTGTACATAATAATTTGACTTATATATAATTGTATTTTGTTTCCATTCAGGATCCAGTAGTAGTTGATTTTAACCCTAAGATTGGCCCACAATCCGGCGGGACACGAGTGACAATCTCTGGTGAATCACTTGATACCGGCAGAAATATTTATGTTTCCATCGGCAGCACATCTTGCTTATTTGAAAGGTAGCATGGCAAACGTCAGTGATTACAAGTTTGTTAACCAGTTTGCGCCGGGATTATTTTAACATCGCCGAACCGAGGGGCGGGATTATTTTTAACGAAACTCGATCCGAAGCGTGTACAGGCTGATAGTGCCGGGAAGCACACCCACGCATTTCCGGCCTTGCTCGCTGCTGGCATACATTTCCGAACTTGAACTTGGCGTGTTTATGCGTCATCCGTTTTGAATTCGGGGAAATTTGTGCGTTTATATACGTCATCCGGCGCGAACTGGTTAAGATAGTTGTTTGCGGTACATCTACATGTGGTAAATCTCTCTCGTGAGTTTGTGTGGTTCTTAGAAAGAACCGGAGAGAAACTCAACGTTTCGGACAGTGTATGCTCTTAATTACAAGTTTAATAAACAAAATCTCAAGTTTTGCCTAATTTCCATTCAATGGAAAATGCTGTGTATTGAAATACTTGGCCAACAATTAAACCAAGAATTTGGTTTTCATTGTCTGTTCAATTTGTGTAAACCTATAAATCCATTTTCCTCTAGGTCAGAGGTTAATGACGGCAGCATTATCTGCCAAACTTCAAGGGTCGACCAACTCGGTTCCTGGTCATTGGACGTATTCTTTGACGGTGCAGTTCGGTTTTCACAGGGGCAGTTTACATATAGCCAAGATCCCACGGTGGCAGGAATCGAACCTTTGACCAGTATCTTGGGGTAAGTTAATTCATATTGGGTATGATTGTCGTGCGAATGCTTCTAGAACTTACAGCTAGTGTATCAAAAATGGTCTGAATGTCAATAAACTTCAAAAGGAAAATATAGGTTTTTCCTGCACATTTTAACACTTTTTGTTCATTCACATTCATTTCACAAACGGTTAACTTTAATTTCATCTCAAGTAAAAAGACTGGAACATGCAAATGCTACAATGAAGAAAAATACAGTTCAGTGGAAACGAATCGTATTGGACTGAATGAAGTTTACTCAAACATTTCGGTTCCTAGTTTATGTAGAAGTGAACTTTGATTACAATTGATCGATTTTTCGCTTTTTGGAAGTGAGAATAAATTGATAGACCGATTAAGGTTTCTGCAGGCAAAATTTACGATTGGGTAATTTCACAAAACTTAAGACAGAGTTGACAAAAAGCCACGCACTTATATGATTACGTTTCTGATACTTTCATTTCCCCGCCTTTCCAAGTTTTAACCTTTCTATATTTGTATCCTGCATACTTTTGGGGGGACTGATATGATATTTCTCATTATATTCAGGGGTGGCCGAAAGCTTCAAGTCAGTGGATCTGGTTTTTCCATTATACAACAGGCTCAGATAGTAGTTACCCTACAAAGCAAACAACAGGAATTTATCGAGGTATAAGTTCTAAACAAGTCACAAATTTGCAGGGATGTAGTCGAGTCCATGCAAATTTGTGTTCGGATATAATTATGGTGACAATTGTATTCTAAGAATGCCAATCACAACAAAATGACTCTTTGTTCCAGTCTTAAAATTCACCAAGTTGGAACTTCTGTTTCAAAGAAAATAGTTGAGTTCAATTTAAGATATGTTATTTATAAGCTCTATTTTGTTTCATATTTGTTGTGTTTTGAGATTAATTTTTATTATTTTTGATTGTTTTTTAGGAATGCAGCATAGAAAGCAACGAAGTCATGTACTGCATCTCACCTAACATTGATCTGTCAAACCATTTACTTTCTAATGATACCCTCTTGATGAATATCTCTACTGGGTTTATTCTTGACGGAGTCACATCCCTGCGTACCTGGTGTTCTAATCCTAATATCTGCACGCTGTTGGAGTATCATCAAAATCCGATATATTTCTCTTTTGACAATCCGGAGTATGGATATACAGACGGAATTGCTGCCAAGGATGGAGATACTTTGTTTCTTCGTGTAAGTTCAGAATTAGGAGTGGAAGATTTATAAACTTGTATGGTTTTAATAAGGGAATAAATGTGTGGTCGAGAGGTTTTAATCACTCTGTTTAATACCGCTTGGAGTCTGGGTGCTGATAATTACCCGAGCCGAAGGTGAGGGTAATTATCAGCACCCAGACTCCAAGCGGTATTAAATAGAGTGATTAATACCGAACGAACACACATTTATTCCTATTCATAAATATCTTTTTTGTAAAATTCAGCCAAAAAAGCCCCGAAAATCTCGGAAAATTGTCGCAAGTAAATTTTGGTGTTTCGCCATTCTGTGTGTGTCAAATGACATGTTTCCGCCTCTGTCGCTACACATAACGCGTATTTACTATGAACCAGACTATTACTGCCATTGGAAACCTTGTTCCCAGGGTGTCGAGCTGTACGCGCCCAACACTACCCGCTCTTACTATTGGAGACGAGGTACGGTTGGAAATAAAGTGAGCCCTGGGGACGGGTATAATGCGACATGGCGTGACAGATTTTGTTGCCAGCTGGTTTTAAACACTTCCAGTCATGTCTTTATCGTCCGTTTAATACCGGCCACGTGACAGGCTCTCGACCAATAGGAATGCCTAAACTGTCCCAGGTATTTATGAATGGAAGGGTCACAGCGCAACTGATAATCAAGGCTTTATGTATTTAATACCAAGTGTTATTTACATGTCTGCGTCGTTGAGGTTATAGACCCATACCAGCGATTGTTGTATCCAGATAGCAAAATATCTCAATGTAAGGTACACTGTAAAAAGAAAAGGTAGGAGAATCGGTTGGTATTTTGCCAATTGTAGGTCAAAACCACTGGCTACAATCTTGGGCAAATTCTTACCAGCACTTGGTCATTTTTTTACCAGAATTAACTAACAATGTAACATTTTATTATAAGCATATTGCCCCACTATTTTATATGTGTAGTTGCACAAAAATGTAATCAATGGAAAGAACGCATTTTTTTTAAATGAGGGGATTGACCATGAAAAAGACATGGAATAAATTGTCACTTTCCAATTTGTTTTTTTAACAGGGAGACCACTTAAATCTTGCAATAACTGCAAAGGAAATCACTGTGTACATTGGTGTTGAAGTCTGCACCAATGTCACTCTTGCTAGGCAATCCTTGAGCTGCGTACTGCCGCAGACGAGGCCTGAAGCTGGGGATAATCTGGGCAAGAAAACACAGAAGAATCTCCCATATGTCCGGGTAAGAATGCTTGTGAGTAGTTCGTGCAAAGTACAACAATTTGCTTAGCACAAACAAGTCTTGCTCATTAAAAACACGTTATCAGCCAACATTCCGTGTGATTTGTATGCTAAGCAACAACAAAAATAGCTGAATACCAGTCACAAACTATATACATCACCTAGAAATTGGTTGATAACCCTGTGTTTTTTTACCAAGGAAGAATTTTTAAGCTAAGCAAATGTTTGTGCTTAGCAGCTCCATGAAATATGAGCCTTTGTTATTAACAAACCAAAATCTTTATGTGACTTCTTTGGTACCCGGTATGCTACACTGCTCTATAAATATTTGTAAAAGGGGAATTACTTGCTAAACATTGCGAGGTCTGGGCACTTCAAACTGGGACTTGACAATTTTCATATTTAGGCAGCAAACGTGTATAAATAGATGGAAGGAAGCAGGGCCATTTTCTTTATTAAGAAGCGCATGTTAACTTTTGTTTTAACAGTTAAAAAAAGGTTTTAGAGAAAAAGTACTATAAAACGAGGTAACTTGGAAAACTTTGGTTAGATCGTTTTAGGGGTAAATTTGTAAGATTGAATAAATATCTTATAAAATCCAGTTTGATATTGGTTTTTAACTCTTTCTTGATCATTTAGATAAATATAGGAAACAAATATACGTAAGACCATAACAAAACCAATTCTTGGAATACAGTGCCAAAGTAACCCCTAGATGCCAAAGTAACCCCTAGATGCCAAAGTTTTACAATCTCAAAACTTTTTTTTAAACTTAAACTGTTTTATAAGTGATACAAATATTGAATGTTATTCTTCCCTGTAGGTTTTTCATGGCAACCTTGCATTTGATATCGGCTACATTCTCTACCCTGGTGCATCCGTCACCGTTATCGTGTGTGTAGTCAGTGCCGTTGTCCTCCTGTTCTTTGCGATTGTTGCCATAGCGATGTACAGGAAAGCAAGGCTAGCTAGAAGAGAAGTTGAGGAAAGACGGACTGAGCTTGTCATAAAGAAGATCGACAAGACTGAAGAACTCATGGCAGGTTGGTATACAATTTTGGCAGGGATGTAGTCGAGTCCATCACAAGTCCCCGCAAGTCCCTGTAAGTCCCTACAAGTCCATCACAAGTCCTTCAGTTCCAATTCAAGTCACAAGTTATTCAAATCAGCTTTGACAAAAGCATTCCTTTGTCATTGTTCATCCAGTTACGCCTTTATGAAGGGACTTGTGACTGGCTTCACAAAAGGACTTGCAGGGACTCGACTACAACCCTGAATTCTGGCCATTATGTTTTCTTGGACTATTTTCAAATAAAAACTGTAGTGTGCTTTATTAAGGACTGTGTATACCTAGACTGTTTATCGTCAAACGGGGTAATTTTTGCAATTTTGGGCCAACTTTTGTGAGATCGTTTAAGGTGTAATTTTTTGTGAAAAAATTAAAAAATATCACATAAAATCCAGTTTAATATTATTTTTTAACAATTTTTTTATTATTAATTTAGATAAATAAAAAAACAGAAATACAAGTCAAACCACAAAACATTATTTGAACGTAGTGCTTACCCCTTGGTGCCAAAGTTACCCCTGGGTGCCAAAGTTACCCCTGGGTGCCAAAGTTACCCCTGGGTGCCAAAGTTACCCCTGGGTGCCAAAGTTACCCCTGGGTACCAAAGTTACCCCTGGGTGCCAAGGTTACCCCTGGGTGCCAAGGTTACCCCTGGGTGTCAAAGTTACCCCTGGGTGCCAAAGTTACCCCTGGGTGCCAACGTTATCCCTGGGTGCCAAAGTTACCCCTGGGTGCCAAAGTTACCCCTGGGTGCCAAAGTTACCCCTGGGTGCCAAAGTTACCCCTGGGTGCCAAAGTTACCCCTGGGTGCCAAAGTTATCCCTGGGTGTCAAAGTTAACCCTGGGTGTCAAAGTTACCCCATTTTACCGTACTCGTTTTTGTCAGAGATCCTTTTAATTTGTTTTTCCATAATGACTTTATTTTTATCGGGTCGTTATCAACCGAATCTGGTTAACCTTTCAATCATTTTAAACATAAAATGACGGCTTGCATAAATACTAACAAAAAGCTGGCTGACATTGAAACTTCTAAAGAAATATTATCAGTTTACAACCTAATAAACCTAAAATAAGCATCGGAAACATGCCTTTTTATTTTCCCAGCATCTGGAGTCCTTGGGCAGCAAATGGAGATGTAAAACGTTATGCCGAATCTTCGTCTTCGGTCTTACAAACTTGTACCTGTTAAATACTGGAATCTTTGGTTGGCGATCGGAGATGTAAAACGTTGTCGAGTCTTGGTCTTCGTTCTTTTAAACTTGTGCCTGATATTGTTAAACCCCGGTTTGTTGTCGGGGATAGTTTCCTTTCTAAATTTCTAGACTAGAAAGGGACACTTTACATGCAAAAGTTCTGATTGCCATTTTAACTATAATAACTCGGCAGAAAGAAAGATATTGTGATAATGTTATACAGAAATCGCCTTGTACAAAAATTGCTTTATACATAAATTGCCTTATATTATTGATACTGATTTGGTTTTTCTTGATAGTAAAACCTGGGGGCCATTTTATAGAGATTAAGTACAAACAATCTTGCTCAATACCAGCCTCAATTCCATTTGATGCTTGTGGTTGGTATTTAGCTGTTGTCAGCTTAGCATAGTGCTCAACGTGAATTTACTATAAGCAAGGGTATTTGTGCTTACATTTAGTGTGTCCATGCTTTTTCAAAATTTAGATTTTCTTTTCTGAACGAATTATAAAGGAATATACTGTATTCTAAAGAATAGATTTGCTTGTTTGCATTGATAGGCCCTCCTACAGTTTTAAAAAGGGGTTTTTAATTTTGCTGAAATTGCGCGCTTTAGTTCAGAAAGTTTTAGGACAAAGGTCATAAATATTCATTTATGTTAATTTAGGTAATTGACAGGGGAGGGTTTCGAGTCGATCCACGTTGCATTGCACAAAATGGATTTAGCCATCCTGATCCACGCAGCGCTTTAACGCGCTTTCTACTACATGTAATTAGTAATAGCGCTATTAGTAGAAAGCGGGTAAAAGCGCTGCGTGGCTCAGGATGGGATTTAGCGGGCGGTTTGTACAAATCTGCACACGAAACGGCTTACATACGTACATGTAATGTATAGTCCAACGTTGGAAATACTTCCAATAGTCTATTGCCCTCGTTTGTTTGTATTTTTTTTTCTTTCGGAAGACCATTATGTTTTGTTCATGAATCTCAACAGTGAACGTTGGTCAATAGTGGACTAAATTGCCGTCAATTGTTCAACGCCCATTATTTGAATGTGTAAATGCACAGGTATACCTCATTATTTAACGTGCATTATATACATGCAGTCCCAAAAACGAATAATATACCTCCCCTCTCGAACTTGGGGCGCTCCTAATTCCAAATTTGAATTTAATTAATTAAATAATTGCCGTTTGTAGATTTTTTCAGTGCGATTTCTCACTCGAAAGCTCATAACAAATACAATGCTAGGACATTGTTTTCAGGGTGCAACCCCCTAAATTTGTTAAGATATCTTCTGGAAAAAAACGCATTGTTATGTCATTCCGGAACGAAGCTGTTTATTTGTAATCAAAAACATGTTTTGTATAATCGAAATACTCAGTTTGTTTGTAGAAATGTTTACAGCTATTCTGTCTGTTTATTTTGTTGATAAAATACAGATGATGAAAGAAACGCCACCTGGATTTAATATATATTATATGCAATGCAGAGAACTCGAATATAAAGTATATACTCGGACCTTAGATAAAATAAATTGAGATCTACTTTAATTCCTGGAGACTTTTGAAACTTAAGATATTAGAGAGTTCAATAAATAAAATATACTGGACCAGCAAACTCAATCTTCACTTTCTTTATTAAAGGTAGGATACACCATTTGCAGATATCGAAAATATTTACTACCAAATTATTAAGAAATATCTTACTTATCTAAAAGTAAATAATGATTCTAGGCATCCAGCAAAAAGATTGCGCTAGATATCCTGTAATTATTCTGAAAAATATAATTTTATAAAGAAAAATTCGCAATCGCCGTCCGGAGATCGCGAAAACACACAAATAACATAAGAATAACTGCTCGACGCCGGTTGAAAACAAACGCTGTTTTTCGTGCTTTTCTCGGCATTCATGATTGTAAAACCTCGGACAGGTCAGTGAAACAATATATTTACTATAAAATACAACCCCCCCCAAAAAAACCACCCATTCATGCTAATTCGAGCAATTACCAATGGTGTATCCTACCTTTAAACAGTGGTCAAAGAGTACATTATAATTAAAAATGTTATAAGATTCACAGTTTTTTCATCATTCAGAATCACACCGCCTATCCCCTGTTTGTGCTCTACCGTGCCATCAAGTATCGTAGTGAGAGAGGCTGATTCACTACGATAGTCTCTATTTTGTCTTTCTATTTTCATCATTTAGAATCACACCGCCTATCCCCCGTTTGTGCTCTACCGTGCCATCAAGTATCGTAGTGAGAGAGGCTGATTCACTACGATAGTCTCTATTTTGTCTTTCTATTTTCATCATTCAGAATCAAACAGCCTATCCCCTGTTTGTGCTCTACCGCGCCATCAAGTATCGTAGTAAGAGAGGCTGATTCACTACGATAGTCTCTATTTTGTCTTTCTATTTTCATCATTCAGAATCAAACAGCCTATCCCCTGTTTGTGCTCTACCGTGCCATCAAGTATCGTAGTGAGAGAGGCTGATTCACTACGATAGTCTCTATTTTGTCTTTCTATTTTCATCATTCAGAATCACACCGCCTATCCCCTGTTTGTGCTCTACCGTGCCATCAAGTATCGCAGTGAGAGAGGCTGATTCACTACGATAGTCTCTATTTTGTCTTTCTATTTTCATCATTCAGAATCACACCACCTATCCCCTGTTTGTGTTCTACCGTGCCATCAAGTATCGTAGTGAGAGAGGCTGATTCACTACGATAGTCTCTATTTTGTCTTTCTATTTTCATCATTCAGGATCACACAGCCTATCCCCTGTTTGTGCTCTACCGTGCCATCAAGTATCGTAGTGAGAGAGGCTGATTTACTACGATAGTCTCTATTTTGTCTTTCTATTTTCATCATTCAGAATCACACCGCCTATCCCCTGTTTGTGCTCTACCGTGCCATCAAGTATCGTAGTGAGAGAGGCTGATTCACTACGATAGTCTCTATTTTGTCTTTCTATTTTCATCATTCAGGATCACACAGCCTATCCCCTGTTTGTGCTCTACCGTGCCATCAAGTATCGTAGTGAGAGAGGCTGATTCACTACGATAGTCTCTATTTTGTCTTTCTATTTTCATCATTCAGAATCACACCACCTATCCCCTGTTTGTGCTCTACCGTGCCATCAAGTATCGTAGTGAGAGAGGCTGATTCACTACGATAGTCTCTATTTTGTCTTTCTATTTTCATCATTCAGAATCACACCGCCTATCCCCTGTTTGTGCTCTACCGTGCCATCAAGTATCGTAGTGAGAGAGGCTGATTCACTACGATAGTCTCTATTTTGTCTTTCTATTTTCATCATTCAGGATCACACAGCCTATCCCCTGTTTGTGCTCTACCGTGCCATCAAGTATCGTAGTGAGAGAGGCTGATTTACTACGATAGTCTCTATTTTGTCTTTCTATTTTCATCATTCAGAATCACACCGCCTATCCCCTGTTTGTGCTCTACCGTGCCATCAAGTATCGTAGTGAGAGAGGCTGATTCACTACGATAGTCTCTATTTTGTCTTTCTATTTTCATCATTCAGAATCACACCGCCTATCCCCTGTTTGTGCTCTACCGTGCCATCAAGTATCGCAGTGAGAGAAGCTGATTCACTACGATAGTCTCTATTTTGTCTTTCTATTTTCATCATTCAGAATCAAACAGCCTATCCCCTGTTTGTGCTCTACCGTGCCATCAAGTATCGTAGTGAGAGAGGCTGATTCACTACGATAGTCTCTATTTTGTCTTTCTATTTTCATCATTCAGAATCACACAGCCTATCCCCTGTTTGTGCTCTACCGTGCCATCAAGTATCGTAGTGAGAGAGGCTGATTCACTACGATAGTCTCTATTTTGTCTTCTATTTTCATCATTCAGAATCACACAGCCTATCCCCTGTTTGTGCTCTACCGTGCCATCAAGTATCGTAGTGAGAGAGGCTGATTCACTACGATAGTCTCTATTTTGTCTTTCTATTTTCATCATTCAGAATCACACAGCCTATCCCCTGTTTGTGCTCTACCGTGCCATCAAGTATCGTAGTGAGAGAGGCTGATTCACTACGATAGTCTCTATTTTGTCTTTCTATTTTCATCATTCAGAATCACACAGCCTATCCCCTGTTTGTGCTCTACCGTGCCATCAAGTATCGTAGTGAGAGAGGCTGATTCACTACGATAGTCTCTATTTTGTCTTCTATTTTCATCATTCAGAATCACACCGCCTATCCCCTGTTTGTGCTCTACCGTGCTATCAAGTATCGCAGTGAGAGAGGCTGATTCACTACGATAGTCTCTATTTTGTCTTTCTATTTTCATCATTCAGAATCACACAGCCTATCCCCTGTTTGTGCTCTACCGTGCCATCAAGTATCGCAGTGAGAGTGGCTGATTCACTACGATAGTCTCTATTTTGTCTTTCTATTTTCATCATTCAGAATCACACCGCCTATCCCCTGTTTGTGCTCTACCGTGCCATCAAGTATCTCAGTGAGAGAGGCTGATTCACTACGATAGTCTCTATTTTGCCTTTCTATTTTCATCATTCAGAATCACACCGCCTATCCCCTGTTTGTGCTCTACCGTGCCATCAAGTATCGTAGTGAGAGTGGACCCATTGATGTCATCACTGGTCGATCACGATTCTCCCTTAACTACGACAAACTTCTTTAAGAGAATGTGGAATTCTCTACTCTTGTAAGTGCTAGACATTACGGAACACAATTATTCAAATCATGATTATGATAAACAGTAGTATTTGCCTAACATTAAGCCCTTCAAAGAGTTTTGTTTTCAAAGTTTAAAAACATTATTTATGAGATTTTATTTTGGTTGCCCTTTCAGACTGTGGTTGTTGTAATGGATGAAGAAGGCAATATTATCAAGGAAGTCAAGGTGCTAGACGTAGACACTATCTCTCAAGTCAAGGAGAAGATCTTAGATGCCATCCATCGCAATCATCCCTTCTCCGATCGACCCAGTGCCAGCCAAGTCAGTCTCGGTAAGTCAAAACTGATGAGTATGGTAAAAAAGAAAAGTAGGAATAGACATAATATTTCAAGATAATTTAAATTTATTTTATGGCCCTGTCCCTTGAAAGAGTTGGAAAAATAAAAAAATTTAAGCGATTTATTATTTAGATTATCTGCCTAACTATGTTTTTCATCTTTTTTAGTTTAAGTTGAGGGAAAAAAGTATCTTTCGTTTGTCCTCAATGCAAAACATTTTGTGACTCTTTTACTTTATCAAAGTCTTTCAAGATGATCTCCTAAGATTGGTTGTTTCCATTTTCTCATTCTAGAGTGGCGTCACGGAAGAAGTGGTAAACTTGTCTTGACAGACACTGACCTGAGGCCTCTGACAGACAAATGGCGTCGAATCAACATGCTCAAAGACTTCCATGTAGGTTTCATACTCTCACACGTAATTTACATGAATGTAAATACCCTTTTATATCTGAACTCATTTAAACTGTGTAAATTAACAAATAAAGAGCATAAGTTTTTAAGCCTCCTTTTTCTCTCCCATAACTATCATCAGATGTTAGGATTGACCAAAGACAAATGCCTAGTAAATGTAGGTTTTTCTGGCTATTTTAAAACATTTCTTTCATTCAAATTCACCAACTCTCGCATTTGAGTTTTATCTGCAGACAAATTGCACACATTCTATACCAATTTAACCAATTGTCATTCAATTTCAACATTTGGTCACCCTTTTTAAATGGACATTTTCAAAAATGCGTCTCTCATGAGCCGCATCTTTGGACTTCATTCATTATTGTCTTCTCCAGAAGGAATAATATCACACGGAGATTAAAGGCAATAATATATTTACATCATGTAAGCTTTTGAACAATAATTTGATTGGTTACCTTTTGAATAGTTGCAAAAGATATACTATCCCTTTAAATATCAGTGAATTATAGGATGAATGAACACATGCCAGAGTTTTTAGTTAAACAGACAAGTGAAAACTGCAATCATATTAAAACTGCCATCTAGATTCAGGTGTTTTGAACTATAAAATGTTTATTTGGGGAAGAGTTTGAAATAATGTGCATGAATTGTAAACAGCCAAAGTTAAATTGTGACCTGTTCCCACAAAACCAGACATAAGTGTTTTTGTTGAAAAGTGGGAAATTGTTATTTACATTTATTGATTCCCATAGAATCGCGTGTACAGGCAGTCTTAAAATCATCATCAAATTGGTAGTATGTATGGTATAAAGGTGGTTTTAGTACCAAATGAAAGCTGAATATGTGTACTAAAAATGTAAATAACAATATCTCACTTTAAAAAAACACACTTATGTCTGGTTTTGTGGGAGCGTGTCACAATTGCTACAGGGATATATTCCGCTTGCGGAAATACTTTGCCATAAATAGTAAGGTGGGTGCAACTGCATTGTGTGTTTTTTCTTTGTTTTCAAAAACAAATTCTCCAATTTGACCCGTAATGTTGAAATGTCTTTGTGTCTCACCGTGGGAACGTCTGACTCTACTCCGATTACAATGCTACGATAAGGTCAAAAGGTCATCCTCTGTGTTTAGCTCAATGCTACAATACACAAGGAAGCGAGACAAATATATTGTATATCATACACGTATTTTCATCCTCTGTTAAATTCATGTATAAAAGTGGGATGATAATCACTATCAAATAATCTAGAGGTTTAATTTTTATTTTTAAATTTGACAAGGACTGATTTCTTCCTGTCGCAAAAGTATAAACCACAATCTAGCAAACTTGCCTTAACTATTCTTTCTGATTCCTTTCTTGCATAATCCTAGACAATTATAAGCATCATTGATAAAAACCTGAAAACTCCAAAAGATACTATAAAAACGTCTTATAAGAGTTTTAGCAAAACTTACAAACTACCATCTCTGACTGTCCTCAAGGAATACTGACTTAACACCAACACCACTTGCTAAATTGGTTAGGCTATACTATATTTTGGGTATAGCTTCACCGTTGGAATCTCTCAGTCTCCTGACGACAGGCAGCTAGACTGCTGCAGCATTTACTGTCTGAAACGTTGAGTTCCCTCCAGTTCTTTTACAGAACCACACATCTCAGCAAACTATTTATCTTATTGCCTTTTTGCCTTTTTGCCAGCAAACCTTAAAATCTCATTGGATCATTGTTAGTGTATAACACAAGGAAAAAGACATGATGTGAATTTAAATTTAAAGCGAACACGGTCATTAAAGTCGGTGTGTTCATGCTTTTAAGGGGTGGCACCCTAAAAATAGATTATCAAATTGAATTGATAATTTTCTCATTTGTTATAGGCTTTCGAATGAGACGTCGCACGAAACAATCGGCCAATGGCGCGTAATTATTTAATTAAATGCAAATTTGGAATTAGAAACGTCCCGCATGCTCAACGTACATTGTATTGTACGTTAGACACGCAAACGTGGCGTTGGTAAACAACACCATGGTCCGTTACACGAACTGGCAAAAATGTCACTTCATCCGCTATATTTTATGAGCTAAATATACACCTGCATGTCAAGTACTCTAATCTAGTATAGGCCTATAATAATAATAATAATAATATATAACATTTATATAGCGCTTAATACAAGTGTTTCTAATCCAATCCAATCCAAAAGATATTTGATATAGCGCCTTTTCCTTGCAGTCTAAGCGCTAAGATTTCCCCGGTCATTGGGCTCATGAAACATTCCAAATACTATCTCAGCTCCCTGGGGAGTATACAGCTCGATGCTGCCATTTCGGCGCAAACCAGCTAAATCAACCACAATATAACCATCTCTGCCCTCACAGGTACCCATTTACTCCTGGGTGGAGAGAAGCAATGAGTGACAAAGTGCCTTGCCCAAGGGCACACGCACCATAGTCCCAGGCCGGATTTGAACCCACAACCTGTAGCTTTACCTACAGATTACAAATTCAATGCTCCAGACCAGACCACGAGGCCAGGTATAACCGTCATTTGCCCAGTATCTGTAATTCCCCAGAAAGATAAAGAGACAATGTGAAATCCCAAATCCCAATGTGAAATCCCAAATGACATGAACAAATCACACATAAAATGTCACAACCTATATCGTTACATATGAAGCACGATATGTGGCAGAAGGAACCCCCCCCCCCCCCCCTCTTTTGTATTAGCCATTGTGTTCCTGGGAATCTCAGGAATTCTTTTTAGGTTTTAAAAGGTAACAATAGTGTGCTGTGTATATATGGGACAAGAGGGGGGGGGGGGGGTACCCCTCTGCCACATATCGTGCTGGGTATGTGGTGGGGGGGGGGGGGGTACCCCTCTGCCACATATCAGGTTGGGTATATGCGGACTGCAAATGATTGCTGCTGAAAAAATGAAAAAACGCATGCGCATACACCCCCCCCCCCCCCCCCCCTTGCCCCACACATTAAGAATGAGAAGCTCCTAATTCCAAATTTGAATTTAATTATTTAATTACCCGCCGTTGGCCGATGATTCTTTATTGTTATTAGAAATTAGAAAATTATCAATTCAATTTGAAAATCTATTTTTCAGGGTGCAACCAAGCACAGACACACCAACTTTAACAGGATGTGATTAACAAAAGATTTCCCAAATCGCATTCAAATATTCCAAATTCACACCCTCTTCCAAATTCACACCCTCTTCCAAATTCACACCCTCTTCCAAATCCACACCCTCTTCCAAATTCACACCCTCTTCCAAATTCACATCCTGGATAATGAAACGAAATTTACAACCACTGGATGTTAATTTGGACCAAGGATGTGAATTCTGAGCATTCGTATGTTAATTTGGAAATTCTTTGTTCACCACTTCGCGCCGGATGACGTATATAAACGCAACAATTTTCCCAAATTCAAAACGGATGATGCATAAACACGCCAAGTTCAAGTTCGGAAATGTCTGTCAGCAGCAAGCCAGGCCAGAAATGCGTGGGTGTGCTTTCTAGCACTATTGGCCTGAACCCGCTTCGGATCGAGTTTTGTTTAAAATAATCCCGTCCCTCGGCTCGGCGAAGTTAAAATAATCCTGGCGCGAACTGGTTAAATTCACACCCTGCTAATGGACCTCATTGCTTTGAATGCAAAATCACATTATGCCCTCTCAGAGTGTAACTCTTTTAAACTCTTTCTCTGCAGTAAACATCAGCTTTGATGAGGATAAGATCAGACGAAGAATGAGTTCTAAGAGACGTTACACTATTGCTGAAGTGGAGGCTCTTGAAGGAATCCGAGACTGGCATCTTGTAAAAAAACAACTTATAACTTAAAACTTATATAATAAATATAATCTTCAAGATCTTAAATGAAACTCATCCTTTGCTCACAAAGAAATGATTACAGACTGTCTATAGGAATGTAGATTTAACTTTGATATGATAAAACATGAGTACATTGTACTTTACATAGGAGAGCAGACTAATTATCAAAATGTGTCGTTATTATTATTTTTTCATTACTTGTAGTAGTCTAAATCTTGTTGAATGACAGAAAACTGCTAACAAATAACTTATGTTGTTCAAATGAGTTTTTCTGATTGTAGTTGTATTTAGATATAATAGTACGAATGAAGAAATGTATGTTGTTTGACAGACCCAGGAGGAGGAGTGGCCAACAGATGAGGAAGGGCAAAGGCGAAGGAAACACGGAGGTTGCATCTCGCTGGATGCTGTTACCTTCAGGAATAAGATCACTCGTCATAGAATCAGAGAGATTGCCTTCCCTAGACTTCTCTCCACTAAGGTAGGAAACAAGGAGGTTGCATCTCCCTGGATGCTGCCACCTTCAGGAATAAGATCACTCGCCACAGGATCAGAGAGATTGCCTTCCCTAGACTTCTCTCCACTAAGGTAGGAAACAAGGAGGTTGCATCTCACTGGATGCTATCACCTTCAGGAATAAGATCACTCGCCACAGGATCAGAGAGATTGCCTTCCCTAGACTTCTCTCCACTAAGGTAGGAAACAAGGAGGTTGAATCTCACTGGATGCTATCACCTTCAGGAATAAGATCACTCGCCACAGGATCAGAGAGATCGCCTTCCCTAGACTTCTCTCCACTAAGGTAGGAAACAAGGAGGTTGCATCTCACTGGATGCTGTCACCTTTAGGAATAAGATCACTCGTCATAGGATCAGAGAGATCGCCTTCCCTAGACTTCTCTCCACTAAGGTAGGAAACAAGGAGGTTCCATCTCACTGGATGCTGTCACCTTCAGGAATAAGATCACTCGCCACAGGATCAGAGAGATTGCCTTCCCTAGACTTCTCTCCACTAAGGTAAGAAACAAGGAGGTTGCATCTCACTGGATGCTGTCACCTTCAGGAATAAGATCACTCGCCACAGGATCAGAGAGATTGCCTTCCCTAGACTTCTCTCCACTAAGGTAGGAAACAAGGAGGTTGCATCTCACTGGATGCTATCACCTTCAGGAATAAGATCACTCGCCACAGGATCAGAGAGATTGCCTTCCCTAGACTTCTCTCCACTAAGGTAGGAAACAAGGAGGTTGCATCTCGCTGGATGCTGTCACCTTTAGGAATAAGATCACTCGTCACAGGATCAGAGAGATCACCTTCCCTAGACTCCTCTCCACTAAGGTAGGAAACAAGGAGGTTGCATCTCACTGGATGCTGTCACCTTCAGGAATAAGATCACTCGCCACAGGATCAGAGAGATTGCCTTCCCTAGACTTCTCTCCACTAAGGTAGGAAACAAGGAGGTTGCATCTCGCTGGATGCTGTCACCTTTAGGAATAAGATCACTCGTCACAGGATCAGAGAGATTGCCTTCCCTAGACTTCTCTCCACCAAGGTAAGAAACAAGGAGGTTGCATCTCCCTGGATGCTGTCACCTTCAGGAATAAGATTACTTGTCGCAGGATCAGAGAGATTGGCTTTCTTAGACTTCTCTCAACTAAGGTAGGAAACAAGGAGGTTGCATCTCACTGGAGGATGTCGCCTTCAGGAATAAAATCACTTGTCACAGGATCAGGGAGATCGCCTTCCCTAGACTCCTCTCCACTAAGGTAAGAAACAAGGAGGTTGCATCTCCCTGTATGCTGTCGCCTTCAGGAATAAGATTACTTGTCATAGGATCAGAGAGATGGCCTTCCCTAGACTTCTCTCCACCAAGGTAAGAAACAAGAAGGTTGTATCTCCCTGGATGCTATCGCCTTTAGGAATAAGATTACTTGTCGCAGGATCAGAGAGATTGCCTTTCCTAGACTTCTCTTCAATAAGGTAGAAATCCAAACTTCAAACTTGTGTTGATCGTCTACAGGATCAGAGAGATTGCCTTTTTTAGACTAACTTTCCACAAAGGTAAGAAACAATAATAGCTCTTGGAGTTGGCTTAAAAGAAAGTCAGGGTCGGGATTTTTATTTTGAAAACAAGTACGAGAGGAATCTATCTATCGTATGATTACTTTAAATCGCCAGGCATTTGAACCAACCTTTAAGACTATTGCCTAGTTAATTAGCAGCATATTGACTTGACCTCTGGTTGTGCCTTGTTTCAGGGTATTGTGCAGGAGTACGTTGACAACATGTTCCAGGCCATACTGTCTAGTTTAGCAGCATATTGACTTGACCTCTGGTTGTGCCTTGTTACAGGGTATTGTGCAGGAGTACGTTGACAACATGTTCCAGGCCATACTGTCTGCAGAGACCGCCCCAAAGGCCATCAAGTACCTGTTTGATTTCTTTGACAGTCAAGCCTTCCGCCATGATTTGTCCTCCAATGATCCTGACCTGATCCACATCTGGAAGAGTAACATGTATTAGTGACAACCATCTCTAGAAAACATTAACTATTTTGTTTAGGGCTTTGTTGTTAGACTACATTACAAATGAAAGAAGCCCATCTCAAATGTCGTTCTCAAACCCCTTTCTTATGACCCAGTGGTTACGGTGTTTGAATTGTGTACGATGGGGCGTGGGTTCGAACCCTGGCAGGAACATGGTGTTTGTGGTCTGGGGCAAGACCCCTATATATTGCCTCTTACCACCCAGGAGTATAAATGGGTACCTGTGAGGGTCGAGGCCGATCGTGCACCTATAAACGGCTGCTGCGTGGTCCATTACCTGATGAACGGGGTAATAATTGTAAAGCACTTTGGGATCGTTGATACGATGGAAAGTGCTATAATATAGGCCAGACTGTTGTTGTTATTATAAAAAAAAATCATTACATAATTGTGAATAGAATTGAATGTTTTATGTGTTGTTTTTTTTAGATTGCCGTTGCGTTTCTGGGCTAACGCCATCAAGCACCCTGACTACATCTTTGACATTCGCCAATCTCGCACCATAGAGGCCAGTCTAGATGTCATCGCACAGCTGTTCCATGACGCACATGATACCAAGACACACAAACTGGGCAGGGTAAAGATAGAAACATTGTGTTCTTCATCTTAATATTTAGGGAAAGACAATGACCCAGCAGCAGCATTTGTATGGGCTCTTTAAGCAAAAAAGTAACAATCTAATTTGATTTACATATAAACTTAGTAGTTAATGTTATAGTAGACCATTTGTCAGTTGTATATTGTTATCGTTTAAAGCAGCAAAACAATATTTCTCAAAATCTAAAGAATGATGTTCGACAACTAACCTGACGAACTTTTAGCTCTGAATTCTGTATATTAATGGGTTTTTTAATCTTCAAATTTTGAAACAAATACTAATGGAAATTTCCAAAAATGCGTTTCTGGAGACGCATTTTTGGACTTCTTTTTTAAAATGACAACATGCTAGACGGAATCAGTTCACAGGGAGTTTATAGAGTCATTAATATCTTGGCATTAAGTCAGTTTTGAACCATAATTTTGTTGGCTACTTTTTGGACAGTTGCAAAAGTTATAATGTCTCTTTAAGTTAAAGTTTTAAATGTTATGGACAGGCATTTTGGTATTTGTTGTTTACCAAGTTTATTATTGATCGTTAGTAAATTTGCAGGGACATGAAACAATTTCGGTGATGAATGATGATCCCTGCCCCACCTGTAACTCGTTCTAAAAAGGGGATAATTAACAAGGTGTTTAATATGTTTCGTAACTGAGTTTGAGAACCTTAAACAAAAAATACTTATCATGTGAATTAGATAAGGAAAACTCATTTTGTTTTCTTTCCAAAACAGGAGACATCCATCAACAAGTTACTGTACGGCAGAGATAAGTCAAGGTACCACGATAATATCGTCTCCTTCTATGAACAAATGGAGCAGTTGCCTCCAATTTCCACCCAGGAACTGAACAAAGAGCTCTACAACGCTTGCGAGGTACCGTCAATTATATTTTCCTAAACATTAATTATTAAATCAGTTTTGTTGGACAATAAAAAGCCGACATTGTCCTGTGTTCGTTGCAAAGTGTGGGTAAGGCTATAACCAAGGAAACATTTAATGTGCTGGTCCACCAAGGTTGATCATTATGTTCAGTTCAGATTCTAGATTCGCATAAAATGCACAATAAAAAGAAATACAGATAAGATACACGTACAAATTGCACAAAAATAAACATATGCACATCTAGACAGTACACACACAAATCTAGGAAATCATTACATTCAGCCCTACTAAAGAAAAACCTAGTTTCGTGTTGTTGATTACAATGAATACAATATTTTTGTATGCAGAATTTCACCGGCTTGTTCAGTAAACTGAGCACTTTGGATCAACTGTGGAAACTCGTGCGAAGGTTCAAGCAAAAGGTAATTCTCTCACGAATGTCGACTAATTTATGTAAATAATGACAAGATATATAGCAATGACAAAATCAGTCTGGTTCTTATGCATCACCTTTTATTTGAATGAGTAAATGTTTTCCTCATTACAAAGTTTGTGCTTAATATACATTCACAAGAATTTGTAACAATTGAGAATAACATTAAATAAAAATGCAATAACAGTTGAAAAAAACTTAAAACTCTACTTAAAATTTCAACTCGACACCTGTTTTTCCTTTGTCTTGGCTGCAGCTCCTTGATGAAATTGAAGACAACGAGCGATGCAAGGAGGAGAATCTAGATGGATTGCTGGAGGAGATTGAGAACATTCTGTCTGAGGAGCAAGATGTTGCTGAAGATGGTGTGTAGAGGAAATGACAAGACGAAAGACAAGCTGTCTTTAAAATCACATCAACATCATAAATAAATAATGCAAGATTCAAGATTCTCTAGTCTCATTTATTAATTTTAATCCTGTATTTTTTTTCTTTCAACTTTTGTACGAAGTTCGCAATTTAAAATATCTTTCTTCACTTTGGAACTTCCTCCTATATTCCTTATTCAAGATGACGCCATTTTGGTTGTGTTCCCTGACAGAAGACTGGTATTGCTTTCATTTCTTTCTGCAAGTTTGAATGAAGATTTTACCTTACTGTCAATTTGATACGGCCGACTTGTGAATAAAGCCTATGGTAAAACCATTAGAATCTCGTACAAACGACGTAGATGCTCTCTAAAAAGAATATCATAAAGTGAAAAGTTCAAGGAAGCACACAGTTATATGATGGAAGTATCTAAAGCTTGTATTATAGACGCAATAATTTGATTAGCGCTTGGTGTGGAGTAAAGTACATGTACAGTGTATATACCTAGATCAGTAATTGTGACTTTTGAATGCAAAGTAGTTTTAATAGTTTATGGAACAAAATAGTATATACTGGAATATGTTTTAATCGGTTTGCACAGCAAGATATTGTCGTCATTTAAACTACATTTAACATTAGTTTTGTTTGAAAAAGATTATCTTCTACAAACTGTCTGCTTAATGTCTGTTTAAATGTAACATTTCTGATGGACAAAAATGCCACAAAACCAATCTATACTTTAATGGATTACTAACAGAATTTTTCAGATTTGGCGTAAGCACTGAATGTATTCCCATGCTTAGCTCGCTTTTTTTACAAACATAATATGTTATGTAATAATAATAATAATAATAATAATAGTAATTTAAATACCTCCAAATGGGCACTTTGGGAGACAATCCCATAGAGTCGTGCACAATCTTTATTGTAACCTAACCCGTTTTTACCTGGAGCTTTTTCCACGAAATTTCATATTTATGCTATTTAGACCCAAATCTGTCTTCTCCGAGCAAAAATAACTCCCAAATATCGTTTTGTGGGGTAGCTAGACACTTAGGGAGACACTGAAATGTCTCCCTAAGTGCCACTGTCTCCCAAGTGAATCAAAACTATCGCTAATTGCCTATTTGGAAGAATTAGTGGCAATGGGTAAATAGGGAGAATTCCCCGTAGACGCATGCACAAAACATTTCAAACTTTATCATCACTAACCCGTTTTCGCCTTATCCTTTTCCCCCATAAACTTTTGTGTTTATACATTTTGGACCCTGCTCTTCAAATATAACTTGTAAATTTTTTTTTTAGACGATTGTTCTCCTTCGATTGGCTAAACAAAAAGAAAACGCCTCAAAGTCTCCCTATTTGGTATTGTCTCCCTTTTACCGAAATAGTTACGCTAAAGTGTACTCCTATTATTACAGTCAACAAAATATTACGATTTATAACGCGCATTTTCGCAAGTTACAATGCGCGGGTAAGTAAACTGAACTCTAGAAGACAACTTATAGGGTACGTGAAAAGAACAGATGAGTTTATAATTTACCCCCAACATTTTAAAGGGAACTGATGTTGCGGATGTTGTGTAGTAAGGAATTCCAGCATCGGGTACCAGACACCGAGAAGGCTCTGTCCCTTGTCTTTGGAATGTGCGAGGAAACTCGGAGGTTGCTATGAAGGATTTGAAGGATTTCATGTTTGTTAAAATACTCAGAAAAAAATGAAGATATTTGCATAGTATCAAAAAGTAGTTTTGTTATTAAGATATGTTTAGCAAGAATATATAATAAGTTACTTATATTAATAGATTAATGTATCCAGTATTTAGAAAACAAAGCTCTTGAAACAGTTTTGGCTTTCTATGAACAGCTATCGAATATGTAGAGTGCATTGTTGAAGGGAAATGGCTAAACTTAAAACAATAACGAAGTCGTAAATAATGAAACCTTTAAGGTATAAACTTGTTGTATTTGGAGTATTTTTTGTAAATACATTTTTAGGTGGTTTGTTGGTACTAGGAATCGTTTTATTTTAATGATACATATTATACAGATAGTATTTTGCGCTAAGTAACGATTTATAACAATTCGGTGATTTTAATGAGCATGTCTGTATAACTAAGCCAAAAAATAAATTGCATTCTAACATTAATTTTGTTTAAATATGTATTTGTTGGATAGTTGTATACACAGAATATTTAATAGTTGTGTATGAACACAGAATAGCAAATAGAGCTGTTTGTAATGTAATATATTTACACAGTGCTTTCGGTATATTGATTGCTTGGTGGTTGGTTGGTTGGTTGGTTGGTTGGTTGGTTGGTTGGTTGGTTTGTTGGTTTGTTGGTTTGGTTTGTTGGTTTGTTGGTTGGCTTACTGGCTGAATGATCGGAAGAATTGGTTTGTTAATGTTTAAAAAACATTTTAAGAAAATTTTACAAATTACTCAGAAAAAAAATGCTTGTATGCGTTTTTGTTTTCTTTTACAATTTTATGTATTACGCGTTATGTTTAAGTCATTTTTATAAGTATATTACCAAATTGATGTTTGATAAAGTAAAAAGTACACAATTTAAAATCTTTTCCTTCACTTTGGAACTTCCTCCTATATTCCTTATTCACGAGGACGCCATTTTGGTTGTGTTCCCTGAATGTACTGTGAACTGTATATTACCAAATCGATGTTTGATAAATGCCATGCATTACATCAGTTCATTACATCAGTTCATATCTTTGCATTGTTCGGAACTGCTAGTAGATTTAGTTACATTATGACGCACCATTTCAAAATGTATTTGAACCTCACTCGAACATTAACATGGCGTTATTAATTGGGTTCATAATGAATTAAATAAAGGCACTGCTAGAAATTGTAAAATGTTGCTGATCTTCTTAATTTGGAAACTGACTAGGTAAATTTGCATACATTTCAAAATGAACGAAGAAATTGGCAAGGCTGGACTGGAACCTGCGACCTTCGGAATACTGGACTGGCGCGCATATTATGAAGCAAGATATAAGACGAATGGAACACCCCCCCCCCCCCCCCCCCCCTCCCTCCCTCCCCTCCCTCCCTCCCTCCCTCCTCTCCCCTCCCTCCCTCCCTCCCCCCCTTCCCCTCCATCCCTCCCTCCCTCCCTCCCCCTCCTTTGTGGTGGTTACTGTGTTATTGGTGGTTATTGTGGTTTCTCAACAATTTCTTTTAGGTTTTTAAGGGGGGGGGGGGGGGGTGCGTTGGGTAACAATAGTCTAGAGAGTGTATATTGTATGGGGGAATAAGGGGGAGGGGGTCCCTCTGTCTCATATCATAATAGGTATATAATACCGGCGCTCTACCAACTGAGCTATCTTGCTCTATGTTGGCGTTTTCAAAATTGTCAGTATCTTTGTTCGAGAGCGCTAGTCAGAATTCATGCAACAGAATGCCGTGTGGCCAGGAAACAAAAATGCTGAAAATAAGGGAGCTGAGACCGACAACACAGGGCAAAATAGCTCAGTTGGTAGAGCGCCGGTCCGGTATTCTAGAGGTTGCAGGTTCAAGTCCCGCCTTGCCAATTTCTTTGTTTACTTTGAAACTCCTTAATTTGGGTGTGTTTTAGGGAAGAGGGACAAGCAACAGTGCTTGACATAATTGAACTTTGCTGTATACCCAAAATGTGGCAGTTTGTCAACTACCCTGTATTCGTCTGGATATGTTGAAGTTTTCATTTCCGCCTCAGTATGATAGCCCAGTTCAGTGTACGCTGTTAAGTCCTACGTCTGTTTGGACTTGGAAACGCGTGAGTTCTTGGTATATAGGTCTGTACGCTTGGTGGCACAAGTTCAAATAACAAAGTAGATTCCAGCTCCGCGGGAACGCTTGAATTTGCATATCAATGCCTGCCAAAAGGTACTCGGTAAATAAATAAATGTATTTCCTCGTTTGGCTACATAGTCCCGCTTTGATATACTGGAATTCAATTTAAGACAGGCTGTATGGAACCAGTACGGAACCAATATTTGGTAAGTATCGAAGAAATGGTATAATATCGATAAGACCTTGACCTATGGGGACCAACAAGCCGGACACTTAAGCCTATGCTCATCTGAAATTTGTTCATGTTCTTGTTTTTTCGCGATCGCCGTCCGGCGATCAGGAATTGTTTAAATACATTTTTGTTTAGCGGAACCAACGGATTGGCTTTTTCATTTTATTCATTTGGAAAATAATAGCCACTCGTCACAATGTTGGGTATTTTTGTACACAAAATTCACAAGCCAAGGATAGTGTTTTATATAGCCGAATGAACGGTATAGTGGTGTTCGGTACAGCGACGTTCCACTGTAATTATATAAAAGTTGATTTTCCTGAAGAAAATCTAGAGAAACTTTTATTAAAATTTATATTTTCCCAAGGGAAACCTAAACGTCATAAAAACTGAGCAGCATGTTTGTTGTATAACGAAATAAATAAAAAAGACGGCCGCTGTATGTATACCATGCATGTACTTATGTACATAATTATTCTGGTGTAAGTCATTGCAAATATTTGTTTGCAAAGTTTTTCTCATATGTTGGGGACTCGAGTCTTATTAGCTTTTACTCGAGTCGAGTCATTCTGATGAGGGAGTCAAGTCGGGTCGAGTCATTTAATTGCCTGCAGTAAGTGGAGTCGAGTCATTTACCATCGGGACTCGAGTCAAGTCGCCCAAAAAAATCAAGTCCTATTTGAGTCGAGTCGGGTCGTTGACTCGAGTCATAACAACTCTGGTTCCGGCGCCCTTGAAATTGAGTAATATGCATAGAATGGAGTAATATATTGGAGTAATTGGAGTAATATATATCTTAGATAAAACATTTGAATACAAGTGGAGTGTTCTTGGGTACAATTTACGTCCCATCGTGGGCAGATGAAATATGGTTTAATTGATATTCTTTGGCTAGCAACTTTTTGGCATGTTTTTAAACTTTGTAGTAAAGACCCTATACATGTTGTATTAGCACGCCAATAGTGAACTAAAATGTCACAATCAAGATAAAGAACTGTCTTTTTTTCTCCAGGTTCACATTGAGAATAACGGAACAATTACAGGAATTCTGGCGCAATAATTTTACTGGATTCCTAGAATCATTATTTGTTTTCTAATTCGGTAGTAAACATTTTCGATATCTGCAAATGGTGTATCCTACCTTCGGGAGTAAATTATTAGCTTAGCCTATACCTAATACACTGTAAAATCATTCTGTGAAAATTACGATCGAAAGTCGTGCAGCGGAATGCCAGGATTTGACCGTATTACGGTAAACCACAGTATAAAAAACGGTTTACCTGTAAATGTACAACTACGTATACGGTCGAATCCTGGCATCTCACTGCACGACTTTCGACCGTAAAATGTTATATTATTTTGTTCTGGGGTGTAGCGATTGAAAAGGTTTAAGTATTGATGCGGTGGATATACGGAGCTCTGAAAGTGCGCGCAAGAGAAGCTTTTTAGCAGCAATTTTAACATCAATTTTAAGTGTTTGACGTTTAAAGACAAGCTTTTCGGTCAATTTCACCGCTTATAACAATCCTCGTTGCATTATGTGATGACGGTATAATTCAAGATTGTTTCTAACATCCGACTCGTTTTCAACTTACCGACTAAGTCTTGAATTCACCCTTTTTGGCGGAAGTACGGAAGTGGCGGAAGTACGTGGGGGATTCCCCCCCTCTTCTCCCACCTTGGGCATCCCCAAAATAAATAATTCCGGGAGGGCATGCTTTACGGGTTTAATGCCCCGGACCCCCCTAGCAAGGCGTAAACCCCTCCCTTATTTCTCCCGTAAAAGCTTGACAGCTTCAGCATGCATGGAATTCAAGACGAGATCACATCCACTATTGAATGTCTTCACAGATGTCTACCCGGCAGTGTATACCCAGCGCACAGGGAACTTAAACGCCTACAAAATTGCATCATTTGACAATTCCCTCGAGAAATCAGAAGCGTTGATAACTCTGCTGGATCATTTCACCGTGCACCCACAAACGGGAGACGTGTACGTCGGTGCTGTGAATTACCTGTATAAACTGAACAAGGACTTGAAACAGATCACTAATGTTAGCACGTGCTCTGAAGACAATTGTCTGAATTACAATAAGGTTTTGGCATTGCATGATGTTGTTGTCAAACTCACTGCTCCTAATATCAGTAAAGCTCATGAATGTAAGGAATTGAAACACAGCCTCTAATTGATGACCTTGCTAATGAAGGTTACAATACTCGACTTGAGTGTAAGACATAACAGCGCTTGGTAAAATTGTCCTCATCTAAAAACATAGATCCATTCCCTCTTCAAGCGTCCCTATGTAATAACATTTTAATTTTTTAGCTTTAGTAATCCAAGTATGAAAGATTTTTTTTATATGGTTTTTCTGAACACATTTTACCACTTTTATCACGGCTGTTTGAAGTTTGCTGCGATATTTTAAACAAATTTTCTCCAATAGGATAACTCACTTTTTGTTTTACTAGTGTATTCAGTTTTTAAAAAAATCCAATATTTTTTCTTATCTGTTTGAAGTCTGTCAGTGACATGCTAACATACTATATTGTACTCCAGTATAACTATGGATATATCCGTTGTGTGGCCACCCTGCTTGTGTTTTGGCTTTCTTTTATTGTTTTAAGGAAATAACGAATGATGGTATAATATCCTATAATTTTTTATATTTTTTTTCTCGAATGGCACAGAATTCAACAAAGACTTGAGGATTCTCTTTCTCTATCTGTCGCGCTCAATCCAGTCGGGATCAAAAGACGAGCGCCATGGCAACTAGAGGCATGGCAACCAGAGGCATTGTTCAACCAATCTTCATCTTGGCATTTCAACTGCTTCTGATTGGTGGCTTAATCCCGTCTGTTTGTTTGCTGTGGAGTGGAGTAGGCACTCTTTCTGATTATGAAGTAGCATCCTTTGACAATCCCATAGTGAAATCAGAAACGTTGATAACTCGGCTGGATCATTTTGCTGTGCACCCACAAACGGGAGACGTGTACGTCGGTGCTGTGAATTACCTGTATAAACTGAACAGGGACTTGAAACAAATCACTAATGTTAACACGTGCTCTATAGACAATTGTCTGAATTACAATAAGGTTTTGGCATTGCATGATGGCAAGCTTGTCACATGTGGGAGTAAGATTCTCGATTCGGATCAGTGCCAGTTGAGAGGGCAAGGTGATTTAGTACCGGTAGGTGATAGAAACAGGAGAGGGGGAGTTGTATCATATGGTACCAGAGCAGCAGTGAGTATTGTTGCACCTTGGGGAGACCTAACTACTGAAAGACTGTATGTAGCAACATCTTACTCCATTGAAAGTGGTTATTATCACATCGATCCTATTTCAAGAAGAAGTCTTGCAACCGATACATCATTTATGACCGTAAATAATAACGATGAACTCGAATTCTCAACACCATATACAGATAACTCTAATCCATATCCCATTCAATATGTCGGTGTGTTCAATTGGGATGGGTTCACCTACTTTGCTTCATTTCAACGGCAAGACATATCCAGTAGTCCACATGTTTCTAAACTGGCTCGTCTTTGCCACAACTCTAACATTGCTAACTCTTACACTGAGATTCTGATTACATGCAGTGGATCTACCGGAGTGTTCAGTTTGATACAGGCTGCTCATGTTGGACCAGCAGGGTCACATTTGGCTAAGTCATTAGCATTGGATGAAGGTGCTCAGGTGTTGTACGCTGTGTTTGCAAGGGACCGAAGCTCAGCCAGTCTCAATCCAGATCCTATGGCAGACTCTGCTCTGTGTATTTACAAGATGAGTGACATCCAAGCTGCATTCACCGAGGCTGTCAGGGGGTGTATTCAGTCAGGAACTGCCTATAGATCAAAAATATTTAGGGGAGGCTTCTGTGGTTTACAGGTATAGTATGTACATGTACAGTGAGGTTACCATAATCCATATAATTTCATTTTGAATGCATGATATTTACTATTTTATAAACTAATAAATTCAATCTATGATTATTTTCACCGAGTGAACAAGATGTAATTAATAAAGTATGGAAAGTTAATTCAGTTATTTTCATTTTCTAGCCCACTGTCCTCCCCGCTCCGCATATCTGCAATGCTAGTAACAATTACATATATGCTATTGGGATAGCTACAGTTCCTGGCACATCAGTCGTTAATCTTCCAGGCCATTTAGCATCATCCATTATCACCAGCACTGAACTCAACCACACTGTGGCTTTCATTGGAACAACAGGAGGACAACTCTTAAAGGTACTAGGATGAAAATGTCAAAGATGAACTGATTGCCTTGGCAAAGATATGTGAATGTTAGTTGTTTTAGATCATTTAATCGTTTAATTGTTACTTAAGATGATTATAAACAGTTGGCCCAAGTTTAGAACAGTAATGGATGTGTATTATACAAATGATGAATGCATGTTTGTGAGTGCAATGGTAAGAATAATTTCATGTGACAGATGAAATGTTCCAACACAAATGTGCAACACTCATTGTTTATTTACAACACCTAAACAAATCTTTGACATCTAAGTGGTCAGAATGCAAGCAACGATTGGCTTTTTCATTTTATTCATTTGAAAAATAATTGCCACCACGTCACAATGTTTAGTATTTTTGTACAAAAATCACAAGCCAAGGATATAGTGTTTGATATAGCCGAATGTTTGGTATAGTGGTGCTTGGTACAGCGATGTTCCACTATAATTATATAAAAGTTGATTTTCCTAAAGAAAATCTAGAGAAATCTTTAATAAAATTTGAATTTTCTCAAGTAAAACCTGAACGTCATAAAAACTGAGTAGCATGTTTTTGGTATAATGAAAGAAAAAACAGACGGCCGCTGTATGTATACCATGCATTTACTTATGTACATAATTATTCTGGTGTGTCATTGCAAATAATATTTGTTTGTAAAGTTTTGCTCATATTTTGGGGACTCGAGTCTTATTAGCTTTTACTTAAGTCGAGTCACTCTTATGAGGGAGTCGTGTCGAGTCATGTCATATCATGATATGTCTTTGTACCACCTCAAGTGAGGGCGCCTTTGGTGGTGGTTCTGTCTTCAGACTTGAGCGAAGTCTACACATTTTTACACGCCTTTTTTATTGGCCTTCCTAGCCAAGGAAATCTACGAAGCTGTATTAGGGACATGGTGAAAATAATTATTTTCTCTCACTTCAGCTAACTCGTACGTACGACTTATATGTCGTACGTACGACTTATATGTCGTACGTACGACTTATATGTCGTACGTACGACTTATATGTCGTACGTACGACTTATATGTCGTACGTACGACTTATATGTCGTACGTACGACTTATATGTCGTACGTACGACTTATATGTCGTACGTACGACTTATATGTCGTACGTACGACTTATATGTCGTACGTACGACTTATATGTCGTACGTACGACTTATATGTCGTACGTACGACTTATATGTCGTACGTACGACTTATATGTCGTACGTACGACTTATATGTCGTACGTACGACTTATATGTCGTACGTACGACTTATATGTCGTACGTACGACTTATATGTCGTACGTACGACTTATATGTCGTACGTACGACTTATATGTCGTACGTACGACTTATATGTCGTACGTACGACTTATATGTCGTACGTACGACTTATATGTCGTACGTACGACTTATATGTCGTACGTACGACTTATATGTCGTACGTACGACTTATATGTCGTACGTACGACTTATATGTCGTACGTACGACTTATATGTCGTACGTACGACTTATATGTCGTACGTACGACTTATATGTCGTACGTACGACTTATATGTCGTACGTACGACTTATGAAATGTAACTCGTACGTACGAGTTATATGTCGTACGTACGACTTAAATGTCAGACTTATGTCGTACGTACGACTTAAATATCAGACGTATGTCGTACGTACGACTTAAATGTCAGACTTATGTCGTACGTACGACTTAAATATCAGCATTATGTCGTACGTACGACTTAAATGTCAGACTTATGTCGTACGTACGACTTAAATGTCAGACTTATGTCGTACGTACGACATAAGTAGGCCTACGTATATGTCGTACGTACGACTTAAATGTCAGACTTATGTCGTACGTACGACTTAAATATCAGCATTATGTCATACGTACGACTTAAATGTCAGACTTATGTCGTACGTACGACTTAAATGTCAGACTTATGTCGTACGTACGACATAAGTAGGCCTACGTATATGTCGTACGTACGACTTAAATGTCAGACTTATGTCGTACGTACGACTTAAATGTCAGACCTCTGTCGTACGTACGACTTAAATGTCAAACTTATGTCGTACGTACGACTTAAATGTCAGACTTATGTCGTACGTACGACATAAGTAGGCCTACGTATATGTCGTGAGGAAGACTTAAATGTCAGACCTATGTCGTACGTACGACTTAAATGTCAGACTTATGTCGTACGTACGACATAAGTAGGCCTACGCCGCGCGCACCTCAATCGGTAGGGCGACCGTGGAGCTACTCCAATGCTACTAGGTACTGGTAGACCTAGTCTGACATTTAAGTCGTACGTACGACATAGGTCTGACATTTAAGTCGTACGTACGACATAAGTCTTACATTTAAGTCGTACGTACGACATACGTAGGCCTACTTATGTCGTACGTACGACATAAGGCTGATATTTAAGTCGTACGTACGACATAAGTCTTACATTTAAGTCGTACGTACGACATAAGTCTTACATTTAAGTCGTACGTACGACATAAGTCTGACATTTAAGTCGTACGTACGACATAAGGCTGATATTTAAGTCGTACGTACGACATAAGTCTTACATTTAAGTCGTACGTACGACATACGTAGGCCTACTTATGTCGTACGTACGACATAAGGCTGATATTTAAGTCGTACGTACGACATAAGTCTTACATTTAAGTCGTACGTACGACATAAGTCTTACATTTAAGTCGTACGTACGACATAAGTCTTACATTTAAGTCGTACGTACGACATAAGTCTGACATTTAAGTCGTACGTACGACATACGTAGGCCTACTTATGTCGTACGTACGACATAAGGCTGATATTTAAGTCGTACGTACGACATAAGTCTTACATTTAAGTCGTACGTACGACATAAGTCTTACATTTAAGTCGTACGTACGACATAAGTCTTACATTTAAGTCGTACGTACGACATAAGTCTTACATTTAAGTCGTACGTACGACATAAGTCTGACATTTAAGTCGTACGTACGACATAAGGCTGATATTTAAGTCGTACGTACGACATAAGTCTTACATTTAAGTCGTACGTACGACATAAGTCTTACATTTAAGTCGTACGTACGACATAAGTCTTACATTTAAGTCGTACGTACGACATAAGTCTGACATTTAAGTCGTACGTACGACATACGTAGGCCTACTTATGTCGTACGTACGACATAAGGCTGATATTGAAGTCGTACGTACGACATAAGTCTTACATTTAAGTCTTACGTACGACATAAGTCTTACATTTAAGTCGTACGTACGACATAAGTCTGACATTTAAGTCGTACGTCGACATAAGGCTGACATTTAAGTCGTACGTACGACATAAGGCTGATATTTAAGTCGTACGTACGACATAAGTCTTACATTTAAGTCGTACGTACGACATAAGTCTCACATTTAAGTCGTACGTACGACATAAGTCTGACATTTAAGTCGTACGTACGACATAAGTCTCACATTTAAGTCGTACGTACGACATAAGTCTGACATTTAAGTCGTACGTACGACATAATGCTGATATTTAAGTCGTACGTACGACATATAACTCGTACGTACGAGTTACATTTCATAACTCGTACGTACGACATATAAGTCGTACGTACGACATATAAGTCGTACGTACGAGTTAGCTGAAGTGAGAGAAAATAATTATTTTCACCATGTCCCTAATACAGCTTCGTAGAAATCACACACAGTTGTTGAATAATTACAACTACATTTGACTACACTACCTACTGCTGTAACCAAATAAAGTAGAAGCACAACAGTGGAGTACAGTTTCATGTGCAGTTTCATTGCAGCAACGTGTTAGACCTTTTTTTTCGATTTCATCAAAAGTCATTTAATTGCCTGCAGTAAGTGGAGTCGAGTCATTTACCCATCGGGACTTATTTACCCGTCGGGACTCGAGTCCAGTTTCCAAAAAAATGTGTCTCGAGTATGAATCGAGTCATTGTCTCGAGTCATTACAACTCTGGTTCCGCCGCCCTTGAAACTGAGTATCCCAGCTTGCATAGAATCTTTGGGGAATTAATTTGAGTATTAACTATTATTTCAAACTTGAGCATCTTAGAGTAATATTTATCAATCTTGGATAAAACATTTGAATACAAGTGGAGTGTTCTTGGGTAATATTTACGTACTACATGTATCATGGGCAGAATGGTTTAATTGAAATTTGTTGGTGATAAACGTTTTTGCATGTTTTTGAACTTTGTAGTAAAGGCACTACATTTTGATACTGGGGATATGTTCCTGTTGTATTATCACGCCAACAGTGAACTAAAATGTCACAATTCAGATAAAGAACTATCTTTTTTCCCCAGGTTCACATTGAGAATAGTGTTTCTGCCCGACTCTACGAGACTGTATCACTTGATGACAATCAAGTTATGCAAGATACAATGCTTAATGAAACTGAGCAACAGATGTATGTACTCACTGAACAAAAGGTATGCTAACTAAGAAATGGGTAAAAACAGGGCCCAATTTTATGGAGCTGCTAAGCACAAACATTAGTTGAGCACAAACAAAATCCTGCTTAGTAAAAACAGGTTACCAGCCAAAACTTCATGTGCTTTTTATGCTAAGCAAAAACAAACTGAATTCTAGTCACAATATTTCACACCTGACAATTTGGTTTGTTACCCTGTTTTTGTCTCGAAAGAATGTTTATGCTCAGTAAATTTGTTGTGCTTAGGAGCTCCATGAAATTGGAACCAGTACATCTTTGTGCTTGCTTGGGAGGAGTTATATATCTCTTAGCACTGATCCTGAAGCTAGTGTGTTGTTATAGAAAGCTTTTCACACCAAATTTACTGAGCAATTTGTTGGTTTTTTTTAAAGCAAATTTAAGAAGATCTCAGTTGGTAGAACATCGGTATATATGGTATTTCGTAGGTTGTAGTATACAAATACCGCATGGTTTGAGGGGAAATAGTGGGAATTACTGTTCACAAGGTGTAGGTCAGCTCGACTACGTCCCTACGTCACAGCGGAGGGAGGTAGTAATTAATTTCCACTATTTTCTAGAAATAAACCATGCTGTATTTGTTTTACTACACCTCATAAATATTCACTGCCTTGTCGATAACGGCCTTCCTAGAGTTTGCATCTTTATTCGATCAGCACAAGATATTAAAGTTCTTCGTCAGTCAATTACGAAAAATCTAGTAACGTTACTGAGACTGATGATTCCGTAAAGATTACATGCCACAGACTACATGTCTACGAGACAGGTTCCAGTGAGAATCGTTGGTGCTACCTGAAACGAATACCGCACGGTAGCGAGCTGGATACTCACCGGGATGACGTCACATGGCAGCGTAGCACTTTTACCTCCCGGACGCGTGGCGGAATAGGCCGATAATGCACTACAATTTGCTATTTATGAGAAGTAGTCATTTCAAATACTGCTCCTGCCAGTTTTCTTTGTTTACTTAGCATTTTAGTAAGCATTCAATCCCTATACATTTCTGTGCGTTTACCGTTTTGTGAATTTAGCTGATCAAGATACGTGTTGAGAATTGCGGTCGTTACACAACCTGTGAGACGTGTATTGGGACTGATGCAGGGAATGATGGAGACCCATACTGTGGATGGTGCACTCTGGAAAGAAGGTTAGTCACAAGGGATGGGACAAATTTGTTGGTTGGTCAGGTTGTCAGTTTGTACTCAGTTAAGACTCTTAGTAAGTCAGTAGATATATGCAGCTTAAAACAATAAACTGTGTCAGGGACTTAGTTAACTTTATAACACCTCACTCACAGATTCTGTGTCTTGATTGGCCGAGAGCGCGTCACGTGTCACTTGCTATTTTTACTATTTTTTACTTGCGCTATCCAAAAAGACTATACCACGCAAAAAGGACTATGCGCATAGCAACACACGAACTATGCGCATAGCAACGGAAGCGTGACTGAAACCCAGACGTGTGTTTCGGTGCATTGCGTAAACATTGCTCTATCACCTTCGCACCCGTTCATCAAGCCAACAAAGTACACGTATGATCGAGAGACGTATACATGTAATTCGGAGATTTGTTGTCATTACTATACTTTCAGGAAGCTTAAATTGGGCAGAATCTGTGAGTGAGGTGTTATAAAACAAATATTGACTGCTTTATTTCACGGTATAGTAAAACTAGCCTCCCTCGGTGATCCATGGAGCATTCTATTTTCCCTCGGCTTCGCCTCGGGAAAATAGAATGCTCCATGGATCACCTCGGGAGGCTAGTTTTACTATACCACTCAAAGCAGTCAATATTTGTATACTACGTGCATCAGGTGGAAAGGTCTGCTACACTTTGATGCATTCAGCAGTCAACACCAGTGCATACACAGCCAAGTCTAAGACAATTGAGAGCTAGTCCCCATTGAACAATGCCAGAGATGGATCCTGCTGTGTTGGGTGACCACAGACTCTGGGGAAATTTGGCTGTGAGAGTTTGACCTAAGGATCTTGCTGCACTGGGCAGGCTAGTCATTTTGACAAATGGTGCATGTTGCTGCATCTGGCAGGGTTTTTAGCCAAAATACCCTGGAGGGCTTAAAGGTCATGGAAAATGAATTAAAATGAAAACACATTTTAACAAATTCCATTTTGTTTAGTACCTTGAGAATGTTATATTGGAATTGTAAACAGTTGTTTTATAGTTGCATAATTTTGTTAATAATAGTGCCAAATTAATTTTAATTATCATTATCAAGACTCAGTGCTTCTCTACAGACTTTGTGGTAAAGAAAAGGGGAAGTTTAAAAGCTCTAATTAGCAATGAAAACGTTAACATGATTTTTTACTTTTCCAATTTGATTGCTACAATCATGACATCCCCTCACATCAAATGAAAAGGGAAGTAGAGGGTCACTCACAAATCCTCTGGATTTCCTGGTTCTCTTGGTTTTGCTGTATTAATGCAAGCACATAATCAGGCCCCTTACTATTTAGCGTATATATAAATGATCTTGAAAAGTCTTCTGACTTACTTTCTTTTATTCTTTTTGCCGACGACAGCAACTTATGTTATAGTCACAGTGATCCAGAGCAACTTGTTGATATAATAAATGTTGAACTTAGTAAGGTCTCTACATGGATCAAAGCAAATAAATTGACTATCAATAAAAAGAAAACAAATTTTACTATATTTAGCAAAAGGAAATACCGACTAACCCCTGATATATTTATTGATAATGCTAAAATTAGCCAGACTGACACAGTCAAATGTTTGGGACTTTATATTGATAACAACCTTTCTTGGAAATCACATATTACTTATATTTGTTCAGTAGTATCAAAGAGCATTGGCATTATATGCAAATTAAGAGCATTGTTTCCATTTAGTATTTTAATGACTTTATATAATACATTAGTCTTACCTTACTTAACATATGGTATCCTTGCATAGGGAAACTGCGGTACTGGCCTGATAAATAGAATACTTAGACTTCAAAAAAAGGTTTTGCGAATAATTAACTTTAAAACTTTTCAGGAACACAGTGATCCTCTTTTTCATAAATGTAAAGTATTAAAAGTTAAAGATATTTATTTTTCCCAACTTGGAACTTTTATGCATCAACTTAATAACTCTAAACTACCTAAATCTATCTGCTCAATGTTTACAAAAAATATAAATATTCATCACTATTTTACAAGACAACGTACTGATTTTCACCGTGTTTTCTCACGTACCAAACTTCGTGCAAATACTGTAAAACACCAGGGTCCCAAATTATGGAATTCACTGGATACATCTTTAAAAAATATTTGCAGCAAATCATTTTTTAAATACAAATATAAGACTCACGTACTTAATAATTATCTATAGGGGTTGCTGGTCATGTTCATGTAGTCTGTACATGTAGTAATTGTATAGGTTATTTATGTGGATGTACATTGATTCAATTTTGTATACGGGTTTACTGGTTAACTTTTGTTACTTGTGGTAATTTTTGTGTCGTTTATGTCTGTATGTGGTCCGATTGTTGTTTTTTTAATTAATTTCGGTGGGTCACTACTCGACAAGCTTTGCTTTTTAGAGACCCCCATCCACATTATTGTAATCTGGTTATGCTTTTGTATGGTTTGCCTTTTGTTATGTGGAAAATAAAGTAAGATTGATTGATAAAAAAAAAAAAATCAGGAACTAAAAAGAACCAAAACAAAATCACAAAAGAGTTATTGCAACAAACTATTGTTTGCTTTCTACACCAAACGGGTTTTGTGAAATGAACAGAGTTCTGTAAGTGTGATAACAATTGCAAAGCACCACCATCAATGTCAGCAATATACATACATACATACATACATACATACACCCCTTGGAGACATATAGCGCCGGTATCCGCAATAAACTTCTGCGGCGCACTTTGCAGCCACTGCCAGGAACACCGGGTCGTGAACCACATAACGACCGAGGATCGATATTGTGTTTTCCTTTGTTCCTTTACTATACCCAATCCCCATTGCTTTGCCATTGCACCCTCGATCGAGGACAGAATTCGGACAAGCAAACCGTCGATCGAGGATCCTTTGTTCCCTTTGTTCTCTTTTGTGTTTCGATCCTCGTAATACAAGACAAGAACACACAGACAAACACCTCCTCTTAACAATGAGTGTGACTGGGTCCTTTTACGTGCATTACACAACACAACCTACAGCTTTACGTCCCATCCGAAGGACGAAGCAATAGTGGTTAAGTGCCTTGCTTAAGGACACACGTGTCAAGACCGGGACTCGAACCCACCCTCTGCTGATCAGAAACACCAGAGCTTGAGTCCGCGTGCTCTTAACCACTCGGCCATAACACGCCAGTATGTTTTCATGTATGTAACTCATGTACCTCATGCTTGTAAAACGTTGTCAATTAGATCTGTTTAATCAATGTAGGTTTCTTTTTGTAATATTTGGAGTTTTGTTTAAACAGTAGGGAATATTTCTAAACGGTTTTAGAAGTTTTCTTGGAAGTTTAATATTGCTGATGCTGATGCATTGGTGCACTCTGCATAAACGTTTTCCTGACAGTTTCAATTTTCAAACCCTAGATTCATTTGAAATAAAGTGCACACTATAAAACAAAATACTACACAATTTCTCATCTTAGGCCATTGTAAGATTACTGCGTACTACCTTTTACTAGATCAACGGTAAGTTGCTGATAAACAGGAGATATTTAAATTTCTGAATGTGTTTTGTTTAAATGTGTTTTGATAATCCATTCTATCAAGGTGCACCCGATACCATGAATGTCCAATGCAGGAGGTGTCGACTCGTTGGTTGGCATACAACAATGCACAGTGTGTGGAGATCACGGTAACTCCTCATAACAGCCTGCCTATCAGTCTAACTGACCAGCAGGTATGATACACTTTACACAGCAGCCATATTTGAGGGCAGTGAATTGAAATCAGTCAAGTCACTCCTCATAACAGCCTGCCTATCACTGTAACTGAGCAGCAGGTATGAGGAATAGACACTTTACACAGCAGCTATATTTGAGGGCAGTAAATTGAAATCAGTCGAGTCACTCCCCATAACAGCCTGCCTATCACTCTAACTGACCAGCAGGTATGAGGAATAGACACTTTACACATCAGCAGCCATATTTGAGGGTAGTGAATTGAAATCAGTCAAGTTACTCCTCATAACAGCCTGCCTATCACTGTAACTGAGCAGCAGGTATGAGGAATAGACACTTTACACAGCAGCCATATTTGAGGGCAGTGAATTCAAATCAGTCAAGTCACTCCTCATAACAGCCTGCCTATCACTCTAACTGACCAGCAGGTATGAGGAATAGACACTTTACACATCAGCAGCCATATTTGAGGGTAGTGAATTGAAATCAGTCAAGTTACTCCTCATAACAGCCTGCCTATCACTGTAACTGAGCAGCAGGTATGAGGAATAGACACTTTACACAGCAGCCATATTTGAGGGCAGTGAATTCAAATCAGTCAAGTCACTCCTCATAACAGCCTGCCTATCACTTTAACTGAGCAGCAGGTATGAGGAATAGACACTACATCAGCAGCCATATTTGAGGGTAGTGAATTGAAATCAGTCAAGTCACTCCTCATAACAGCCTGCCTATCACTCTAACTGACCAGCAGGTATGAGGAATAGACACTTTACACAGCAGCCATATTTGAGGGCAGTGAATTCAAATCAGTCAAGTCACTCCTCATAACAGCCTGCCTATCACTGTAACTGAGCAGCAGGTATGAGGAATAGACACTTTACACAGCAGCCATATTTGAGGGCAGTGAATTGAAATCAGTCAAGTCACTCCTCATAACAGCCTGCCTATCACTCTAACGGACCAACAGGTACAGTCTGTGAATCAAATGTATACCAAATTTTATTTCGGCTATTTTGAATATACCGACAAAAAAATCTGTGGGTGATGTTCGTTATAGTGATGTTCCACTGTATTAAAACTATCTGCACAATGGGAACAATTTCAAAATTGGACGGACAATTTTGTGGACGTAACAGTCCAACTATCATCAACCAATCAGCGTTTAGTGAGAGTTAGATTAACTGTGGGTAACTACAGATAATGTTTGTACTTATCCCAAACTCAGAGTTGTATTCAAGTTCCGGCAAGTTACAAGTCAAGTCACTATCAATTCAAATGAACAGTTAACAATTGGACTGTGAACCCTGAACAAGCATGTAACAAGCTGCTAGAGATTGTTGGGTGCAGAATGGAAATTTTTTACATCTTTATTTTTCATTGTCCAAGAAGTTACTATTTGATTTAAAAGTTGGTTAACTCGATTCAAACTGGAACATGCAGTTCTTGACATCAATGGTCCGGTACTCGGGTATCCCCTTCCAATCGTTCACAGCCTTATAAACTAAATAATTCCTTTGTCATTGTTCAACCAGTTACTTGCGACTGGCTATATAAAAAGACAAGTAAAAATGCACTTGTGAAAGGGCTTGCATTATTCCTTTCTGTATTAAATTTCCCTTCGTACACATAGATAACATTGACAGTGCAGCAGCTACCAGATCTACTTGATGGTCAGCAATATATGTGTGAGTTTGGTGATCAGTACAGCAGCCTAGCAACCAACTACAATGGAGATAGCTTTAATTGCACCACACCGCCACCAAGCGACATACCTACAATACAGACTGGAGGTAAGACGGGAATAAAACAATCAATATATGTGTGAGTTTGGTGATCAGTACAGCAGCCTAGCAACCAACTACAATGGAGATAGCTTTAATTGCATCACACCGCCACCAAGCGACATACCTACAATACAGACTGGAGGTAAGACGGGAATAAAACAATCAATATATGTGTGAGTTTGGTGATCAGTACAGCAGCCTAGCAACCAACTACAATGGAGATAGCTTTAATTGCATCACACCGCCACCAAGCGACATACCTACAATACAGACTGGAGGTAAGACGGGAATAAAACAACCAATATATGTGTGAGTTTGGTGATCAGTACATCAGCCTAGCAACCAACTACAATTGAGATAGCTTTAAATGCACCACACCGCCACCTAGCAACATACCTGCAATACAGACTGGAGGTAAGACGGGAATAAAACAATCAATATATGTGTGAGTTTGGTGATCAGTACAGCAGCCTAGCAACCAACTACAATGGAGATAGCTTTAATTGCATCACACCGCCACCAAGCGACATACCTACAATACAGACTGGAGGTAAGACGGGAATAAAACAATCAATATATGTGTGAGTTTGGTGATCAGTACAGCAGCCTAGCAACCAACTACAATGGAGATAGCTTTAATTGCATCACACCGCCACCAAGCGACATACCTACAATACAGACTGGAGGTAAGACGGGAATAAAACGATCAATATATGTGTGAGTTTGGTGATCAGTACATCAGCCTAGCAACCAACTACAAAGGAGATAGCTTTAATTGCATCACACCGCCACCAAGCGACATACCTGCAATACAGACTGGAGGTAAGAAGGGAATAAAACAATCGATATATGTGTGAGTTTGGTGATCAGTACATCAGCCTAGCAACCAACTACAATTGAGATAGCTTTAATTGCATCACACCGCCACCAAGCGACATACCTACAATACAGACTGGAGGTAAGACGGGAATAAAACAATCAATATATGTGTGAGTTTGGTGATCAGTACATCAGCCTAGCAACCAACTACAAAGGAGATAGCTTTAATTGCATCACACCGCCACCAAGCGACATACCTGCAATACAGACTGGAGGTAAGACGGGAATAAAACAATCAATATATGTGTGAGTTTGGTGATCAGTACAGCAGCCTAGCAACCAACTACAATGGAGATAGCTTTAATTGCATCACACCGCCACCAAGCGACATACCTACAATACAGACTGGAGGTAAGACGGGAATAAAACGATCAATATATGTGTGAGTTTGGTGATCAGTACAGCAGCCTAGCAACCAACTACAAAGATAGCTTTAATTGCATCACACCGCCACCAAGCGACATACCTACAATACAGACGGGAGAAAAGACGGGAATAAAAACAATCAATTGTTTGGTTAACAAGTCTTCTGTGATTTTTAATGAGTGCATACATTTTTTTAAACGGGCAATGATGTCATTGTAGTTATTCGCCAGCGTACATTAATTTTGATTGCATTCAAAACATTCCTCAAAAACATTTAATACAAAACGAAAGAATTTAGTAGAATGAAGTTTTTCACTAAATGTTTGTTTAATGTTTTTTGGTTTTTTTAGATCATGTGACAGTTGTACTGAGCGTCCTGTCTACAGAGACAGTTGTGAACTTTGTTGACAAACTCATCATGTTCTATGACTGTGACGCCCATAAAACGTAAGCAGGTGTATTCTTTTAAGTGGAAATAGCGCCCTCTGCATGGGGAAGCTTACAGTGGATATTTGATAATCACCCTGTGAATAATGTAACAAAATATGAAATCATTGGAATAAAACAAACTGCAACAATTGAGTAAGCAATCTACTTTGGGAACCACAGGGAACCACATGATATCACTTCATAAATGACTTGCCAGCAATATTCTTGCTTAATTTTATATAAATCGACCAACGCAGCTCATTGGATATTAGGATAGGGGAACAATGTTAATGTTACTCACCAGCTCACCTCCACAGATCATGGAAGACACCAACAAACTTTGGTCTAGACAGGTTTAATTTGTATTTTGTTATTGAATTCAGCAGAAACAAAATCAGTGGATTTAATGGCATATCTCTGGTTAATAAAAATGGGAGGGGTTATATCCTCATTGACTAGTCCTTAATGCTGTGCTCATGGTACTAATTCCCAAAAAAACCTAATTTTAAAAAGTGAATGATTCAATTAAACCCTAATTTCACATATAATAGTTTCTTTGTCTGTTAATTTCAGTTGTGTGTCTTGTGTTGGGAGTGACTGGGCCTGTCATTGGTGCGTATTGGATGACAGGTGTACTGATGATAATTCACCCTGCTTCACACCTAATGATATCTCTATCATCGGACAAAATGTAAATCCACCTGATGTTTTGCATAGGATAACAGCAGTATGCTAGAATTGATAGAATTGATGTTTATATCAAGAAAGAGCATAATATGTCCTTTTTATGCAAATTACCAAAGACTAATTCATTTGCAGCCTTCGTCAAACAACTCACTGAAAAAGTAAACACAATGTCATGTCACTTTCCAGGTTATTTTGACATTGTGAGTTAATTTATGACTTTTAATTAGCATTCCAAACATAGACACTAACATTTTGGAATAAAATGATGATAGCAATGAAGATGAATAGTACAATAGATGAAAAAGGTAAAATCAATTATCCCGGTGAGCACTGATTTTACCTTTTTCATCTATTTCATGATTTTACCTTTTTCATCTTAATTGCTACGCAGTTCTTCTTCATTTTATTCCAAAATGTTAACATTTTGGAATAGTTTTATTATTTTATTTCATTCAACACCCAACAGCGCTATAGCGCCAATTACAGGATGAGAGAAGCTAATGTGAAGTAGGTACAGTTTTAGAGGCGGGAGGAAAACCTAGGATTCCCTAGGAAAAACCCACGGAATCAGGCAGGGACTGAAAACCCAATCCACATATTGACCCAGGCCGGGAATCGAACCTTGGTCACAGTGGTGGAAGGCGAGAAAAATACCACTATGCCAACCTGATTGAATGGGAGACTGCCAACAAAAGGAAAGAAATCTCAGATGGGAGAGCACTGGTATATTTTAGAGGTCGCAGGTTCGAATCCCGCTCCTGCCAATTTTTGTTGCTCACTTTTAAAATGGAAAAATGATTTACTTAAGATCTACTTTGAAGTTCTATCATATAAACTTTGATGAGATATTTATGTATATGTATATTCTAATGTAAGATTTACTTTGAAGTTCTATCATATAAACTTTGATGAGATATTTATGTATATGTATATTCTAATGTAAGATTTTATGCAGTTTGATGGCTTTCAAAGGTAAAATCATTTTACAAAACACGTATTGTCTTTTTTGCAGAGTTGGAGAACACCAATGGAAGGACCTGATGCATGCCCACAGCTGCAACCACAGAACCGTCAATTGCTGATCCCTAATGGAATGAACAGACAAATAACTGTTGATGTGTCTAATTTACCAAGTCAAGCACTGGTCAGATGTCATTAATCAAATCATATCTCATTATATCCAGTAGCAATTACGCAATTCAATTTGATAAGTATGGTACAAAAAGACAAGTCGGTGATGGCACTATAGCTAAATATCTTTCTGATACATGACTGTGTGCAAAATGTCATACTTTTATCATTTGATACAACAATTAATGTTTAGACCATACTGCCTGACTATAATCTTTTCTGTTATGATGCTTGTTTCTTCATCCATTTTTGTTTCTCCACTAGGTGTCATCTAGTTAGCATGACTATTCATAGCACATTCTAAGTTCTTTTGTTTATCCCTATTTATTTATCCCTTGCATAACTCTATTTGGTTGCAGATATCCACATATCAATGTAGTCTGGGGATAGAGGGAGTAAATCAGTATGCCGACGCAACCCGAGATGAATGGACTCTAACCTGTAACCTAAAATCAGTGAGTAGTGATTTGATTAATGTGAAAGTGTCATGGCTAACTTGTGGTCTGCGGGTAATTCTTCAGGTTGTGGGTTCGAGTCCAGCCTTCTACGCACTTCTACGCATAATATGCATAGAGACATGCCTCTACATATAATATGGGTCGAGGCATTATTAATGCCTTGCTGTGGACTAGTTACCATCCTAACCCTATTCATACTGTAAAGAGATCAGAATATCTTGTCTTGTTTCAGTGTGACGGAGGGGCTGGTTTTTCCACACTTTCCTCTGTAGCTTACACCTCGAGTGACCCCGCCTGTGCTGAGCGATTTGAATAAAATACGTTAGTAGGTTTCTACTGAGGTTTTATACCAAACCCAGCTCTTTACACAATTGTTGGCAGTTTTATAGGGTTTCCAATCTGGCAGATTGATTACTTTTTTCTCATACATGCATTATTAATCCCTATCACATTTAAAAAAAATAAGTTCATTATCTACCTAAAAAATACAAATGTTAAGTTGATATTTTATTTACAGATTTCCTACTCAGCTATTCAGCAAGAGATAAATACAACATTGTCATTGTGGTGGACAGACATATATAGCAACATACACCGTCTAGATGACAGGCATGGATTCCAAGGTAGGATTTACCAAACTAGAAGTTTGGCCGGTCAAAGTATAACTGGCTGTAAAGACATTATTTTATAGGGAAACAGCAGCCAAGGAAATACTATGTATTACAGGGTGGCCCATAACAAATGGGCAAGCATATACTTCCACTACCCTTAAATCAAAACTACCTACCAATGGATGGAGAAAAATGATACCAAGATATCTTGATTTGGACTAGTATAGTAGTTTTAGCTACAGCCCCTATTTTGTGAAGCATATAGTCAGGGGTCCTTTTGCACCGAGAAATAACTAAACCGCGCTTGCGAATTTAACATGAGGGCTGGAGCTAAAACTACTACTAGCCCAAATCAAGATATCATTTGTTTTTCTAGGAAAGATTCTCCGGTGTAAGTATGCTTGTCCATTGAGATAGCTTGTGTGTTGTTTTACTGGTCATAGTACAAGTCGGTTCATATATTTTTGGAGTGCCATAAGGATATCGTTTTTACCTAGCATAATAGATAGTACTCTCAAATCATATAAAAAAATAAAAATAATGAAAACATAATGATTAGGAGCTTCATGATTCAAAAAAATCCTATACTTTTTAGTTTTCGTTTTTCACTCTTATAAAAAGTAGAAAACCTAAAGGTTTATACATATTGTATCATTCTATAGTGACCCTTTACAAATGCGAGGTCTTGCGCCCTGACTGCAGCCGATGCGTTTCTGAGGAAACTACCCGTGCTGAGCTTGGCTGCATGTGGTGTGGCGATACCTGCGGAGTGTGGGATAGTACTGCATGCTTGATGACTGAACGCATTGTCTCAATGAATAATGTCAGTAACTGCCCTGATCCAATTCTACAAGAGGTATGAGAAGTAGGATTATTTCAATTTAAACGAATGAATATAATTCATACATATACACCATTTTGTTTACTTTGTAAATTCTGCTCTTCCCTGTACGTCTAACCAAATTCAATTTCGACGGCCATTACCGTAAAATGGGGCAACTTTGGCAATTGTTTGGCAGATCGTCAATAAGAGTACATTTTTGTTAGATATCCCCCCAAAAAATCAAGTTTGGTACTATTTTTCTTGATCATTTAGATAAAATAACACCCCAACCACAAGTAAAACTATAAAATATAATAATATTGGAAAAGGTTGCCATAGTTATCCTATTTTACGTTGCATTCTTAAACACAACTCAAGAGTTTAACATATTCTATAAAGTGACAAATGAAGTTCAAAAACGGCTGCCATGATAATTTTATATTTAAAACCGTGACATTTTTTCACTTTTTTATAATTCATATATCGCATTTTGGAAATATTCTTTTTTAACTTTCTGTCTTCCTGGTATGTCATATGAACATCACACTTTAGTGGTTGAACCAGGTGACCTTTTCACTGTGGCATATTTCAAGGTCTGAAATTTGCACTACCACACTTTATTCTAGGACATCCTGATCAAAACAATTTAAGCAATTAATTATTGAACCTGTTAACTAGAACCTTCTGAACTTGTCATTGTTGAAGGTGTATCCATTGTTTGGACCTGATGAAGGCAATACAATAATTACTGTGATGGGAACCAATCTGGGTCGAAGATTCAGTGACCTGCAAAAGGTCAATGTTGGCGGTCAGATCTGTGTCCTCTATGGATTGGAGAGGTACTACCAAACTGGTGCCAGGTAAATTAATACACGCCACGTAATAAACCTCACATACGAATTATAATAAACATAGTTAGAAACAGAAACATTATCTTGCACATCAAGGAATTATAAGCGTATAAACCTTCTTGTAAGAAGCCTTTTACCAAAGCACCCTTAATAATTCTTATAAGAATTTGAAACCATTTGCAGTCTGTTAGACTTAAAGGTAGGATACACCATTAGTAATTGCTTGAATTATCCTGAATGGGTGGAATTATATAGGGGGTTGTATTTTATAGTAAATGTCTTTTAACTGACCTGTCCAAAGTTTTACAATCAAGGATGCTTAGAAAAGCAACAAAAAAAACGGAAAAAACGTCGTCGGGCAGTGGTTTTTATGTTGTTTTATAATAAAATTCAACTTTTCGGAATAATTATCGGATATCTAGCACAATCTTTTTTTCTGGATGCCTACAATAATTATTTACTTTCAAATAAATAAGATACTTCTTAACAATTCGGTAGTAAACTTTGTTGCTATCTGCAAATGGTGTATCCTACCTTTAAAGAGTAGATTAGAATATTGGTTTATATATATTAGATTTTAATTTATCTTTCCAAATATTATGGTCCTTTAATTTGGTTTATTCTAATGTTACTTATTTTAATTGCAGTGTGAATTGTAAGATTAGACCTAGTTACGATGCAAGACCACAGCTTCTTAGCGTCAGTCTTACTGGTGCAAATGGTGAATTGCAGTCCAGCCATGGATATGTTACCTTCCAATACAAGGTATTGCTCTATAAATGTCTTAATATCCAATCTCACCACAAGCTTGTTATTTTGGGGAAAGGCCGGTATAAAGGTAGATAGGGGAAATATTTGGGGGACTTAAAACTTTGATAATACAAGCATGAAATTTGTTACACAGTCCGAGAAAGATCATGAGAAAGATAGGCCCTATTTGGATATAGTATACCCAGCACGATGTGAGACCGAGGGACTCCCACCTTAGTCTCTCATACCTATACACTCTCTAGACTATTGTTACCTAACCCTGGCCACCCCCCCCCCCCCCCCTAAAAACCTAAAAAGAATTCCTAAAAAAAACACAACATTCCTCAAGCACAATGACCACCACAAAGGGGGGTTCTCTCTGTCTTATATCTTGCTTCATATGATATAGGGCTATTTGTGCAGATTATTTTGTCCTTCGAAATACTATGGGTAGATTAACAAGCACTGGTAGCCATTTTGAAAAGTTAAACAATTGCTTGTTATTCTACCAATTTTTATTTTCTTTAAATGACAAATCAGCAATCTTTCTCATGACATACTCTGACTGTGTGCCTAATTCCATGCTTGTATCATCAAAGGCACAATTCCATCACCTATCTGCCCTACTAATTAAGCAGGTGTTATGTGTGCATAAAGCTCAAAATTGTACATAATAATTCAACTTATATATAATTTTATTTTGTTTCCATTCAGAATCCAGTAGTAGTTGATTTTAACCCTAAGATTGGTCCACAATCCGGCGGGACACGAGTGACAATCTCTGGTGAATCACTTGATACCGGCAGAAATATTTATGTTTCCATCGGCAGCACATCTTGCTTATTTGAAAGGTAGCATGACAATCGTCAGTGATTACAAGTTTGTTAAGATAAGTTGTTTGCGGTACATCTACATGTGGTAAATCTCTCTCGTGAGTTTGTGTGGTTCTTAGAAAGAACCGGAGAGAAACTCAACATTTCGAACAGTGTATGCTCTTAATTACAAGTTTAATAAACAAAATCTCAAGTTTTGCCTAATTTCTATTCAATGGAAATGCTGTGTGTTGGAATACTTGGCCAACAATTAAACCAAGAATGTGGTTTTTATTGTCTGTTCAATTTGTGTAAACCTATAAATCCATTTTTCTCTAGGTCAGAGGTTAATGACGGCAGCATTATCTGCCAAACTTCAAGGGTCGACCAACTCGGTTCCTGGTCATTGGACGTTTTATTTGACGGTGCAGTTCGGTTTTCACAGGGGCAGTTTACATATAGCCAAGATCCCACAGTGGCAAGAATCGAACCTTCGACCAGTATCTCGGGGTGAGTTCATATTGGGTATGATTGTCGTGCGAATGCTTGCAGGACTTACAGCTATAGTGTATCGAAAATGATCTGAATGTCAAACTTCAAAAGGAAAATATAGGTTTTTCCTGCACATTTTAACACTTTTTTTTCATTCACATTCATTTCACAAACGGTTAACTTTAATTTCATCTCAAGTTGACTGGAACGTGCAAATGCTACAATGAAGAAAAATACAATTCAGTGGAAACGAAAGTTGTATTGGACTGAATGAAGTTTACTCAAACATTTCGGTTCCTAGTTTATGTAGAATACTTTGATTACAATTGAGTAATTGTTTGCTTTTTGGAAACGAGAATAAATTGATAGACCGATTAAGGTCTCTGCAGGCAAAAATTACGATAGCGTAATTTCACAAAACTTAAGACAGAGTTGACAAAAAGCCACGCACTTATATGATTATGTTTCTGATACTTTCATTTTTATTTCCCCTCTTTTCCAAGTTATATTAACCTTTCTATATTTGTATCCTGCATACTTTTGGGGGGACTGATATGATGTTTCTCATTGTATTCAGGGGTGGCCGAAAGCTTCAAGTCAGTGGATCTGGTTTTTCCATTATACAACAGGCTCAGATAGTAGTTACCCTACAAAGCAAACAACAGGAATTTATCGAGGTATAAGTTCTAAACAAGTCGCCAATTTGCAGGGATATAGTCGAGTCCATCACAAGTCCCTGTAAGTCCCTGCAAGTCCATCACAAGTCTTTCAGTTCCAATTCAAATCACAAGCTATTCAAATCAGCTTTGACAAAAGCATTCCTTTGTCATTGTTCATCCAGTTACTTGTGACTGCCTTTATGAAGGGACTTGTGACTGGCTTCACAAAAGGACTTGTGAACGGACTTGAAGGGACTCGACTACAACCCTGCAAATTTGTGTTCGGATATAATTATGGTGACAATTGTATTCTAAGAATGCCAATCACAACAAAAAGACTCTTTGTTCCAGTCTTAAAATTCACCAAGTTGGAACTTCTGTTTCAAAGAAAATAGTTGAGTTCAATTTAAGATATGTTATAAGCTCTATTTTGTTTCATATTTGTTGTGTTTTGAGATTAATTTTCAGTATTTTTGATTGTTTTTTAGGAATGCAGCATAGAAAGCAACGAAGTCATGTACTGCATCTCACCTAGCATTGATCTGTCAAACCATTTACTTTCTAATGATACCCTCTTGATGAATATCTCTACTGGGTTCATTCTTGACGGAGTCACATCCCTGCGTACATGGTGTTCTAATCCCAATATCTGCACGCTGTTGGAGTATCATCAAAATCCGATATATTTCTCTTTTGACGATCCGGAGTATGGATATACAGACGGAATTGCTCCCAAGGATGGAGATACTTTGTTTCTTCGTGTAAGTTCAGAATTAGGAGTGGAAGATTTATAAACTTGTATGGTTTTAATAAGGGAATAAATGTGTGGTCGAGAGGTTTTAATCACTCTGTTTAATACCGCTTGGGGTCTGGGTGCTGATAATTACCCGAGCCGAAGGCGAGGGTAATTATCAGCACCCAGACTCCAAGCGGTATTAAACAGAGTGATTAATACCGACCGAACACACATTTATTCCTATTCATAAATATCTTTTTTTGTAAAATTCAGCCAAAAAAGCCCCGAAAATCCCGGAAAATTGTCGCAAGTAAATGTTGGTGTTTCGCCATTCTGTGTGTGTCAAATGACATGTTTCCGCCTCTGTCGCTACACATAAAGCGTATTTACTATGAACCAGACTATTACTGCCATTGGCAACCTCGTTCCCAGGGTGTCGAGCTGTACGCGCCCAACACTACCCGCTCTTACTATTGGAGACGAGGTACGGCTGGAAATAAAGTGAGCCCTGGGGACCGGTATAATGCGACATCGCGTGACAGATTTTGTTGCAAGCTGGTTTTAAACACTTCCAGCCATGTCTTTATCGTCCGTTTAATACCGGCCACGTGACGGGCTCTCGACCAATAGGAATGCCTAAACTGTCCCAGGTATTTATGAATGGAAGGGTCACAGCGCAACAGACAATCATGGCTTTATGTATTTAATACCAAGTGTTATTTACATGTCTGCATTCATTGAGTTTATAGACCCATACCAGCGATTGTTGTATCCACATAGCAAAATATCTCAATGTAAGGTACACTGTAAAAAGGAAAGGTAGGAGAATCGGTTGGTATTTTGCCAATTGTAGGTCAAAACAACTGGCTACAATCTTGGGCAAATTCTTACCAGCACTTGGTCATTTTTTTACCTGAATTAACTAACAATGTAACATTTTATTATAAGCATATTGCCCCACTATTTTATATGTGTAGTTGCACAAAAATGTAATCAATGGAAAGAACGCATTTTTTTTTTAAATGAGGGGATTGACCAAAAGAGCGTGGAATTGTCACTTTCCAATTTGGTTTTTAACAGGGAGACCACTTAAATCTTGCAATAACTGCAAAGGAAATCACTGTGTATATTGGTGTTGAAGTCTGCACCAATGTCACTCTTGCTAGGCGATCCTTGAGCTGCGTACTGCCGCAGACGAGGCCTGAAGCTGGGGATAATCTGGGCAAGAAAACACAGAAGAATCTCCCATATGTCCGGGTAAGAATGCTTGTGAGTAATTCCTGCAAAGTACAACCATTTGCTTAGCACAAACAAGTCTTGCTCATTAAAAACACGTTATCAGCCAACATTCAGTGTGATTTGTATGCTAAGCAACAACAAAAATAGCTGAATACCAGTCACAAACTATATACATCACCTAGAAATTGGTTGATAACCCTGTTTTTTTTTTACCAAGGAACAATTTTTAAGCTAAGCAAATGTTTGTGCTTAGCAGCTCCATGAAATATGAGCCTTCGTTATTTAACAAACAAAATCTTTATGTGCATGACTACCCGGTATGCTACACTGCTCTTTAAATATTTGTAAAAGGGGAATTACTTGCTAAACATTGCGAGGTCTGGGCACTTCAAACTGGGACTTGACAGTTTTCCTATTTAGGCAGCAAACGTGTATAAATAGATGGAAGGAAGCAGGGACATTTTCTTTATTAAGAAGCGCATGTTAACTTTTGTTTCAACAGTAAAAAAAAAAGGTTTTCGAGAAAAAGTACTATAAAACGAGGTAACTTGGAAAACTTTGGTTAGATCGTTTTAGGGGTAAATTTGTAAGATTGAATAAATATCTTATAAAATCCAGTTTGATATTGGTTTTTAACTCTTTCTTGATCATTTAGATAAATATAGGAAACAAATATACGTAAGACCATAACAAAACCAATTCTTTGAATGGAGTGCCAAAGTAACCCCTAGATGCCAAAGTAACCCCTAGATGCCAAAGTAACCCCTAGATGCCAAAGTAACCCCTAGATGCCAAAGTAACCCCCAGATGCCAAAGTAACCCCTAGATGCCAAAGTAACCCCCAGATGCCAAAGTAACCCCTAGATGCCAAAGTAACCCCTAGATGCCAAAGTAACCCCTAGATGCCAAAGTAACCCCTAGATGCCAAAGTAACCCCTAGATGCCAAAGTAACCCCTAGATGCCAAAGTAACCCCTAGATGCCAAAGTAACCCCTAGATGCCAAAGTAACCCCTAGATGCCAAAGTAACCCCTAGATGCCAAAGTAACCCCTAGATGCCAAAGTATAACCCCTAGATGCCAAAGTAACCCCCAGATGCCAAAGTAACCCCCAGATGCCAAAGTAACCCCCAGATGCCAAAGTAACCCCCAGATGCCAAAGTAACCCCCAGATGCCAAAGTAACCCCCAGATGCCAAAGTAACCCCTAGATGCCAAAGTAACCCCTAGATGCCAAAGTAACCCCTAGATGCCAAAGTAACCCCTAGATGCCAAAGTAACCCCTAGATGCCAAAGTAACCCCTAGATGCCAAAGTAACCCCTAGATGCCAAAGTAACCCCTAGATGCCAAAGTAACCCCTAGATGCCAAAGTAACCCCTAGATGCCAAAGTAACCCCTAGATGCCAAAGTAACCCCTAGATGCCAAAGTAACCCCTAGATGCCAAAGTAACCCCTAGATGCCAAAGTAACCCCTAGATGCCAAAGTAACCCCTAGATGCCAAAGTAACCCCTAGATGCCAAAGTAACCCCTAGATGCCAAAGTAACCCCTAGATGCCAAAGTATAACCCCTAGATGCCAAAGTATAACCCCTAGATGCCAAAGTAACCCCTAGATGCCAAAGTATAACCCCTAGATGCCAAAGTATAACCCCTAGATGCCAAAGTATAACCCCTAGATGCCAAAGTATAACCCCTAGATGCCAAAGTAACCCATAGATGCCAAAGTAACCCATAGATGCCAAAGTTTTACAATCTCAAAAGTTGTTTTTTTAAACTTAAACTGTTTTATAAGTGATACAAATATTGAATGTTATTCCCCTAAAGGTTTTTCATAGCAACCTTGCATTTGATATCGGCTACATCCTCTACCCTGGTGCATCCGTCACCGTTATCGTGTGTGTAGTCAGTGCCGTTGTCCTCCTGTTCTTTGTGATTGTTGCCATAGCGATGTACAAGAAAGCAAGGCTAGCAAGAAGAGAAGTTGAGGAAAGACGGACTGAGCTTGTCATAAAGAAGATTGACAAGACTGAAGAACTCATGGCAGGTTGGTATACAATTTTGGCAGGGATGTAGTCGAGTTCATCACAAGTCCCCGCAAGTCCCTGTAAGTCCCTGCAAGTCCATCACAAGTCCTTCAGTTCCAATTCAAGTCACAAGTTATTCAAATCAGCTTTGACAAAAGCATTCCTTTGTCATTGTTCATCCAGTTACGCCTTTATGAAGGGACTTGTGACTGGCTTCACAAAAGGACTTGCAGGGACTCGACTACAACCCTGAATTCTGGCCATATGTTTTCTTGGACTATTTTCAAATAAAAACTGTAGTGTGCTTTATTAAGGACTGTGTATACCTAGACTATTTATCGTCAAACGGGGTAATTTTTGCAATTTTGAGCCAACTTTTGTGAGATCGTTTAAGGTGTAATTTTTTGTAAGAAAATTAAAAAATATCACATAAAATCCAGTTTAATATTATTTTTTAACAATTTTTTTATTATTAATTTAGATAAATAAAAAAACAGAAATACAAGTCAAACCATAAAACATTATTTGAACGTAGTGCTTAACCCTGGGTGCCAAAGTTACCCCTGGGTGCCAAAGTTACCCCTGGGTGCCAAAGTTACCCCTGGGTACCAAAGTTACCCCTGGGTGCCAAGGTTACCCCTGGGTGCCAAGGTTACCCCTGGGTGCCAAGGTTACCCCTGGGTGCCAAGGTTACCCCTGGGTGTCAAAGTTACCCCTGGGTGCCAAAGTTACCCCTGGGTGCCAACGTTATCCCTGGGTGCCAAAGTTACCCCTGGGTGCCAAAGTTACCCCTGGGTGCCAAAGTTACCCCTGGGTGCCAAAGTTACCCCTGGGTGCCAAAGTTACCCCTGGGTGCCAAAGTTACCCCTGGGTGCCAAAGTTATCCCTGGGTGTCAAAGTTATCCCTGGGTGTCAAAGTTACCCCATTTTACCGTACTCGTTTTTGTCAGAGATCCTTTTAATTTGTTTTTCCATAATGACTTTATTTTTATCGGGTCGTTATCAACCGAATCTGGTTAACCTTTCAATCATTTTAAACATAAAATGACGGCTTGCATAAATACTAACAAAAAGCAGGCTGACATTGAAACTTCTAAAGAAATATTATCAGTTTACAACCTAATAAACCTAAAATAAGCATCGGAAACATGCCTTTTTATTTTCCCAGCATCTGGAGTCCTTGGGCGGCAAATGGAGATGTAAAACGTTATGCCGAATCTTCGTCTTCGGTCTTACAAACTTGTAGCTGTTAAATACTGGAATCTTTGGTTGGCGATCGGAGATGTAAAACGTTGTCGAGTCTTCGTCTTCGGTCTCACAAACTTGTAGCTGTTAAATACTGGAATCCTTGGGCGGCAATCGGAGATGTAAAACGTTGTCGAGTCTTCGTCTTCGGTCTCACAAACTTGTAGCTGTTAAATACTGGAATCTTTGGGCGGCAATCGGAGATGTGAAACGTTGTCGAGTCTTCGACTTCGTTCATTTAAACTTGTGCCTGATATTGTTAAATCCCGGTTTGTTGTCGGGGATAGTTTCCTTTCTAAATTTCTAGACTAAAAAGGGGCACTTTACATGCCAAAGTTCTGATTGCCATTTTAACTATAATAACTCGGTAGAAAGAAAGATATTGTGATAATGTTATACAGAAATCGCCTTGTACAAAATTTGCTTTATACATAAATTGCCTTAATATTATTGAAATATACTGATTTGGTTTTTCTTGATAGTAAAACCTGGGGCCCATTTCATAGAGCTTAAGTACAAACAATCTTGCTCAATACCAGCCTCAATTCCATTTGATGTTTGTGGTTGATATTTAGCTGTTGTCAGCTTAGCATAGTGCTCAACTTGAATTTACTAAAAGCAAGGGTATTTGTGCTTACATTTAGTGTGTCCGTGCTTTTTCAAAATTTAGATTTTCTTTTCTGAACGAATTTTAAAGGAATATAATGTATTCTAAAGAATAGATTTGCTTGTTTGCATTGATAGGCCCTCCTACAGTTTTAAAAAGTGGTTTTTAATTTTGCTGAAATTGCGCGCTTTAGTTCAGAAAGTTTTAGGACAAAGGTCATAAATATTCATTTATGTTAATTTAGGTAATTGACAGGGGAGGGTTTCGGGTCGATCCACGTTGCTTGCACAAAATGGATTTAGCCATCCTGATCCACGCATCGCTTTAACGCACTTTCTACTAATTAGTATAGCGCTATTAGAAAGCGCGTAAAAGCGCTGCGTGGCTCAGGATGGGATTTAGCGGGCGGTTTGTACAAATCTGCACACGAAACGGCTTTAATACATGCATACATGTACATGTATAGTCCAACGTTGTAAATACTTCCAATAGTCTATTGCCCTCGTTTGTTTGTATTTTATTTTTTTCGGAAGACCATTATGTTTTGTTCATGAATCTCAACAGTGAACGTTGGTCAATAGTGGACTAAATTGCCGTCAATTGTTCAACGCCCATTATTTGAATGCGTAAATGCACAGGTAGGCCTCATTATTCAACGTGCATTATATATGCAGTCCTAAAAACGAATAATACACCTCCCCTCTCTAACTTAGGGTGCTCCTAATTCCAAATTTGAATTTAATTAATGAAATACTTGCCGTTTGTAAAAAAAAATTCCGTGCGATTTCTCGCTCGAAAGCTAATAACAAATACAATGCTAGATTATTTTTCAGGGCGCAACCCCCTAAAAGAACCCAATGAAATTGGCCCTGGATTGTTAAGATATCTTCTGGAAAACCGCATTGTTCAATCATTCTGGAATGAAGCTGTTTACTTTTAATCAAAAACATGTTTTGTATAATCGAAATACTCAGTTTGTTTGTAGAAATGTTTACAGCTGTTCTGTCTGCTTATTTAGTTGATAAAATACAGATGATGAAAGGAACGCCACCTGGATTTATTAGATATTATATGCAATGCAGAGAACTCGAATATAAAGTATATACTCAGACCTTAGATAAAATAAATTGAGATCTACTTTGATTCCTTGAGACTTTTGAAACTTAAGATATTAGAGAGTTCAATAAATAAAATATACTGGACCAGCAAACTCAATCTTCACTTTCTTTATTAAAGGTAGGATACACCATTTGCAGATATCGAAAATATTTACTACCAAATTATTAAGAAATATCTTACTTATCTAAAAGTAAATAATGATTCTATAGGCATCCAGCAAAATGATTGCGCTAGATATCCTGTAATTATTCTGAAAAATATAATTTTATAAAGAAAAATTCGCGATGGCCGGACGGCGATCGCGAAAACACACAAATAAAATAAGAATAACTGCTCGATGCCAGTTGAAAACAAACGCTGTTTTTTCGTGCTTTTCTCGGCATCCATGATTGTATAACTTCGGACAGGTCAGTTAAACGGTATTTAAGCCTACTATAAAAAATACAACCCCTCCCCCAACAAATAAATAAAACAAATCTACCCATTCATGACAATTCAAGCAATTAATAATGGTGTATCCTACCTTTACACCGTGGCCAAAGGGAACAAAAACTCAAAACTCAAAACCAAAGCAGAGTGCTGGAATTGTGCACGTATCCTCGTTAGCAGAGCAGAATATGGACAAGAAAATGTCTTCTATTTGCGGTAAAACCATTGAAAAGCTGACTATTATTGACATTAAACGTGAACTCAAGAAAAGAGGGCTTCCCCTGAGTGGATGTAAAGGTGTTTTAGTGGATCGGTTACGGCAGGGTTTAAATCAAGAACATTTGGAGACCAATGACAACGGGACCGGGGAGACCGCCATGACAGCTGAACCCAGTCAACTCTCACCTGAGGCCGACTCTGTTAGTATGTTGTCCATTCTTGATGCCATTAATCGGCTACGAAATGACATTAAGATACTTGATTTAAAATTTACCGATCATATTTCGACATGCCAAGCGAATTTTAATCAGATTTCTTCAGATTGTGAACTGGAAATAATCGAATCCGAATCCGAAAAACAAGACCTCCAGACCACAATAGACATGCTATTGTTAAGCTGCAACAATGACAACGACCATTCTTCACCTATTTCCATGAATGCTCCACCGGTTTCCACGAATGCCCAGTCCAAACAGCGTTCTACGTTACCTATATGCAACGCAGTGATTACAAAGAACCGGTTTTCACTTCTGTGTAACAACGCACCAGACAGCAATGCTGACGTCATTATGGATGTCGTAGACGACAGTGTAGCCGAGGCAGAGATTATGATTGACAGATACTATGAAGCCTTAGATCTAGCAAGTACTGGTAGTGAGAGTGATGACAACGCTAAGGAACATCAAAGTCCTACATCCTTTCAGCAACAATTACATCAATATAGAAAAAAGCATCATAACAAATTGAGCAACGATGTTAAATCAAAAGTGGATGTTAGTTGGTGATTCAATGATCAAGCATATAAGTGGTCCAAGGCTGTGCAGGTCGAAGCAAGTTCGATGTTTTGCAAAACCTTTTATTTTCATGCCAAAGATCAAATCAAGCACCACACACCCAGCGAACTTGTACTTCACATCGGATCTAACAATACACAAGACGATGCTGATGATGTCTTTAACAAGATTGTGTCAGTTGCTGAAACGCTTAAATCTGAGACCGGTATATCTCGTGTAACCATTTCTGGCATCATACATCGTCATCGAGAAACTGACTGGGAAAGAAGAAAAGTCTTTACCGCCAATCAGCTACTTGAGGAATTCGCGGCGAAGCATGGATGGTCGTTCATTGATAACAGCAATATCTCATTTAGGCATCTGTGCCCAGATGGGATACACCTTAGCAAGCATGGCCATGGTGTATTTGCCAATAATATTCTCCTTCATCTTTATCCGGAGTCCAGATCAGTCGGTAAACGTCATCCTATATCTCGATCTGTTCGTGCCCACCCCCCATCTGACCCTTCTTCACCCATGCTGTATGCTGACGTCGTTCGAAACAGAAGTAGTCAAGATCGGGATTTCTGGAGCCCTGTGTGGAAAACCAGGAACCGACAACAGCTTCGGAATCCCAACCCAACCTGGAGACAATCGAACCAGTACAACGCACCGAAAGGTTGCCGTCAGTCCCTACCTCCACAAGAAATCGAGTGGCGTCGGTACCAGCAGAGGATGTCGAATCTGAACAGTTATCACCGGTTGTAAGCCAGATCAAGGACCTTGTTAATGGCTGTATCCCTCCTTTAAAAACAAAAGGTATAAAATATGGTCACCTTAACATCCATAGTCTTGTCCAGAAAATCGATTCCTTACGAATTTTGCTAAAAAATAAACCTTTTGATGTAATTTCTCTCAACGAAACGTTGTGCGATTTTACAGTATCCGATTCTGAAATTACTATTGATGGTTTTAGCATTTATAGAAAGGATAGAAACAGACACGGAGGGGGAGTAGCTATATATGTCTCTGACAATTTCAGTGTCAAGCGAAGGTATGATTTGGAATCTGATGACTTAGAAAATGTCTGGGTTGAAATATGTTATCCGCACAAGTCTCCCTGCCTCGTTGGCTCATTTTATAGACCTCCTAGTTCAGCTCATGAATTTATTTTGGAATTTGAAAAAAATGTTGATCGTGTATCTGATGATGGAAAGGAATGTATTATCCTTGGTGATTTTAATTATGATCTGATGCCTCCGGTAAGTGATACCCACTGTCGTAATTTACTATTTCATACATCTTCTAATGGTTTTAACCAGCTTATTGGGACTCCGACTATGGAGCGCCAAAAGTGGACAACCGTATTTTCTGGTTTTCTGCTAGTAGAATTTTAGGTTTTCAGGAATTGCGACACCTGTTTTAAAAAAACTCAATTTTTTGCTAACAGAAATTAGGATTTTACTTTGACTACTATTTTGATGCCTCAAAAGTGGACAACTACAAATCTCGGATTCTTACTAGCACATAATATGATGGTCCAAAAGTGGACAACCGTATTTTCCGATTTTCTACTAGCGGAAATTTAGATTTTAGAAGTAGCAATACACGTTGTTAAAAATGTCAATTTTCTGCTAGCAGAAATTTGGGTTTTACTTTGACGACTTTTCTTGACGCCTCAAAAGTGGACAACTAAAAATCGGTAAATTCTGTTAGTAAATATTCGGGTTGAACTTATTGTAGAAAACCAAAATCTCTTAGTTTTTGCTAGCAAAAATTTGGTCGTGACCAAACGAACCCTTCTGTTCGAAATAGATCAGTATGCGGGATGTTCACGTCGTCACGTTCTCATGATGGGTTTACCTAACCCCTTCAAAGAGTGGACGATTCCGATCTGAGAAGGCTGGTCCAGTAGCCGCTAATCTGACGGCCGGCCCTTTGTAATTATTGTACCATTTTTATTGGCGCTTCCCGCTCCAAGAATAAATTCCGCAACAGAAAAAAGGCGGTAAATTGTATTAGATCTATAGGGTTTCATCTGGGTCTGGATCCTTATACTCTGACAAAACGAATACCCGCACCGCATCAGCGTTTATGACATAAAAGACATTTAATTAACAACTGGACCGAAGCAACAAATGTACCTCGGGTGGTTCTTCACTGCAGATTTGATTGCATGAAATGCACTGTAACAGGTACTAGTTAAACCATAGAGAAAGCTGGAATCGCCCAATTGGGCTACAAAACACGTTTTGAACTAAAATGATGTTCATCGAAAAGATAATTTAAAATAATAGTAGAATTAACATTCACACGACCATCCTTTAAAAACTGCGCGTTTTGTGTTATTCTTGTGTACAACGAGTTTCTGGGGTCAGAAAAGTGACCCCGAAATTCGAGCTGTTTGGGTGTAGTCATGATTCCAGCGGGAAAATGTTCGCCTTTTGCGGACGTGTAACAAACTAAATGTGTGCATTTGTGCCGTGTGCAAATCATGGGAAGCACACGGCGTGTATTGTACATTGAATGAGAACGACAGGAAACATGACTTGTATGAGTACAACCGGGTGTTTTTCGTCTTTTCTCCGGAACGGTATAATGCATCAGGTTGGTTAAATTTCAACCAGATGTTTGAAAAAGGAAACAATCAAAAATATGATATTTGGGTGGATTTCAGATCATAGTACCCCTTTAACTAGAACTCAAGACATGTTTGTAAACTGTTATTTTTAACCATGTCTCGAACCATGGAGGAAGGTCCTCCATGCTCAAACTAAGCAACCAGATTCAGAACGTCGCGCGCCAGTATTCGAGAACTCATGCGCACAGGCAAAGGGAGGCAAATTGAGAAAAATCACCCACTCGTACTCACACCCTAGTTAATATACTCTATAATAGTCTATTTCAAAAAAAAGGCTCAGGTGTTTTGGGACAATAAATTACAGGCCAGATAAACAAAAGAGTTGTTGATCTTTCTTGCCCGACCCTACGAAACACGTCCGACACTAAACTTTTTTGATTTTTTATTTTGAAAACCAAAACCAAAAAAACGATCTTAAAAAAAGTCCCGAAATAAGCCCACTCCTATGATTTTGTGACAAACTTAAGTACAATCAAAAACTTGTTAAAAGACCAGTTAATAAATTCAATCCATTAATCAGAGCTCATTCACTCTGACCTTTTATTCTCATGACAACTAAATGAAAGTCAAAGGCTAAATATGCCAAAGTGGACAAATACACACTTGTACTTAAATAAGGAATATAAAGTTTGATAACGTTTTGTCCCCAAGTCGAGCGCAGTGGGGGCGCATGATGATGCCGCCATGACTGAAGACGCACTCTACTGATGAACTCGAAGCCGGTACCCCTAATAAACTATTGGTACCACTTTGGCACAAGGTACACACAAAAATCGTCTGTGGGTCGGGGTGCGTAAACTCTGCTAATACTCTGACAAACCCGAGTAAATGGTTGAATGATGCACTGACGATGTGTCGTTTTATCCAAGAGTCTGCATTGCCGTCTATTTACAACTTGACATGACAACTATTTACACATCAAGTGCTTAATTAAAAGACATTATTACTTACGCAATGTGTTTTAATTCCCACATTGTTGTGTCAAATAGCAGGTAACTCAGACATGTGAGTTACACGACTTGTTAATGCGTATGCGCCCTTTTACTCATGAGTGTGTTGTAACATGTTAGTCATTGTTTATGGGTCAATTAAGGCGCAGCGTGGGTAAACCGGCTATAATTTTAATGCATTTGCAGAGTCAAACTGTAGCCGACTAATTACACGAGTCATGAAACACGCCCATGTGTAAGTTTATTTTGTCGCGGTGTGTATAAATTCTCACATTGCTGCGTCAAGGCAGGTAACGCAGATGGTGAGTTACACGACTTGTAAATTTGCGCTCTTTACTCGTGAGTGTGTCGTAACATGTCAGACATTGTGTATGAGTCGATTAAGCCTTATAGCGTGGGTAAACCACTAATTGAATGCATTTCCAGAGTCTAACTTTTTTTTTGACGGTTAATTATCGTACAAAGAGCTGTTGTTTGATGTAGAAACTGTATAAATCGCTGTTTGCTTATATTTATCATATTTTATATTTATTGCAATATCAAGTTGAAGTCAACGGTATTTCATGTACAAACTAGATTACTCACTGACGATTAATTGTATACTCGTAAGATGCGTCATTTGACGCATTGTATACGCACATAGTTTTGATAAACGTGCGCCATCAAACTTTTGACCAATGATAAAGCAGCACTATTTGGATCAATGCCAAAACTACCATGGTAACCCGCGCGCCGGCTCCGTGTCAGAATTACAGTATAGTCGTTTGACTGCCAAACCCTAACATTCACAAGGTAAACCCATTGGCCGTATGTTGTGACACTTTGTGCGCCTTGAAAAAAAGTCTCAGTATAATATGCTCTGTCTAGTCTGAGCGGGATCCGCGCATATCATGTATTGCCCTCGTTGCCCCAGCACGAGCTTCTTTGCTGCACAGCTAGCCGGCCTATGTAAGGAAAATAAGGTAAGCATAATGTGCCGCATCGGTTACCTCTCTCCAGTCTATTAGTATTAACACAGGCCTGATGTGCACACATTTGTCGTACTACGTTTGTGCAATGGGCTGGTTCCTTTTTTCAAGTGGGCCCCAGTAATAAGCAACGAGCATGACGAGCGAATGTGACGAACGAGGCGAATGTGCTGTCATAGTTGTGCCACCCTTGCAGCTACGTATATGTAGCCTAAGCCTGAGCCTAGGCCTACTGTATGTAATGTTTTTTTCAGCATGTAACGTTAGGCCTAACGTGAGACCGAGCCTATCGTATCGTATGCTACTGGCATTATTACTGGCCTCCCTCGGTTTAAATTAACGTTCGCGTTGCCGTGATGGGTCAGACTATAGTACTATTACTAAAGTTGAAAATATACAATTAATAAATTACTTTTTTTATTGCAATTATTTTGTAGGAAGCATCATCCAAGGTGGAGCCACACAACACCCACATCGAGGGAGACATACTCTCCAAGCAAGCAACATTTGGGATCCCCGCAGAGGAGTCGAAGCTTTTTGAGGTCACTAGGGTCTTGGAGGCTATTGTCTGCCTCATGGCATGCTACTTTGTTTTCGATATACCCACAGCATATCAGAAATACGCTGACTTTCATTGAGACCTGTACTCTGAACATCACACACGAAAGGGGAAAAGCCTCCAAAACAAGTAAGGCCCGTAGCAAATTTGTTGAGTAAGTAGTGCCTATACATGTACATGTATAACTTTTTGTTTCCTGTTTCTGCAAATTAAGAATAGGAAACATTACTTCTGTTGTCAATTGTTAGGCTGAGATTTGATATTATGACAAGAAAATGTTAGTTAGTATATAATTGTTTAAATATTGTTTTGAATGACTTGCTTATAATGTAAACAAACTCACCCTATGCATACTGTAAACTCATTTAGTGAGTAATTATTGGTGCAGTCGACCCAGCAGCTGTTTAAATAATATTGAATGACTTGTTTATAATGTAAAATAACTCACCTTGTTGCATAGTGTAAATTCATTAAGTGAGTATTTATTGGTGCAGTGGACCCAGCAACTGTTTAAATATTTTGTTGAATGACTTGCTTATAATGTAAAAGAACTCACCTTATTGCATCATCATCATACTTCATCATACTTCATCATACTATCATCATCATCATCATCATCATCATCATCATCATCATCATCATCATCATCATCATCATCATCATCATCATCATCATCATCATCATCATCATCATCATCATCATCATCATCATCATCATCATCATCATCATCATCATCATCATCATCATCATCATCATACTATAATTCGAGCAACGTTTGTCTGTCTGTTTGTTTCGCTACTCCTCCCAAGTCCTTGGTCCGATCTCGCCCAAACTTACGGGTACGGGTACGTCACCCCATCCCCAACTTCCCTTCTTCCGGTCATATATTACACCCAGGTCAAGGTCACTGGGGTCAAAGGTCAAATGTTCGTTTTTCGCTACTCCTCCCAAGTCCTTGGTCCGATCTCGCCCAAACTTACGGGTACGGGTACGTCACCCCATCCCCAACTTCCCTTCTTCCGGTCATATATTACACCCAGGTCAAGGTCACTGGGGTCAAAGGTCAAATGTTCGTTTTTCGCTACTCCTCCCAAGTCCTTGGTCCGATCTCGCCCAAACTTACGGGTACGGGTACGGGTACGTCACCCCATCCCCAACTTCCCTTCTTCCGGTCATATATTACACCCACGGGTACTTTTGACTAGTAGTATAAACTTATTTAGTGAGTATTTCTTGGTGCAGTCGACCCGGCAGCTGTTTAAATATTGCGTTCCATGACTTGCTTATAATGTAAAAGAACTCGCCTTATTGCATAGTGTAAACTCATTAAGTGAGTAATTATTGGTCCTGTTTTACACAGTAGATGCATTAATGTTGTGCTAAATAACGAACTTTGTGGGTTGAATAACAAAATAAATTCACACAACGTGTGTGTAATGTTACACTGAAATTTACTCGTATGGTGTGTCATTTTGGTGTGTCAAATGTCAGTGAGTAATTGTGCAAGTGACTAATATCCTGTGTCCCCTTTTAGTGTGTAAAATTCAATTATTACTCGTTGGTGTGTCGTTCTGGAGTCAAATGAGTAAGTTCAATTTTAGTGCATATTTTTACATTTTGCTTACATGGTGGGTCATTCTGAACTCCCATTGTTTACTCTTGAAATGAGTACAAGTCGCAGTTACGCATTTCACAGCGTGTCATTTTGAAGTCAACTTTACTCACAATTGGTGCGTATATTGCTCATCAAAATCTTTGTGTGTACATGCCAAAATCATCTATTAATTTATCCATGCAAGCCCAAGCCATGTGTAAACAATTTTTCCCTGTGAGTTAGAGTGAAGAAATACAATCATTTTGAGAAGAAAGTAGTCTTTATTTTATATTTTTACATGTCAACAAAACTCAATGAAAATTAGAAGAAAAAGAAGAACAAACTCCCTCCCTACCTAAACTTTTAAAAATAAAGGACGCTCAACAACTTTTTTGTACGACTAAAAAGACAACAAACAGATAACAAAAATAAACTGTGGCAAACAACTGTTCCGTATCTTCACTTATAAGTCGGCAAAACCTTTTGTTTTTCTTTATTCGTTTAGGGCCTATGTTCCCCTACTGTTGTTTTGGGTTTTTTTGCGGGGGGGGGGGGGGGACCAAGACGTAATTAGTTTTTGTGTTTTCGATTTTGAAACATCAACGGGGTTTTGGGGTTGGTTATTCTAAAGGAAACAACATTTGAACAGGGCGTTCTTTAGATTGCATGCCCAAATGGAAAAAAATGCCTGCCCAATAATACATTTGAATTACCGAATATACAGGTACGTCTCGAAAAAGCTCATGTGAATTTGAATGCTGTTTTGTTGAATTGTTAAATTGAACGGTTGTTTTGTAAAATCGAATGACGCAACGGTACTTTTGACAAGTCATAAAACAAAATCAAATTATCATTTTTAGCAGCATTCGATTTTGCGCGAAAGAATAGCGCTGTGGTTAAATTGGCTACTCCTTTGCCGAAAATTGACCGGGAAAACCTCAACGACATACAGTAATGGATAATCCAATAGGAATGTTCATAGCAGACGTAGGCGGGGACGCGTGACGGAAGCAACGTACAATTACAAAGGGCCGTCAGATTAGCGGCTACTGGACCAGCCTTCTCAGGTCGGAATCGTCTACTCTTTGAAGGGGTTAGGTAAACCCATCATGAGAACGTGACGACGTGAACATCCCGCATACTGATCTATTTCGAACAGAAGGGTTCGTTTGGTCACGACCAAAATTTTGCTAGCAAAAACTAAGAGATTTTGGTTTTCTACAATAAGTTCAACCCGAATATTTACTAACAGAATTTACCGATTTTCAGTTGTCCACTTTTGAGGCGTCAAGAAAAGTCGTCAAAGTAAAACCCAAATTTCTGCTAGCAGAAAATTGACATTTTTAACAACGTGTATTGCTACTTCTAAAATCTAAATTTCCGCTAGTAGAAAATCGGAAAATACGGTTGTCCACTTTTGGACCATCATATTATGTGCTAGTAAGAATCCGAGATTTGTAGTTGTCCACTTTTGAGGCATCAAAAAAGTAGTCAAAGTAAAATCCTAATTTCTGTTAGCAAAAAATTGAGTTTTTTAAAAACAGGTGTCGCAATTCCTGAAAACCTAAAATTCTACTAGCAGAAAACCAGAAAATACGGTTGTCCACTTTTGGCGCTCCATACTCCGACTCGAGTCACAAACCACAGTGCTACTATTATTGACTTAATTTTTACTACTAATTCAAATTTTTATCATGATTGTGGTGTTTTCCCTACATGTATTAGTGATCATTTTTTTATTTATGCTGTAAGAGATTTTAATGTTAATACCAAATCGTTTGGAAATTGCTTCGAATATCGTTCTTTTAAGCATCTTGACGAGCATAATTTCAAAGATGACTTAGGTAATGTTAATTGGGATGCTATTAATGATATTGATGATGTGGACATGGCCCTTAACACTTGGATTACTCTTGTTATGACTGTTATGGATGATCACGTGCCACTTCGCAAAAAGAGAGTTCGTAAAAACCCTTGCCCTTGGATCACTACGGAAATAGTTGATCTGATGAAGAAACGAGATTGTATTCACAAGGCTGCTATTGAACTCAATGAGAATTGCTTATGGGTTGAATTTAAAATTCTCCGTAATAGGGTTAATCGTATGTTGAAACGGCATAAATCTGAGTATTTTTGTGGGATTATTCGTGACTCTTCTAATGACAGTAAAAAAATCTGGAACTGTCTCAAACAAATTGTTCCTGGTTCTAAGAAGACCTTACCTACAAATATTAAGGTTAATGGTGAGGACTGTACATCGTCATCTGGTATAGCCGATGCTTTTAACCAGTATTTTATTTCATCAGTTGCTAAAATCTGTACTGATGTACCGTTTTGTGATTCTGATGACGTTGAGCCCTGTAATGACTCGGTAGCTTCTTTTGACCTTGAACCTGTTTCTGTTGAATTTGTCATTAACGAAATTAGCAAGATGAAATTAAGTAAAGCCTCTGGGGATGATGACATTAGCTGCCGCCTTCTTAAATTAGCGTGCCCTATTATTGCCCAGTCTTTGACTAATCTTATTAATCTGTCTATTGTTAAGGGTTATGTTCCATATTTATGGAAAAGTGCTAAGATTATGCCACTGCACAAATCTGGTGATTCTTCATGCCTCGGTAACTACAGACCTATTTCAGTGATACCGATTGTAAGTAAAATCCTAGAAAGGGCTGTCCATAATCAACTCTCCCAGTTCATTTCTGATTTTAACCTTTTGCATCCTAATCAGTCAGGTTTTAGACCTTTGCACTCAACTACAACAGCTTTAGCTAAATTAGTTAACCTCTGGTCAAAAAACATCGATGACAGCAAATTATCCGGTGTTGCTTTTATTGACTTGCGAAAAGCTTTTGACACAGTCAATCACGATAATTTGTTAAAGAAATTGAGTTCGCTTGGATGTTCCAGCAATTCTGTTAAATGGTTTCAGTCCTACTTATCTGATCGTACCCAAAGAGTTTTTTTTAAGGGCGCAAGTTCATCTGCCTTAAATGTATGTATGGGAGTTCCCCAGGGTTCCATTTTAGGACCGTTGCTTTTTTCTATTTATGTAAATGACATGCCTGGCTCTGTAACCGATGGTGTAATTGATATGTATGCTGATGATACTACATTAACTGTAAGTGGCATGAATGTTTATGAAATTGAAGAAAAATTGTCTATTGGTGTGAAACAAGTGATGAATTGGATTATTGCTAACCGTCTTGTTATTAATCTTGACAAGACTGCAGTTATGGTAATTGGTTCCAGGGCTAAACTGAATTGTATTGATGATTTTAATGTAACTGTTAGTGGTAATATCTTAAAACGTGTTAAGGTTACCAAGTGCCTTGGTCTGTTAATAGATGAGGAATTACGTTGGAACGAACAAGTTGAGAAGGTTACTAAATCTGTTCAGTCTAAGCTAGGTATGCTTCGAAGGGTCAAACCTTATGTTCCTACTGAATCTTTGATGCTTCTTTACAATTCTTTTGTTCAACCTCATTTTGATTATTGTGCTCAGATTTGGTCAAACAGATTCCAAATGCATACTTACAAACTTGAGAAACTTCAGAAACGGGCTGCGAGAATTATCTTGAGTAAGGATTACAGTACTCCGTCAACTGAATTATTTTGTGAACTCAAATGGATGCCCTTAAGACAACGTTTTGTTTACCACCGTGCTGTATTAATGTATAAATGCATGAATAATTTGGCACCAGTTTATCTGATGGATGATTTAATTCAAACTAATCAGGTTCACAATTACAACACTCGGCATGCTTCGAATTCACTGGTGGTTCCTAAGTTTAGGACTGAATGTCTAAGACTAAGCCCTTTTTTCACGGGGATTTCTGTGTGGAATAACCTGGACCAGTCTGTAAAACTGGCTCCGTCACTTGACATCTTTAAATCGTCCATGAAAGTGTTCCTCCAAGGGTCTTAGTACGTTTGGAGTGCGTTGTTCTTTTCTTATGCTTTTTTTGGCATTGTCTTGTGTTTTGTATTTTGATGTCTTTTATTTTTGTTCCATTCTTGTTTTGGTATTTGTATGTTTTTCAATTTACATATTTTTAAAAATGTATTTTAAAATTCATTATTTTAGTTTCATATGTTGGTGGTGTTATTTTTCTTTAATCTTGTTTTTTCTTTTTTTTCTTTTTTCTTGTACGTCTTTACTTCTTACGTAACCTTTTAACTTATACCTTTTAAATTGTCTTTTAAATCATGTTTTTAGGTATTTGTACGTTTTTACCTTTTACTTCACCTTTTAATTATAATGTTATTGTATACTTTTCATTGTTTATAAGTCAGGGCCCTATGGGAGACCACCTTAGGGTGAATAGGTTATACCCTGGATAAATATGAGAAATAAATAAATAAAATAAATAAACATTATACATGTAATTAAAAATGTAATAAGATTTACAGTAGTGTATTCTGATTCTGATCATATCACCGGATAGGTCTGGGCCAATTTCATAGAGCTGCTTAAGCATAGAAATTGCCTAAGCACAACATGCCCGTACGCATGATTTGTTATTGGGGGGGGGGGGGGGGGGGGGGGGGGTGCGAATTTGTACCGATGGGACCAAAAATGAAACCAAAATTTTGTGTGTGCCAGTACAGTTATTTCTACATCAAAATACCATTATTTACCCCGAAAAATGTGGACCTTTTGGTAATTTGGGGGGCGAATTTGTACATTCTGATATAGGACCAAAAATGGGACAACATTTTTCGTGTGTCAGTACAGTTATTATTTTCTACATAAAAATACCATTATTTACCCTGGAAAATGTGGACCTTTCGTAATTTGGGGGGTGCGTACGCACCCGTCTAACCCCGCCACGGCCCGTCTACCCCCCCCCCCCCCCCCCCCCCCCCCTGCGTACGGGCCTGCACAAAACATTCTTTATTAGTAAGACCAGCATACCAGCCATAACTTCATGCGATGTATATTGTTTGTCATTGGTACTTAGATGTTGTTAGCTTAGCATAATAATCGCATGGAATTTGGCTCCTCACCTAATTTATTAGGCACAGGTTTTGTGCTTAAGCAGCTCTATGAAATTGGGCCTGATGACCTATCCGGTCGTACCCGCCCCGTCACGCCTTATGGGATGCGTTTAGATGCTCATAATAACAAACGGGTTTAGTACGTTGTTTATCTTTGGTTAATCGTTTTGGAGATTTGAGTATTGACCGCCAAAACGCACTCCCAGTACGTAAGACAACGCGCGCGTACATGTACTACGGATCCTTCAACCATTCTTATTTTTTTCTCTCCATGCCTTCTACCAATAAAGTTACCAAAATGCAACGCATTATTGTCTTTAACCAGTTCGCGCCGGATGACTATAAAGGCAAAGTTTTTCCCAGATTTAAAACGGATGACGCATAAACACGCCACGAGCAAGGCCGGAAATGTCTACCAGCAGCGAGCATGGCCGGAAAATGCGTGGGTGTGCTTCCGGTACTAACGGCCTGAATCCGCCTCGGATCAAGTTTTGTTAACAATAATCCCGCGCGTCGGCCCGGGGATGTCGGCTCGGCGCGAACTGGTTAAGACTACGTGGGGCGTGTGCCGAGTCATTGACGCCAAAATGGCTTCCAGTTTTGTTGGGCGACTAATCCTATGTCATGATGATGTCAGCCGATGTTAACCGCATGACATTGCAGTTTTCAGTTGGGGTCACCGCTAAACGTTCGCTAATATACATGTACTTTTACGTGCAAATTAAATGCCGACATATGATCGGTTTTCAACCAAAAGACTGGGAAATATAAGTTTTACTAGGTATTTACAAGGTATGAGGGATTGGGTAGGGTTAGGGTTACAGCCAACTAATTAAA